>JANAVB010000197.1:10723551-10823551 GCA_029216955.1 Iris pallida
AACATGACCCCCTTCTCCGTATGTATTTACCGCACTCGGTGACATTCTATATGTGACCTTGTCGTATGTTTTGATCCCGTATTTGTGTATGGATATACACCGATGCCGTTCGTGCACGTATGTGCACACCAGAAAAACTTGATATGTACCGCTGTACATCCTATACACCTATTGACCGATTCACGTACATGCTACGGTTTTAAACTTTTAAACTACATGTTGTTATTTCTAAAAAAAACTAATTAACCCATGATATGCCATGATTCCAGTTTATTATATTCCTATTCATGCTTCGTATATTTAGTTTGCTAGAATCAGTACTTGCTTCCGTCCTGATAGGATAACGTTGTAGGTGTCCTTACTGAGGAGGAGTTACTCTGCGACACATATTATGGAGATACTTCCGAGGACCCGGCCTTGCTTTACGAGGATGTTCCTGCAGGGAACCTCGCTTAGTTGTCTTTTTTACTTTAGACTTTTGAGAGTAGTCATGTATTTAGACTACGTATTTTGTAACTGGACATGTATCCAGTTTTACATTTCAGACTTGTACTTTGGACATTTTACTATATGAGACGACTTTTGTGTTTGGAGCATTTACGACTTTTATTCACTTATAGAACTGTTAGCACATTTAGTCTTATCCTATTGTCTTTAGAACAGTTTACTACGTTTTATCTCAAGGTAGGCTGGACATGACTCGGCCCAGCCCAACAATTTGGGTAGCGGGTCGTGACATGTTTTTAGTGGTGGCCCATGCAGGTCCTGACTAAATTGTTTGGTTACGTTATTGTACCAAGCATGCCTGCAATTAGAAACTTAAGGTAATTAGACAACATTAGGAATGACGCTTAGAACACCTAGAGGAATGCTAGGATTGCAACATAGGAAAACATCACATGCTTGCTATTATAATTAGATGTTTTTGCCTATGATTGCTTACTTTAAACAAGTCCTTATAAGTCTTTTTTATTGTAATTAGATGGTGCTTACTCGTTCATCCCAGTACGTCACACCTGAGAATGGCGCACTCCATATCCAGTCAGCTGACCAGTTGACTGATACACCCCCACCTCCACCTACCATACTCCTCCACTCCACAGATCCACAGACCCAGATGCCTCCACCACCTTCCACATCCCAGGCCCAGCAGGTCCCGATACTTCCACCACCCCCTATCATCATACCTACCCAGGCTTCTGTCACACTCAACGGGAACCAGCTGCTCACTATGATCCAGGGGTTCCTAACAACCCATCAGAAGCAGACTGCCCTACTCCGCCAGAGCATGGAGCGTTCTGAGGAACGTCCCGTGGTCCCACCACCTATAGAGCTACGGCAGAGAGCGGGCACGATCAAGGACTTCATGGGTCTGAATCCCAAGGAGTTCTCAGGGACTGAGGGTATAGTAGTAGCAGATGACTGGCTAGATTCGGTAGAGAGGAAGCTCCTTGGAGTTAGGATGCCGGATGACCTCCAGGTCGAGGCAGCGGGATTTCTGCTGATAGACTTGGCAGGAGTCTGGTTCCGGAATGAGCCATTGTTTACGAGAGGGAGAGCCACTTGGGATCAGTTCAAGACCCAGTTCAAGAAGAAATTCTTCTCGACCACTGCTAGAGTAGCCATGGGGCTATGATTTCAGAACATCCAGCAGGGGAACCGTTCTGTCGACGAGTATGCGGCAGAGTTTAGTCGCATGAGCCGTTTCGCTCCTAGTCTAGTTGCAGATCCAGAGGAGATGACCCGTAGGTTTTGCCATGGTCTAGTTCCAGACATCGGCATTCTTATAGTGGCGAATGGTACGACTGACTACTACCAGAGCCTAGAGTTAGCCCGGAGCATCGAGGAGCGTCTTCTGTCATGCAAGAGGCCAGATTCTGTACATCATGAGGGACCGTCCAAGCGTCAGGTTTTCCAGCAGAGAGCACCGACGCCGCCCCAACAGACTTATCGTCCTCCTACATCACATCACCCGATCCCGCCAGTTAGAGCCCCGGGACCCTGACATCAGCATCAGCAGCAGCAGCAGCAGAAGGGAGCTTTGTGTGTATACTGCAAGAGGCCAGGCCATGACTCTTTCGTCTGCAGGAAGAGGTTGGGTCAGTGTTTGGCTTATGGGTCTGCCACCCATCAGCTTCGAGAGTGCCCAGTAGCGAAGACTAGAGGACCGCTTCCGACTCAGCAGCAGAGATTTGGGCAGCATCTGCAGCAGCAGAAGGAACCTCAGGGGAAGGTTTATAGCCTAGCCTTGTGCCAGAGCCGGAGCAGGTTTCAGAGCCAGATTACTTAGCTGACGTCATCACAGGTCATGTTTATTTGCATACTTTTCTAGCTCTATGTTTGTTTGATTCTGGTGCATCTCATAGCTTCCTATCATTAGAGTTTATGCATAAACACCATCTAGTAGCTACACCTACTGCGGAGATTAGTAGAATGATAACGGAAGGAGGACCAGTACCTATTAGATCTATCTATAGATGTTCTATTTTTATAGCCGGGAGAGAGTTCAGGGGACGATTCTTTGTGATGCCACTCCCCGGTTATGATATCATATTACGGATGGACTGGCTTAGCTATGCCCATGCATCTATAGATTGTCATGAGGGTAGTATTTTGTTCAGTCCCCCAGGCACAACACTATTCAGTGTCAGGAGGACAGGGCCGGAGATCAGCCTAGAGCCGAACTGTTGAGCGACAGTTTGGGACGTAGCACCGCCACACCCTATCATTAGGGAGTTTATGGATGTATTCCCAGAGGATCTTCCAGGGCTTCCGCCTGACAGAGATGTGGAGTTCACTATAGATTTAGTGCCGGGTTCATCACCAGTATCCCGGGCTTGCTATAGAGTGAATCCCAAGGAGGCCATAGAGATGAAAGAGCAGATTGATGACCTGTTGAAAAAGGGTTTCATTCGATCCAGTGTTTCTCCATGGGGAGCGCCAGTGCTCTTTGTTCCTAAGAAGGATGGTACAGTCTGATTGTGTATTGACTACCGGGCCTTGAATGCCATCACCATCAAGAATAAATATCCTCTACCTAGGATAGATGATTTGTTCGACCAGTTGAGCAGGGCGAAGGTGTTTTCTAGGATAGACTTGAGATCCGGGTACCACAAGGTGAAGGTTAGGGCAGCAGACATCCAGAAGACGGCGTTCAACACGAAGTACGGGCAGTACGAGTTCTGGTGATGCCATTTGGTCTCACAAATGTGCCAGCTGTCTTTATGAATTTGATGAATAAGATATTTTACCAGTATCTGGATAAGTTTGTCGTAGTGTTTATCGACGATATCCTGATATACTCGAAGATGCCAGAGGAGCATGCAGAGCACTTGCGGATAGTTTTGGGGATTCTGAGACGGAAGAGATTGTTTGCCAAATTGCCGAAGTACGAGTTCTTTTTAGACCGAGTGGAGTTTCTCGGCCATGTAGTCACTGGAGATGGAATCTCGGTGGATCCCAGGAAGATTACTGCAGTTGAGACATGAAAGGCTCCGACGTCAGTTTCAGAGATCAGGAGCTTTCTTGGTTTAGCAGGTTATTATAGAAAGTTCGTCCAGGACTTTGCTAGGATAGCTGAACCCATGACGAAGCTGACGCGGAAGGACATAGAGTACATTTGGTCAGAGTACTGCCAGGCAACATTTGAGGAGCTAAAGAGGAGGCTGACGACCGCTCCAGTTCTGACTTTACCTTCAGGTTCTGGAGGTTTCACCATATACAGCGATGCTTCTGGAAAGGGGCTAGGATGTATCCTATAGCAGCATAGAAAAGTGATTGCTTATGCATCTAGGCAATTGCGGACTCATGAGCGAAATTATCCTACCCATGACCTCGAGTTAGCTGCGGTGATCTTTGCACTCAAGTTATGAAAACATTACTTATATGAAAAGCGTGTGGAAATCTTTACTGACCACAAAAGCTTGAAGTATGTGTTCACGCAGAAAGAGCTGAACATAAGGCAAAGACGATGGTTGGAGTTGATGAAAGACTTCGACATCGATTTTATCACCCCGGAAAGGCAAATGTGGTGGCGGATGTGCTGAGCAGGCATCCGATGGCATGGTACCTGATGATTGATCGACATTTGCAGGAGGATCTGGAGAAGCTCGGTATCGAGCTAGTTCGGCCAGGATCAGTGATAAAGATGATGGCGCTTGACATTCAGTCAGGTTTGATGGAGCAGATCAGGAAAGCACAGTCTATAGATGAGAGCCTTCGCAGACTTCGAGCCCAGGCGTTGGCATGATTGCTGGATGACTTCACCATAACAGAGGATGGATCCTTGAGGCATGGCAGCCGATTGTGCATGCCGAAGGGAGAGCTGGTAGAGGCAGTCTTGCAGAAGGCGCACCGATCGAGATATTCTATTCACCCCGGTGCTAACAAGATGTACCGTGACTTACGGGAACATCTTTGGTGGCACGGGATGAAGAGGGATGTATCACGTTTTATCTCGAGATGCCTAGTTTGCCAACAGGTCAAGGCGGAGCACCAGAGGCTAGCTGGTTTGTTGCAGCCGTTACCCATTCCCGAGTGGAAGTGGAAACATATTACGATGGACTTCGTCTCAGGGCTTCCTCGTTCCCAAGAAGGGAAGGATGCCATTTAGGTCATCGTGGACAGGCTGACGAAGTGTGCGCACTTCGTACCCTTCAAGGTGGGGCTTCCACCGAGAAGTTGGCGGAGCTATACATGCAGCAGATAGTTCGCCTACACGGAGTGCCGGTGAGCATCGTGTCGGACAGAGACAGCAGATTCACATCCCACTACTGGAGGAGCTTGCAGGAGGAGTTGGACAGTAGGCTCAAGTTCAGTACGGCGTACCACCAACAGACAGATGGGCAGTCCGAGAGGACGATACAGACACTGGAGGATATGCTGAGGACCTGCATGCTGGACTTCAGAGGATCTTGGAAGAGCCATCTGCACTTGGTAGTGTTTTTCATACAACAACAGCTACCAAGCCAGTATCGGTATGTCTCCTTTCGAGGCGCTATATGGACGACGATGCCGTACACCGCTCTTTTGGGATGATATTGGAGACAGAGTTATGCTTGGGCCAGAGATGATCACAGATGCAGCAGAGAAAGTCGGAATGATCAGAGACATGCTCAGAGTAGCTCAGGACAGGCAGAAACACTGGGCTGATGCTAGTCGCAGATTGATGGAGTTCGCAGACGGTGATATGGTGCTAGTGAAGATATCACCTACTAGAGGGACGATCCGGTTCGGACGAGGAGGAAAGCTGAGCCCCAGATACATCGGGCCGTTCGAGGTACTTGGCAGGATCGAAGAGGTAGCTTACAGGGTTGCACTTCTACCCAACCTAGCAGGAGTTCACGATGTCTTTCACGTATCTCAGCTGAGGAGATATGTTCCAGACCCCAATCATGTGCTAGATCATTCAAAGTTGGAGGTCGGACCGAGCCTTACAGTTTCTGAGCAGCCAGTGGAGATATTAGACAGGAGAGATAAGAGGCTGAGGAACAAGGTTATTCCCTTAGTACGAGTAGCTTGGAGCCGTCACTCTCCAGGTGAATCTACTTGGGAGAGGGAGTCGGACATGAGGGAGAGATACACTTACTTGTTCGATCCAACCGCTGCGAGGGAACCACCCGTTCTCGCTTGATACCTTAGAGGTTAGTTTTGATCGCAGCCTTAGTCATTTTGTTGCATTGCTTGCTATGTTAGAATATTGTAGGGTCTTCAATCCTTGTGAATTTCGAGGACGAAATTTTTCAAGGAGGGAAGACTTGTAAGCCCCTGTTTTTCAAAATTTTATTTAATTAAGTGTTAGTTAATTATTAATGACATTTTTAGCCTTAAAATATTTATTATAATTTTTAGGATTTTTTTTAGAATTTTTAAATAAGTTTTAAATACAAAAATATCAATTTGCAATTTTCTAAAATGTTTTAATTGACTTTTGCAATTAATTAGATTGTTTAAATATCATTTTGTAAATATTAGAATTGTTTTAATATGGTTTTGCAATTATTAGAATTATTACAATATCAGTTTGTAATTAATTAAATGTTTTTAAGTGTGGAATGCAAATTGTATTTGCATTTAGACTCTGTTAGGGGCCGAGTTGTAATAACCTAAACTCTAGGGGCCCTAATGCTAAACCGCCGTCACCCCCACCCACGACCTCGGCCACCTGGCCCCGACGACCAGCCGCCATTTTCGGCCAGCGCACAGCCCCCCGACCGACTCAACCAGCCTATAAAATCCCCCTTCTTCCCCAGACCGAGCCCTAACCCTAAGCCACCACCCCCGACCACCGTAGAGCTTCTTCTACGGCGAAAACCCTAGGTCCTAAGCCCTAACTCCGGCGTACCCTAGCGCCGCCTCACCGATCATCGTCGTCAGTCGCTACCACCGTCATTCGACGCGCCGCGACGAGACGACCACAGCGCCACCGGAGCGCCCCGACCACGGCGTCTCCTCCGTCCAGTCGCCACCCCAACAGCAGCCCGACTTCGGACACGTACGTGTCAGTCCTATTTTCGTGTCGTGTTTGTGTCTCGAATTCACGTGGGTGACTCGCCAGGACACGGGCAATCCTTGGGTAAGCTTGGACACGGCCGAATTATTTCGTGCGTGTCGTGCATAGCACGGACACACGGACTCCTGTGTCCCTAACTGTCAGGACACAGGATTATTTTTTTTATGTATAATTAATTCAAAACCTAAGTAACACTAATCTAAACCTAATCCTAACACAACCCTCGGCTGACCCCCTGGCCAGCTCGACCTAGTCTAAACCCAACCCCCCCCCCCCCCCCCCCCCCCGCGCGCTCTCTGGCTCGAGTTCGAGCCCCCTTACTGCTGTTTCGATTTCTTTTTCTTTTCCTTTTTTTTTCTCTTATTTATATATATATATATATATATTTATATATATATGTATATACATATAATTGTATATATATATGTATTATTATACTGTATTATATATATATATATATACTGTATTTTTATATATATATGTATATTATATTTAGTACTTTATTATAATATGTATATATGTTCATGTGTATATATATTATTATTATATATATACTATTATATATATGTATACAATATTTGTATATATATATATATATATATATATATATATATATATATATATATATATATATATATATATATATATATATAATTAAGTATTTTCCTATATATATATATATGTATTTTTAGCATATGTATGTATATATCCACTATGTATAATTCTACCTTATTAAAATATTAATATTTATTTTGCACTTTTTACCAATTTGTATTTTAGTATATTTAAATTACTGCAACCATTTGGTGTCCAAACCTAGCATGGGTTTTTGGGCCCAAATGTGTTTTCATACATTCAAGACCTGTATAAGTCATATTGGACTTAATTCATGGCCTTGGGTCCTGTATTTGAACCTTGGTTCAAATTATGTACATGGACAAAATACGCAGATAATTAATTATTTAATTTCAATTGTGTGCAATATTGTTTTTGATTTTCTAAAATTACTTAAATTACTGTTAAAATTCTGGAAAAATAGCATTTAGATACTATGTTAATTTAGCTAATTTAGTATAATTTTTATAGTATTTAATTTACTGTTTTGCCACTAATTTGGCATATGAAACCAAAACTCATTTTCTGTATACTTAGAAAAACTGATTTTTATAAAATACTTGTACTGGTTGATAAATCCCAGAAAAATTATAATAAATTTCTATAATTAACAATGATCATTTTGGTACTTTATTTTATATAAAACTAAGCTGTTTGTCTATCTCGAAAATTGTTAGAACACAATGATCATTTGATTTATTTATTGAATAATTACGACTTGTAACTTTTTGTGTTATTTTTGAGTTTTAGCCGTATTGAACCTCACCCCTCACTAGTGTAAAGACCCTAGAAAGTTAGTTAAAGTAGTGTGTCACCCCACATTGGTCTCCTATGCTAAAGTCATCATTTTGGCTAGGTGCCCAGTCACAAGTCGTGTTTCACAAATTAGTGTCTTAGTGTTTTAGCTTAGTGTAAAAAATAAGTTTATGCATTTATTTCTACAGTGACGAGTTACCGGACATTTATAGCACTTTTATCGCAGCTTGCTTTGCTTTGCTTTGCTAGAGGCAAGTACTTTCTACAAACTTTACATACTGCTATAACAATAAACTATGATTTACCAACCATGTTAAATGTTGATCCTTGGGGTAGCAAGTTAGAACTTTACATGTTGTATTATTTTTAGTCTCTACCATGTTTAGACAGTATCTCATATCTCTCACATATTTAAATAACGGGTTAAGGGAAAACTGTTAGTATTGTACGTGAACATGACCCCCTTCTCCGTATGTATTTACCGCGCTCGGTGACATTCTATATGTGACCTTGTCGTATGTTCTGATCCCGCATTTGTGTATGGATATACATCGATGCCGTTCGTGCACGTATGTGCATACCAGAAAAACTTGATATGTACCGCTGTACATCCTATACACATATTGATCGATTCACGTACATGCTACGGTTTTAAACTTTTAAACTACATGTTGTTATTTCTAAAAAGAACTAATTAACCCATGATATGCCATGATTCCAGTTTATTACATTCCTGTTCATGCTTCGTATATTTAGTTTGCTAGAATCAGTACTTGCTCCCATCCTGACAGGATAACGTTGTAGGTGTCCCTACTGTTACTCTGCGACACATATTATGGAGATACTGCCGAAGACCCGGCCTTACTTTACGAGGATGTTCCTGCAGGAAACCTCACTTAGTTGTCTTTTTACTTTAGACTTTTGAGAGTAGTCATGTATTTAGACTATGTATTTTGTAACTGGACATGTATCCAGTTTTATATTTCAGACTTGTACTTTGGACATTTTACTATATGAGACGACTTTTGTGTTTGGAGCATTTATGACTTTTATTCACTTATAGAACTGTTAGCACATTTAGTCTTATCCTGTTGTCTTTAGAACAGCTTACTACGTTTTATCTCAAGCGTAGGCTGGACATGACTCGGCCCGGCCCAACAATTTGGGTAGCGGGTCGTGACACCTTGGTTTCTCTCATTTGAAACCATCCACTCTTCTCTTCTTCTTCTATTACATAGCCTATATATTCAAGAGCCTTACCTTCCCATCCACGTAGCATTCAAACTTTCCAACCGTCCAAGGTGCTCGGTACGATTCAGCTAGAAGTTTGAAGTGCATGAAGTTGTAAGCCACTTGGAAAAGTCCAAGTTTCGCCAAAGCGATCATTGAAAGAAGTTTGGCATGATCTTCTGTGAAAAGGCACGTGGTTGTAACCCTATTTCACAAATAGTGGATTTCAATCTTGAGCTAGAGTTCTCAGGCCTGGACTAGTCCTCCACGAGAAAAACCATGTTAAAAATCTTGTTGTGTTTGTGCTTGCTCTCTACTCTTAATTTCTGCATTTATTTTTACTCTGATTATTTAGTTGGTGAAGAGAGTTTAATTTTTAATTGATCATTTTTGATATAAACTCTATTCACCCCCCTCTAGAGTTGCCAACTTAGTCTTCAATTGGTATCAGAGCTCTGTTCTCTTATCAAGGACTAACATCCTAGAGCTTATCCATGGCAACCACTCAACCCATGTTTTCTAATCACGGTGAAGGGCAGTCCACACATAGGCCTCCCCTATTTGATGGAACAAACTACACCTATTGGAAAACAAGGATGAGTTTTTATCTCAAGTCGTTAGACTTCGACCTGTGGACCATCGTCACCGATGGTTACAAAAAGCCCGCCAGGATAGTTGTCAATGGTGATCTCGTTGAGAAAACCCATGACAAATATTCTAACGAGGAGAAGAAATAGGCGAGTCTAGACGCGAGAGCTATTAATGCTTTATTTTGTGCTATAGACAGGAATGAGTTCAACAGGGTCTCAACATGCACCACCGCTCATGAAGTATGGAGACTTCTAGAGTTGACGCATGAAGGAACCACCCAAGTCAAGGAGTCGAAAATAAGTCGTCTCACTCAAGAATATGAGGCTTTCAAGATGAAGCCAAATGAGACGATCACACAAATGATTACAAGATTCCTCGACATCATCAACCCTTGTCTTCTCTCGACAAACAATATACAAATTACGAGAAGATTCGCAAGATTCTTAGGGGGCTACCAAAGATTTGGAACCCTAAGGTGACAGCCATCATAGAAGGAAATGCTCTCACGACTATGTCCATGGAGACTTTGATGGGAAAGCTGATGACTCATGAGCTTGACCTCAAAGACTTCGAAGAGCCTGCTCCTAAGGCAAAGAAGATTGCCCTTAAAGCTCACCGACGAAGGGCTGATCCTGAAGAGACAGATGACGACAACTCGGAAGGTGGAGATCAAGCTCTCCTTGTCCCCAACTTCAAGAAATTCCTTCGCTTCAATCGAAGAAAGAATGAACCACAAGAAGATGACGAAGAAGAGCCAACATGCTACGGCTGTAAGAAGACTGGACACGTCCGAAAAGACTGTCCATTCACAAAGAAGAGCAACCGATATAAGAAACCATACAAGAAAGCTTCCTCAAAGAAATATGCCAACACAAGCATTTGGCATGAAAGCGAAGCTAGTGACTTCGAGGAAGAAAAGGACTCTCCTCAAGACATTGCCAATGTTTGCCTAATGGCTACATCCGACAAGGTAACTAGTGAAACTCTCGATGATTTCACGTTTGATGAACTTGGCGATGCATTCAATGAGTTACTCAATGACAACAAGAAAGTCATTGATAAATATAAACACGCCAAGGAAAAGATCAAAAGTTATGAAGTCGAGATTCAAAGACTCTCTTCATTGCTTGATAATAGTACAGACACTTCACCCACAGAAGTCACAAATGAGGTGTTTAAGCTTAAATTAAGCCTACATGATGCCGAAGCACGTATAGAAAAGCAAACACAAGAGATCACATCACTCAATACTGAGATCGCTGAAGAAAAGAATAGACACAAGATCTCTATCACTAAGATCTATGGTTTGAATACTAAGATTAATGAACTGCAGGCCGTCTCTAAGAAATTAGAGACTAGATTGGGAAAACAGGTTACTCAACCTCAAACCCAATCACATGAGACACACACAAAGCATGACACTACTCATACTAGTCAACCATGTCATCCACCTGCAGCACGTAATCATGCTTATATGTACACACACACTTTCAAAAAGCACACAAACCACATGTACGTAGAAATAATTCTCATATGTCACAAAATCACCATGCTACACATAGATACAATCATCACTATGTTGCACAAAATAAAATCACCATCACACTGCTTATGGATATAAACATCATCATGCTCCATACCACTCTACATATAGACATCATCACCATGCTACTCCACATCACTCTACATATAGACATCATCACCATGTTACTCCACACCACTCTACATATAGACATCATCAACATGCTCCTAACATAAATAGGAATACTATTTGTACTTATTATGGATTAAATGGACATATTTCACCACAATGTAGAGTTAGGAGATTAATAGATAGAAACATATATGCATGGTTGCCGAAAACTAACTTTTCAGGATCCTCAAGAACCTGGGTACCAAAGGTCACATCTACTCTTGATGTAGGTGGACCTTCCCTCCTCAACTAAGAGTAAGTGGATTTTCGATAGTGGATGCTCGTGACATATGACGGGAGACGCAAATCTTTTCGCATCACTATCGATGAAAAGGGAAGGATATGTATCATTCTGCAACAACCTTAAAGGGTATATCATTGGTAATTGTACTATAGGTCATCCTCCTTCTTCTGTAATAAAGGATGTCTGCCTGGTGACCGAGTTAAAGCATAACCTGCTCAGCATAAGTCATCTTGCTGATCATGGGTATGATATTAACTTTGGACAAAATAAATGCTTTATTTATGATAGGTCAACAGGAGACATTGCTTTTGAAGGGATAAGAGAGGATAATATTTATATCTTATATCTATCTAGAGACACTAACAGTGCAGGAAGATGTCTCTATGCTCACAAGGATGAAAGATTACTGTGGCACTAGCGTCTTGGTCATGCCAATATGGATACTATATCCAGGCTATCGACTAAGAAGCTAGTTAGAGGCTTGTCCGATATCACATTCAAAAAGGACACTGTATGTGCCGAATGTGAGTTGAATAAGGCAACCAAGTCCTCATTTCATTCCATAAACTCTGTAAGTACTACTAGACCCTTGTAATTACTTCATATGGATTTATTTGGTCCTAGTAGAGTAGCCAGTCTTGGTGAAAAACTCTACACTTTTGTTATAGTAGATGAATTTTCGAAATTTACTTAGGTTTTCTTTCTTACAAACAAAAGTGATACCATTTTCGTTTTCAAAATTTTTGCTAAAAAGGTTCAAAACGAAAAAGGCTACATGATTACTCGAATCCGAAGTGATCATGGAGGCGAATTCGAAAATACTGATTTTGAAAAGTTTTGTGATTTAAATGGTTTTAATCATGAGTTTTCTTATCCAAGAACTCCTCAACAAAATGGTGTTGTGGAGCGGAAGAATAGGATTCTTGGCGATATTGCTAGAGTCATGTTAAATAAATTCTCTCTTCCGAAATATTTTTGGGCTGAAGCTGTCAGTACAACATGCCATATTTTAAATAGGGTGCTAATTCTTCCTATTAGGAAGAAAATACCCTATGAGCTTTGGTTTGGAAGAACTCCAAATGTTTTATATTTTTGTGTTTTTGGTTGTAGATGTTTTATCCTTAACACCAAAGACAACTTAGACAAATTTGATGCCAAAGCTGACGATGGTATATTTCTTGGCTATGCGGCCAAGAGTAAGGGATATAGAGTGTTCAAAAAATGCTCATTAGTTTTGGAAGAGTCTAAAAATGTGACTTTTGATGAGGATAGCAGTGCAGCAGCTACTCTTGATGATGATGTTGAGCCATCAACTTCTACTCCAAAGAATACCACCACTGAAACCAATTTTCTTGAGGGCTTGCCAAAGAAATTCTCTTTCAAGCCCTCACATCCAGAAAATTTGGTTACAGGTGAGGTTTCACGCGGAGTAAGTACTAGATCATCATTAAGAGACTCCATTGCTAGTACTGCCTTCATTTCACAAATTGAGCCGAAAACATTGTAGAAGCTTTTAATGATAAATTTGGATTTCTGCCATGCAAGAAGAACTCAACCAATTCGAAAGGAGCCAAGTTTGGGAACTCGTTCCTAGGCCAGCTAATCACTCGATTATTGGTACGAAATAGGTTTTTCGCAACAAAATTAATGAAGATGGTTCAGTTACACGCAACAAAGCTCGTCTAGTAGCCCAAGGATACAACCAAGAAGAGGGTATCGACTACGATGAGACGTATGCTCCTGTTGCAAGACTCGAATCCATTCGAATGCTTTGTGCATTTGCTAATTTTCAAAACTTTAAACTATTTCAAATGGATGTGAAAAGTGCTTTCTTGAATGGATTTATCAAGGAGGAAGTTTTTGTAAAACAGCCTCCTGGTTTTGAAAATCAAAAATTTTTCGACCATGTTTTCAAACTCAAGAAAGCGCTATATGGCCTCAAACAAGCCCCTAGAGCTTGGTATGAGAGATTAAGCAATTTCTTGCTTGAAAAAGGTTTTTTTAAAAGGGAAAGTTGACACAACACTTTTTATAAATCTTTCAAAGACACATTCTCTTAGTGCAAATTTACGTTGATGATATTATATTTGGTTCTACTGATGAAACTCTCTGTCAAGATTTTGCTAAGTGTATGCAGACCGAGTTTGAAATGAGCATGATGGAAGAGCTCAATTACTTTCTTGGACTGCAAGTCAAACAAACATCAAATGAAACTTTCATCTGTCAGTCAAAGTATACAAAGGACATGCTGAAGAAATTTGACCTTGACAACGTCAAACCAATCGGCACCCCAATGGCTACTACAACCAAACTAGAACCAGATGAAAGCGGTAAACCTGTTGATCAACGTAAGTATCGAGGTATGATAGGCAGTCTTCTTTACTTAACTGCCAGTCGTCCTGATATTATGTTTAGCGTTTGCCTGTGTGCTAGATATCAAGCAAATCCTAAGGAATCACACATGACCGCTGTTAAGCGTATCTTTCGATACCTTAAGGGTACGGTTACAGTGGGCCTATGATATCCCAAATTAATGTCATTTAACCTGATTGGGTATTCTGATACTGATTTTGCTGGATATAAGGTCGACCGTAAAAGTACAAGCGGTACATGTCATTTATTAGGAAAGGCTCTAGTCTCTTGGTTTAGCAAGAAGCAGAATTCTGTCGCACTATCCACAACAGAAGCTGAATATATCGCAGCTGGTCGTTGTTGTGCACAAATTCTGTGGATGAAGCAAACCCTTGAAGACTATAACTTATCTTTTATGCACATTTCTATTTTTTGTGACAACACTAGTGCTATAAATCTCACTAAGAACCCCATCTGTCACTCACGCACGAAACACATTGAGATTCATCACCACTTCTTACGTGATCATCAACAAAATGCCAATATTAATTTAGAATTATTGACATTGTTCATCAGTTAGCCGATTTTTTTGCAAAATCTTTATCCGAGGAGCGATTCAATTTTCTTTGTCGAAAATTAGGAATTTTAGATGAAACGGTTATACATTAAATTGATCTGCGTAATTATCGTGGGTACAAGCCGAAAGGGTCCTTCTGTCAATAAGGCGTAAAAGCTTAAGCGACACGGTGCACTAGTCTTCGGACTACCGCTAGCTGGGATCCGACCCCTACAGCTACCCCATAGCAGCTTCACTATATTAATTTTTGTCATAACTCCTCAGTTATTATATGATTAAATTTCATTTATAGCCTGCCTCATTTGAAAATTCTAATTTTCAATCTTGTTTTTATTCATATCTTTGAGCATTTATTCGAATCTTTTTCAATCTCATCTTTTATTTCCTGCTTGAAGTTCTGGTCCAAGGAACCATAACTCGGGCCGAACTCTGCCCCACCCAGAGTTCGGACTGTTTTTATTTTTGGCACTTTGTTTCATTTTGCTCAGTTTACTTATGTTTTATGTCTTTAGAACTCTATGGCTCGGTTTATTTTTATCAGTTTATGCATGTTCTCTTTCATTATATGGTTGTTAGCTTAATCTCTTTATGCCTATCTCCATTTTTGCTGATTGTCAAAAGGAGGAGAACCATTGCTATTTATATGAGCCCATATTGTGTATCCTTGTATATGTATATTTGGATAAGTATTTACAGGAAATATCAGTTTACGGGGGAGTACGATTGTTCAAGTACGGGGGAGCTATAATGTGTCCAGGTATGAATATTGGATATACAAATAGCATCTTTTGTCAATTATCAAAATGGGGGAGATTGTTGACCCAAACCGGATCACAGTCAACCTAATCTTGACAATTAACAAAACAATATTTGTCTAGTCCAATTTGACACTTCGAGCTCGAAATCAATCTACTCAGCTCATTTGTTCCAGTTCACAGCTGCTTGGAGTTTTACCACTTTGTTGTATACTGGAGTCTGTATTTTTATTATTCTTGAGTATAGGATGATGTACGTTGGATCATACTGAGCACTTTGGGCTAGCCATAGCTTTATAGGTTGACTTAGCCCAAATCCCAATCAACCCATATCCAAAAGCCCACAAAGATCATTCTGTCCATAGAAGACAGAGTTCGGGCCGAACTCTGCCTCACACAGAGTTCGGGACGAACTCGGTCCCCTAAAATTCAGGATGCTGATTTTTAGGTATTGATCACTGCTAGTTGTCCAACGGCCAAAAATTTGAATTATTATACCGAATTCTGGCCGAATTCTGCCTACCCCGAACCCTATGAATAGGCCTTGGTTTCTCTCATTTGAAACCATCCACTCTTCTCTTCTTCTTCTATTACATAGCCTATATATTCAAGAGCCTTACCTTCCCATCCACGTAGCATTCAAACTTTCCAACCGTCCAAGATGCTCGGTACGATTCAGCTAGAAGTTTAAAGTGCAAGAAGTTGTAAGCCACTTGAAAAAGTCCAAGTTTCGCCAAAGCGATAATTGAAAGAAGTTTGGCGTGCTCTTCTGTGAAAAGGCACATGGTTGTAACCCTATTTCACAAATAGTGGATTTCAATCCCGAGCTAGAGTTCTCAGGCCTGGACTAGTCCTCCACGAGGGAAACCAGGTTAAAAATCGTGTTGTGTTTGTGCTTGCTCTCTACTCTTAATTTTCGTATTTATTTTTACTCTGATTATTTAGTTGGTGAAGAGAGTTTAATTTTTAATTGATCATTTTTGATATAAACTCTATTCACCCCCCTCTAGAGTTGCCAACTTAGTCTTCAGCTTGTTGATCAAACTTCACGATCAACATCTTCTGAGTGTTCCCCACTTTAGCGGTATCAGATTGTGTCACCACCTTCTCGTCAGAGGAAAAGGTAGCCCCAAGCAGAGTCGCCATTTTTTGTAGAACACTTACAAAAAAGATCGAATCACTGTCTTTTCTTATTAACGTAAGGCATCACAAATCGAGTACACCTGAGAGATCCTGCACTAAGAATCTCCGAGTACAAAAAGAATTATGGGAAATAGGACAATGAAGATCGAGCGACAGTTGCTCCTTTACTCTGTTGACACTCCGATTTACAAAAGTGGGAGAAAACCTAAGAAAATTGCTAACTCTCGGCTCTCTGGCAAAAAGGACAACAATTTGGCTCTGAAATGCTCTCTGTTCTATCCATTTTAAGAGGCATATGTCCTCTATTTATAGTCGTTTTGCAGTAAAATGACTGTTATGCGCACACAGGTGGAGAATGCACTGATCTCACTGTGGGTGCATAGTGTCCCTTTGGGCGCATAGGACATAGGCACATAAAAACTGGACGATCGTGGGTAGATCGTGGGGTTGACGTGGCCGCATGCTTCGGTGCATGACTGCTCGTGGGGACTGACGTGGTCGCATGCCTCGGCCCATGACTGGTCGTGGATGTTGACCGAGTCGTAGAGTTGTTCTGTCTTGGGTGCAAAGTGCAGGAAAGTAACTATGCGCCCACCTGTGGAGAAATTATGTGGGCGCATAACACTTTGTTACATGTGGACGCATAACACTTTATTACATGTATGCGCATAACCACTTCCTTATGTGGGCGCATGGCTTCAGGCGCATAGTATGGATATTTCCATGCTTCTACAATATCTTTTCTCTTACATGTTTTCAGTTTTCTTTTAAATATATTGTGGTACCTTTATTTATTTTCTGCCTGCTTTAACTGTTTTACTTTAGTATCTTTATGATTTGCATGCTAGTTTTAGTTCATAGTTTGGCTTCTTTTGTGGTACTTGCTATTGGGGGGTCTGACCCATTGATTTTGTTTGCCAGATCTAGTTGATGAGCCCAAGGATCTTCCAGACCTTCCACTCGATGGTGACCACCTGGAGCACCAGGGGGCTTGAGTGGATGTTCTTTCTCTTACCCACTCTTTTCTGTATATTCTTTTGAGGCGTTTACCCACCGAGTATGTGCGTGTTTTGGACTTGACTTTTGGCCTACGGGCTTAGACATGATTAAATATTTTCTAGACTGTAGCTAAAGTTGATCATATATGACTTAGTCTGCTAGTTCTTCATTTTGTTTTACTAGCTTTATGATCATCTATATATTATAATTTGGAATGTTTTACTGTCTTATATGCCTGATGATCATATCCTTGTACATTATTTGCTTGCCTGTGATAGAGATATCCAGAAGTCATTTGACCTAGGATCAACTGTTGGTTTATAGTACTAACTCCAATCTATATAGCTTATATGTTATTTTGGAATATTGGAATACTTTGGTATACGTAGTTGGCATGGTCTGTACCTACTTACCGGTATTCTGATTCTGGGGCGTGACAAAACATCTTATTTAAAGTTATCTTCAAGAATCTAAAAATGGAGAAATTTACTCTTTTAGGTTTCCGCATTAAGAAGTATGATTAGTGAAAACATGATTCCCAAAGTAATTGCTAACACTTGTTGCCAAAGTTATTCCTCAATTTCAGAAGATCTATCACCATTAAATATCGGATTATGAGGATCATCTCCCATATATGCGCTATAGTATTCCGCTATCAAAGATGATGGAAACTAATGTTATCTCTAATGGGTATTTCTAAAATTGATTTTATATCCTACCACTTGGCATTGCACTAAAAAATTCTATCCTAGAATTTCTACATATAAATTGCACCCAAAAAATACTTTCCAATGGTTCTCAATTTCTATCATATGTGGCACTAGTGTCGCTGTCTAATATTAAGATGAAAAATATTAATTGGAAAATTTTATGATTTAGTTTGAAAGCGTGGTTGAATATTGATATGGAGAATTTCTATGAGATCATCATAAAAGTTTTCCATGCTGATATGAGACTTGTAGAAATTCTCTATTCTACATCAGCGAAATTGAGATTGAAACTATTGTTGGATTTTTTTTTTCTAAAAATGGTTTCTACTATAGAAAAGAAATAGGAGAGATGAAATCTCTATTGAAGATGGCCTAAGTATTACATATAGTAACCTAAATTTTGGCAGCCTTGGATATGCATAACGCTGCCATAATTTTGACCGTCCAGGACAATCAAAATTTTGATAACCATAAGAGTGCTAAAAGTATGTGGCTCCTTGATAATTTTTACAATATCCTTGACATTTACCACGATAAATATATCCGGCTATTGACACCCCAAGCATTTCTAAGTACACCCCAAATGACTTAAGTTATAAAATATGTTAATATTCAAAGACAAAAATATCCCTCTGTCTACTTAGCACACCCCAGCAACATTATTCTTTCCTCTGATCTTCATCAAGCTTCTTCCTCTACTTAGTACACCCCGCCTTCTCTTCTCCAACACAAAACCCCTAAATTTCTCTTAGTTTGAAGTTGTGAAGAAAGCATAATGGAGAGACAAAGGGAACATCAAAGACCCAATCTACGTTCCTATTTTATCCAATTTTTCATTTTGTAACTTTGTGAATCGATTTTGTTCAGAGAATTTTTTTTCGAAATCCGTAATATGTTCGACCTGTACAAGTCGAACAAATAACCACATGCTCGATCTGTGACTGCTGAACATTACATGTTCTGTTCGACTGGTCGAACTGAACAAACATGTTCGATCGAGAAAAGTCGAACATATATAAGGCAGTTCAACGTGTAATGGTCGAACAGTAGAGCTTTGTCCGACTAGTTGTGGTCGAACGTTGTGTTTTTTTATTTAATTTTTCGTTTGACCATCTTTGGTCGAACCTTCGCAAAGAAGTTCAACTGTCATGGGTCGAACTCCAGTCTGGGCGCTCGATAAACCAGGCTCGAACATAACTGTGAAAACCTAATTTTTTTCTTCATTTTTTTCGTTTTCACACGAATTGAAGGGATTCGAAAAACCCTATAAGTGATCCTAAGCGAAAAATCCTAGCAGTGATCTTGGGATTGGTCTTGGGATGGCCTGTCCATTGTGGTGGCCGACTGTCGTGGTTTGAACGGGGGCGACTCTCGTTGGTCGCACGGAGCAGAGGGGATCGGAGAGGAGAGAGGGTCGGTCGGTTGGAGAGAGGATAGTAGAGAGGTTATAATAATTTGGGGGTGTGCTTAGGAATGATAGATATGTTTTAGGTTAGAATAGAAAATAATATTTTGGTCATTTGGTGGGGTGTATTTAGCATTTATGCTAATTTTAATTAATTAAAATGTTGTGTACTTTGCACTTGGAATTTGCTAAGTAAGTCATGGGATGCGTATAGCCGCACCCATATATTTTTTATACGAAATTTTTCACTGAAAGCATTAAAAATTTATAAAATTTTAGTCAGAGCACGATGTTTGGGATAATTATACTGAGAGCACCAGAACGCTCTTAAGAAGGGCGTTTGCACTTTATTGCTATTTTAAATATTTTTTTATTTTTTCCGTTATATGTTCCGTTAAGCCGTTAGCGAAAGAAAAAAAAATATAAAAAATGGAAACGTCCTTAGGAAGGACGTTTTCCTTATTTGTATTTTTTTTTTGGATAACGATAGGATGTGATTATTTTTTGAGTGTTTTTTGAGTGATTGTTTTTTGAGGCTCTGTTTGGTAGGAATCATGGAATATGGAAGAGAAGAAAAAATCAAAGGGATACAATTTTCATCCATATGGAAAGAAAAGACTATTTCCTTCCTTTGTGTTTGGTAGGGTGGAAAGAAAATGAAAGTGATACACTTTCCTTTGTTTGGTATAGAAAGCAAAATGGAAGGAAGGAAAATAAAAATGTAGACTTTTCTTTGAAATATGGTAAAGTCTATATTTTTATTTTCCTTCCTTACACTTTTCTTTCTATATACCAAACAAAGAAAAACGTATCACCACATTTTCCTTCCACCCTACCAAACACAAAAGAAAGAAATAGTCTTGATGTAAATTGTATTTCTTTGATTTTTTTTTTTTCATAATTTTTCATACAAGCATAAAATAATACGATGTTACAAAAAAACATAAAGTTTCTCAAAATTATAAAAAAATTGAGTAAATAAATAAAATAATAAAAAAAAATAAACGCCCTTAGGATGGGCGTGCTCCCTCTGAAATGTGTTTCTTATGCATATAGGCCCTTTGTTGTTGGCAATTTAAGATTTTGGTTAATTTTTCATATATGTCCCTCTAGACTTTTATTTATTATATTATTGTTAGAACTAAAATAATTGGATATAATTGATAGGGGTCGGTTGCATGTAGGTCCCTCCACATAAGCACTGAGTTCCAAGTCGTTCCCAAAATTTTTTCCAAAAAACTCTTAACTTATTTTTCTTTATTAAGAGAAAATGCAAAAGGCATTTTAAAATTTATTTTACAAAATGCCTTATTTTACAAATTTATTTTACAAAATGCATTTTTACCACTTATTGTATTTTTAACCACAATGTAATAGATTAAAGTTTAGAAGGACCTATACGAAAAATGCCAACCAAAATATTAAAGTGTCAACAAAAATTAACAATCACAGAGACCTATATGCATAAAATATAAAAAAAAAAAATCAAGGAAAGACGTCCTTCCTAACGGCGTTTCCATTTTTTATATATTTTTTTATTCTTTCGCTAACGGCTTAACGGAACATATAACGAAAAAAGTAAAAAAATATTTAAAAATAACAATAAGTTCAAAACGCCCTTCTTAGAGGCGTTCTGGTGCTCTTATTATAATTATCCCAAATATTGTGTTCTGACTAAAATTTTATAATTTTTAATGCTTTCAGTGAAAAAATTCTTTTTTTATAACATAGTTACTTTGGGTGGTCAAATTCCCTCAGCATGACATAAATGGTACCATTAACCATCCCCATATAAGAGAAGTACAAAAAAGAAGGAAAAAAAAAAATAGAAATAAAAAGAGAGAGAGAAGGAAAAGGGAGGGGTGGTCTTCTTCCAACGCTATAGCACCAAACCATTCTCCGCCTCCACATCTTATCATCATCATCATCATTGATCAACCCAATCGATCCCTAGCTCCATCGATCAATCGGGGTTCGTCCCGATCCTTCTCTCCCCCTACGCCCACGAAAAATTCGAGTTTTTTTTTCATCCAAAGATACGATTTTATTCCCATTTCTAATCTATAATCAATAAATTTCCACAATTTCTCATGTTTTTTCTCGATTTTTTCTTGTATATCGTATATTTTGGATTGATTGCTGCTCCCACATCTGGGTCATAATGCTTTCATCTTTTTTCCATCAAATTATTGCTTATTTCATGCTTTTTGTGATCTGGGCTTGTTCATTTCTTGCAGATTCTTCAATTTCTTCGAAAAAGTTGAGGTCTTTCCTTTGACCCATCTCTTGTTTGTTATATTGTCATTGATAGATATAATGTGTTAAATTTGATGTCTTTTCATATGCATTTCGCGATTATAGATTGTGATATCGTTAGAAGAATCGTAGCATCGATGGCAGCAATGGTTGCTAGAGGGAGTAGCCCGTTGGTCTCCTCAAGCTCGATCCCGGAAAAGGGGAGTAGGAACAAGCGTAAGTTCCGTGCCGAACCGCCTATTGCGGATCCGAACCTGGACCCGCACTCCCTGGAGGACGATTTGCCGAATTATGAGCTGTTTCGGACGGATAAAACCTCGGAGAAGTTCGACCAGGATTACCACCTGAGCGTGTGCGATGTGTGCCAGAACCACGACTACGGGCCTAGGGAGGAGGTGGAGGTGGACGAGTTTCACGAGGCCGATTGGAGCGGCTTGACCGAGATCCAGCTCGAGGAGACGGTGTTGTGTAATCTGGATATGGTGTTTAGGACCGCGATCAAGACGATTATGTCTTACGGGTACACCGAGGAGGCCGCAACTAGCGCAGTGCTGAAGTCCGGGGTGTTTTACGGGTGCAAGGGCACCGTGACGAACATCATGGAGAATGCGCTGGCGGTTCTGAGGACGGGCAGGAGTTGCATTCTCTGTCGAGTGAGAGTTCCAAGGAGGAGTTGAAGAAATTGGAGAGGAGCGTGCTTGCCAAGATGGTCAACGTGCTGCGCGAGATGCGGCCGTCATTCAGCGTCGGGAATGCAATGTGGTGCTTGTTGATCTCCGACATGAATGTAACTCATGCATGCGCCATGGACTGCAGTGCTATGAGCGGTATGGGAAGTGAGATGACCTTGGCTACTTCTACCACTCCCCAAGCGGAGCAAGAGGCTTATTCTAGTGGTTCTACTTCTCAAAATATGGCGGAAGTAAATGCTTCGGGTCATAGTAAGCCGAATTCTATGCTCCTGGGTCCTCAGAAAACGTTACAAACTGAGTTTCCCCCTATGACGGGACTCCCAAACTTACCCTCTGGGAGGTTCTCAGCCTCGAGTAACGTTCAGGATTCCAATTCAGGTGTAGATTTTCCCAAAGAAAACACAGCAGGTTCATCCGAGCGCATGGTGGAGTTGTCTGCATCCATTTCCGTATCTTCTCAGCCAGAGATGAAACCGTCGGGTGGCAAGAAAGGACATTTGAGTAGCTCTAAGAGGGAATCCATCCTCCGACAAAAATCAGCTCATTTGGAAAAGAGCTACCGGATGTTCGGGTCAAAAGCAGCTGTAAGAGCCGGGAAACATGGTCTGGGTGGTTTGCTCTTGGACAAGAAGTGCAAGTCTGTCTCAGAAACGAATGCCATGAAGAATACGATGATGAAGCTAAATAAAGCAGGTGGAAATGATACTCTGCAAGCGGATCCCACCATCAATCTTTCATTTAACGCTGCATCTGTAAAAGCAGCAGCATCCAGCAACATCCTACCTCCAGTACCTGCTGCAAACACTGAGCTATCTCTGTCGCTGTCTGTGCCTCTGCAGGTACTAGTAGCAGTGGTATGGAAGCAAGCTTCCTGTATGACAAGATGTGTGGAAATTGGATCCCACAAGATAAGAAGGACGAGATGCTACTGAGGTTAGTCCCTCGTGTGAGGGAATTGCAAGCCCAGTTGCAGGAGTGGACGGACTGGGGTCAGCAGAAGGTGATGCAAGCTGCTCGTCGGCTGGGTAAAGATAAGCCTGAACTACTGAGCCTTAGGCAGGAGAAGGAAGAGGTGGCCAGACTCAAGAAGGAGAAGCAGACCTTAGAGGAGAACACCAGGAAGAAGCTTGCGGAGATGGAAATTGCTCTGTCCCGCGCTAGTAGCCAGGTGGAAGCGACCAATGCCACTGCGAGAAGTCTTCAACTGGAGAACTCTGAACTGAGAAAGGAAATGGAAGCTGTGAAACAGAGAGCTGCTGAGTCCGAAGCCAGCTGTCAGGAGGTCTCGAGTAGGGAGACTAAGACACAGAAACAGTTCCAGTCTTGGGAGAAACAAAAGGCATTGCTCCATGAGGAGCTTTCAAGTGAGAAGCGAAAGTTGTCCAAGCTGAAGCAGCAACATCAACAAGCTAAAGAGTATCTGGAACAACTTGAGGTAACATCTGTCTCAAATAATGGGTTTTTTTTTTTCTCCCTCATTCATTTACCATCTACTACATCTCAAATAATGGGTTAGGAAAAGATACATAATAGGAGTTAAATTGAAGTAGTAAAGATGCAAACAGTAAGAAACAAACCATAGATAATTAACCCCAAAAAAACTAAATAATCTAATAAATTATGAACATACGGGGATGACATCAATGTTTGCATTCTTCCAGTCTTTAAGCAGTAATTTTAATTCATTTTCCAACTATAAATGGATCCTGTAAGTTCTGCGATGGATGGTTGCATGGAAGAGGTACAACTACCATCTTTAAGAACCATAAGTATTAGAAAGTAGAATTGGAAACAAAGCATATTAGGATAGGTGTAGAATGTGCTAATAATTATATATTCAGGCAACATTAACTTTACCGAAGATGCAATTGAGTATCAGGTATCGGCGCATAAATGGCTCTGAATTTGGAGCTAGTGAGTGTTCTAAAAAAGCCCATGAGGCTCAGGCCTAGGCACGCCTGAGGCACGAGCTTCACCCTTGTGCCTCGTTTTATATGTCACAAGGCTCATTCACCTGGTACACCTCCTCACGCCTACTATTGAGGTGCGTGTCTTGTGCTTCCCCCTACTTTTGAGGCACACATGAGGTGCATTAACCTACTGTTTTTATTTTCTTTTATTTTTTCCTTCCGTAATAGATATGTTACAGTATCTGAGTGTTTATATAATGATTCAACTAATTTTTCTATGTAATTAATAGGATCTCTCTACCGTTACTTTTGATGTTATCAAGTCAATCAAGAAGAGATCCTTGGGGGATGAGGAGAATAAATTGCTGTGCTTTTCTGATTAAAAGAGAAAAAAAAAAAAAAAGAGATCCTGATTGTAAATTTATTACCAACTGGAACCCTAAAGATTAAATACTAAATGTATCAACACGGCCTGTCCAAGACATTTGAAGGCCCGGGACAATAATTTAAAATGTGCCCTCATTCACACATCTTAATTGTTAAAAATATAATTTTTATAAACTGAATTTTTTAATTTTTATACTTTGAGGCCTCGTTAATACTTTGATTGGTAAACCCATTGGGACAAAATTTCAATGACCCTT
The DNA here is from genome assembly GCA_029216955.1 of Iris pallida. Classification (NCBI taxonomy): domain Eukaryota; kingdom Viridiplantae; phylum Streptophyta; class Magnoliopsida; order Asparagales; family Iridaceae; genus Iris; species Iris pallida. The sequence continues at coordinate 10,748,635 of JANAVB010000197.1, forward strand.
GACCATAACACAAAAGTAGATTGTCACTGGAAGTAATTTCAATGACCATAACACAAAATTTCAACTTCTTTCCTTCCATATTTTCCTGGCTGTGGCTGCTTAGTAGAAAAGTTAATATCGCCCTACTTTCTCTAGTTATTTCCTCTCCAGCTTCCAGTAATAACCAAATAAGGAGAGTTCATTTACTTCCTCTCCAGATTCCAGTACTAACCAAACAAGGAGAGTTCATTTACTTCCTCTCCACAATAGCCTATAATAACAGCCTAAAGGACCAATAAAAAACTCCAATAGATGCCATGACTATGTCATAGAGACTTAAAAGAAATCTCCATAAGCATTCTTCATTTTTTCATAATTAAAAAAATTGAAATTGTACACAATCATGAAGATATATATATATTTTTTTTTCACATAATAGATGGCAAGAAAATGCAATAGAGACTTAAAAAAATGAAATGGTACATATAGATGGCAAGACTATGCCATAGAGACTTAAAAAACCGAAATTATACACAATCAAAAACTCTAATAGAACACAATCATAAGTATTCTTCATTTTTTTCACATCATGAAGATATGTTCCTAGAATCCTAACTCTAGGCAGCTGAAAGAAAGAAAAAAAAATATCTCGCTAAAGAAAATTTGATCTCACCAGAGCATAAGCTTCTTCGAGAAAGGGAGAAAAGAGAGAAACCGCAGGCAGAAGTTCGTCTTCGCTGATTCGTTCAAGTGTTCCACCGATTCTCTCTCTCTCAAGAAATATCCACGGTTCTACCTTCTGCGGTAGATTTAAGATTATAAACTATAATAAATAAATAATTACCATTGTTTTAAATTTGAAAATCTTTCAAACTTCTCTCGGAAATTAAAATGACGCGGTGACGCCTGAATTCTGCTTCTCCTTTTTTTAGTAAGGTGCGCACGACTGATGCTTCGGATTCTCCTCACAGTATATTAGGTTCTTTTTGGGCCCTCCCAGTTTATTGGCCCTGGGCGGTCGTCCTGGGCCAGGGCCGACCCTATGTATCAAGTCAATGAACTAATAATTTTGTTGTAGTAGTTAATAGGTTTTGTATTGAATAATGATGATGGACGGGAATTCACTGGTGGTGTTAGTGATGGAGATGATAATATGGGCGATGATGATTTTTTGGGTTTTCTCAATGTCCTATTATGATTTTGTGATAATTTCTTTTGAGTTTTTCGTGATGGTTAAGTATTAGTTGTTATCTCGATGATTTTATGTACTCAACGTTTTAATATTTTAATGGTATTATTAATTAATTAAATATGATATAAGTTTGTTTATTTGGAACTATACTATTTTAATTTTCTAAAAATGTGTGCCTCGCTTTGTTAAAGCCCACCCTCCATGTGCGGCTCGTGCCTTCGAAAATAGGTAGTCAACATATTAGTTGATGTTTATGAAAGGCTCCACTCCATTTGCGTTCATGACAGTTGTCTAATTGTGTGCATGGATGTTTCTTTCTAGTATATGGTGTCGTCCGACGGTAAGGCTTCTTGCTTGCGTCATAGAGGATACAATGTTCGAGTCACGGAAACGGCCTCTCCATATATGGGGATAAGGCTGCGTATATCTCGACTCTCCCCAGGCCGTGTGTAAGCGGGAGTCTCGTGGCACATCTTGACCCTCCCCTGACCCTGCGTAAGCGGGAGTCTCATGTCACAGGGACGCCCTTTTAGTTGTTTCTTTTTCTAGTCAAAGATACATCAATTATTCCATTGTTATTAATGTTGCTATTTGTTTTCCTTTTCTTTTAACAAAAGCAGATTGGCAAATGCATAATCTCTGAACTTTATAATAGGTAATATGAACATGCTTGTGTCATACATATGGGAAGACAAAAATAAGAGAGATAATTACGTCAGCAATAAATAACTACCTTTTGTAGCATGAAGAATATAAGAAGTAATGCTTATTATCCATCGTCTAAAATTCATTGTTTGTCAAGATCAGGCCTGTACCTGTAATTAGATTATATTTTTCACTTCCTCTTCAAGCATTGGATATATTATTTTGCACTGACTTCCTTTTTCTCTCTGTTCCTCTATGATGTTCTTTTGCGATTTTTTTAATCTATTATTTTATTTTACTTTCTTTCTTTGCCTTTACCTGTCGCTCTGTCTATATGGGAATAAAATGACAGGCTAGGTGGAAACAAGAGGAGAAGGCAAAGGACGAAGTGCTGATGCAGGCAAGCTTTGAAAGAAAAGAGCGAGAACATCTTGAGATTTCAGGGAGATCGAAGGAAAATGCAATGAGACTAAAAGCAGAGACTGACATGCAAAGACACAAAGATGAAGTGAAGAAGCTTGAACAGCAGATTGCACAACTGAGGCTGAGGAACGACTCTTCAAAGATCGCAGCACTTAAATGGGGAATAGACGGCACATATGCTTCCCGCCTTTCAGATGGGAGGAAGGAGAATGAAGGGCCCATTTTCTCCAAGCTGTTCGATTTCCAGGAATCGGAAGAGGTGCAGAGAGAGCGAGAGTGTGTCATGTGCTTGACAGAGGAGATGTCGGTGGTCTTCCTTCCCTGTGCCCACCAAGTTGTTTGTACAGAGTGCAATAAGCTGCATGAGAGGCAGGGCATGAGTGATTGCCCTTCCTGCAGGACCCCCATTCAGCGGAGGATATGCGTTCGCTCTGCTGAATCTTAGCTTCCATATAGTTTCCAAACTCATTTGAGCTTTATACAGTATTCAGAATAATGTTTGTGGGAGTTGGAGTTGAATAATGTCAATCTCAGGACATTCTTCTGTCTAAACAATCAGTTCCTCAATGAATTTGGGAGTTTATAAGATGTTACATCAGTTGGCTTCTTTTTATTGTGATATTCATATCTAACTGTTATATTCGTATTGACATCATTTTAGAACTTAGATTCGCAATCTTTTAGCTATACATATATTTTCCCTCTTGTCAATTTTGTGATCATCTTGATTTAATGGTGTTTTTAGTGCGCGAAGTCGACGAAAGCTTCCTTTTTAGCTGGTAATATGCTCCTGTTTTGAGTTCCAGTACCATGACTTGGAGAGGGGCATCGGTCTCGCAAACTTCTGAAAACTTTAAAATCTTCTAGTATAAAATTTCAAATTCTGAAAGCCTGTAGCTGCAGCAAAATGCTCCCTTTTTTTTTTGTACTCAGTGTTCATGTACAGGTTGAAATTAGTTTTGCTATTGCATATAGGAAGATTTGGAAAGCATGGAAATATAAGCCTGTCTGTAGCCTTGTTAGCAATTTGGCAAACGGAAAAAATTCGGGACGGCAAAAGTACGAGTATAATCGGCTCAGTGCAAATGCAATACGTTTAAAAATTCGGTCAAATATTCGAAAATGAAAATATTGAGATTAGAAACTTCACATTCTTAAATATGTTGTCAAATATGGTTAATTACACAGGTTCCCAACATGTTTATTGTGCCAAATTTGTCAATAATTTATACAGAACACGTTTAAAATTTCGTATGCTTAAAATTTACGTACTAATTTGAATTTGTCAAAAGTACGCATGTATTAACGTTTATGAAAGATACGGAAAAATTTGCGTATAATACGAGTTTTATTCGGATGATTGCTAACAAGGGTCTGTAGTTGGTGTGTGAAGTGTCACCTGAATCATATCCATACCTATGCTATCGTGAGCATCTGCTCTTGCATCTTAGCTTATGCTCGGGCACCTGCACTGCAAGAGAAGAAAAAGCACAATAGGTCCGTAGAGGGTGAGGGTCCAGGTATAGAGTCAGAACATTAAGACATGCTACCACTTGCACAAACACCACAAAACAAGAGGGTCGAGGGCCTCAATATCGTCACCTGACTCATCACGACTGTTTCTGAGCATGTGCAAGTTGTACGATCACAACACCCCACCCAAGTCTATACTACTAATGCGAAATCTCCATTTTTAGTTTTAGGTCTGCTATTTGGTAGAAGCAACCATAACAGCATACTTAAAATGTCATTAAAAAAACTTTTTTAAAGTAGTTAAAAAGGGGTTATTTAGTAATAGGGTCATATAATAGTTAAAATTAGGATTTGGGTCTCGAAAACGACAACATTCGAATTTGGGTCGCCAAATCACTGTCATTTACCGGCGCTAGTGATTTGGAGACCCAAATCCTAACGTTGGTCATTTTTGAGACCCAAACCCTAATATCCACTATAATATAAGATCCTATTACTAAATAACCCTAAAAAAAAAAAATCTCATTTTAGTATTTGTACATGACATTTAGAATGTCAGAAACTATCATGTGACTCGTATTCGTAACTATGTTGTGCAGTAGTTATCAATTATCTGATCTCGCATTCGATGTTGTAGCCTCTCTTGCTTGCAAGAAAGAAAAGCTTGCTTGCAAGAAAGAAAAGTGGATGAGAATGAAGATTTTTTTTTTGAGTTAATTAGACTTTGTGTTGAGTTAGCCTTTTTTTTTCCACTAGAAAAACACACCCACATGGCACCCATGTGCCACTCCACACCTCATGTTTCTGCTTCATCATGTAGATCCAAGTCATACGTGAGTAGCAATCAAGAAAAGTAACAAACCATCTGAATCCAGTAATAGAAGTAGTAGCATACGGTCCCTAAATGTCAGAATGAACAAGTGCAAATGGCTCAAAACTTCGAAGATCGACCATTTTATAAGTAGAACGTGATGCTTCCCAAGTTCACAAACATTACAAAATAGCCTTTTTGTCTACTTTATTCATCATCTCAGGTTCTAACTTATTCAAACTATCAAATATAAATGCCCCAATCTGCAGTGTTGAAGTATTGCTTCTACCTCTGGCCCTTTCTTCCCGCAATTGTAGCACTCCCTGTCATTGCTGATCGGAGTACTGGGAACCACCAATGCTGAGCGGACAACAGGGGAGGTCTCGCCTTTCATCACTTCTGTCGAATCTCCTCTTACTCCATCGATGTAACAACCTCATCTAGGGATGGAAGAGATGGCAAATGACACATTGCTGCCCTCCTAGCCTCAAACTGTGAGTTCAGACCTTTCAGAAAATGGACCACCCGCCGACGCACAAGATACTGTTTTTCAAGGAGAACATCTGCCGGATTCTGTAATGATAGCGGATCATAGTGGTCCAAGCTAGTCCACCCATAAGCGACGTAGCTCCGCTGCATATTGGAGTACTGTCTTCTTCCCCTGTGTGGTAACATCAATCTTCTCCTCGACTTCCATCATCATCATGACACTTCCAGCTCCAGAGTACATATTAGCTAACGTCTTCCAGACATCAGCAGCACTGCAGATCGACTCCACCATCCCAGCTATGGATGAAGACACGAAAGTTAGCAGCCAAGAGACCGCCAGAGAATTAAGGTGACTCCATGTGTTCCATTCAACACCCGTCGTATCCTTTGGCTCAGTGCACTCTTCCTTCACATATTTTCGAGCCCCTTGGTCCAAAGGTTCAGCAGCGCCCTCCTATACCAACTTAAGTAATTTTTCATCCCCTCAAGTTTGATGTCATTGGACAGAAACTCTATCTTCTTCATTACCTGCGACGGTTCTGGTGCGGGCACGACTGCCCTACTGGATGAGGTCTCCTCTAATTTGGCCTAAAACACCTTGGCCACCCCCTCCAGTATCTCCTTCAGCTCCTGACTAGTCACAGGTGTTCCTATCTCCACAGTTGCACTTATCATAGGGACGAGATCAAACACAACTCAATCACGGGCCGTGCATCTACACGCGATCATGGGCTTTTCTCTATCTCGAATAGCCAGGGATCAGCAGCCACCTGAGCCTCCGTCACTCCACCGCATCGTGGTCCAGCGCCACCGATCAGAAGCCGTCCAGAGCCCGTGGAGGCCAGATCTGCCACCAGACCCAGCGATCAACGCCGTCATTGACGTCTTTGCCGTGCCTCCACCAGCCCTAGCAGCTCCTCCGCGTCACCACCGAACCCAATTGTCGCCGCTGCCATTGATGTCTCCGTCGCGCCTCCACCAGCCCTAGCAGCTCCTCTGTGCCACTGCAGAACCCAGCGGTCACCGCCGCCGTTGACGTCTCCACCGTCGTTGACGGAGGAGATGAGTGGAGAAAAGAAAAGAAAAAAGAAGAAGAAAGGATAAAAGGAATTTCCTTTTAAGAAGAAAAAAAAAGGAAAAATATTTTTTTTTCCAGAATTTTGGCTCTGATACTATGTAGAAATGAATAGTTGATTATTTTATTATTCAAGAGGGAGTACATATATAAGGAGGAGATAAGCCTCCTCCATATTTCCTATCCGGTGTGAGACTAAATAAGTCCTCATAACAAAACCGATCCGAATTTGGCCAAAACCGAAACCGAACCGAATAGCAATTCGGTTTGTTAGGTTGGACTATTTCCATTGTGTAATTTGTAGTGTCCAAAGTTACAATTGTAGTTAATGATATTAAAAATTATAATTTCTATATACGTTTGTTGTATTTGTGTGCAAAGTTAGACTAGTTGTTAAATTATCAAATTTTGATTTCAAAACACATAAATACAATTTTTGCTTTCACAATATACACATTTTAATTACAAATATAATTATACCGAATCGAAGTCTAAAAATAAAAAAAAAATACGTCTTGACGCGTCGCTGAATTGACAGATTTTAGTAGTGTAAGTCTTATTCGATTTTGGATCAAAATCGAAGTCTAAAAATAAAAAAAGGCTTAATTGCTAATTGATACCCTCAACTATTCCGCTTTTTCAACTTGATACCCTAAACTTTTTTTGTAACAACTTGGTCCTCAACTATTATTTTTTTTTCAACTTGATACCTAAATTTTTAAAAATACCGAGAATGCCCTTCCTTCTTCCTTCCCTCCACCCCCTTCCCCACTCCGACCACCCCTCCTCCCCCCCCGCTAGCTTCGCCCCCCCACCCCCCCCCGCTCGCGCCCGGCCAAGCCCGCCGCCGCCGGCCGCCGCTGCTGCTGGGCCGGCCGCCGCTGCTGCTGCGCCTGCTGCTGCTGCTGCTGCGCCTGCTGCTGCTGCTGCGCCTGCTGCTGCTGCTGGCGGCGGGCTTGGCCGGGCTCGAGCGGGAGGGGGGGGGGGCGAAGCTAGCAGGGAGGGGGGGAGGCCGGCCGAAGCTAGCAGGGGGGGGTTGGGGGAAAGGGGGGTAATTTTCGGGAAGGATGAGGGGTATTTTCGTCCAAAAAATTCTTTGGGTATCAACTTGTTACAAAAAAAAGTTTAGGGTATCAAGTTGAAAAAGCGGAATAGTTGAGGGTATCAATTAGCAATTAAGCCAAAAAAAAATTAGTATTTTTAAAATCCAAATCGATCCGATTTTTTTTAAACCGAATCGAATCTCTTATTCGGTTCGGTTTGATTTTTTTTTTTCCAAAACCGAATAATACTCACCCCCACCTCCAACCCTAAACGAAAAAAAAAAGAGACGTTTGCTTCAAGATCCATCAAGTCTAGCAATGGATTCAGGTACGCTTTCGCAATTTAATTTATGTTCTTCATCTCATGAATCGACATGGTACAATAAAATTCTAACAAAATTAGATTGTTTGGAAATAAAATTGTATTTACGAGGGGACGTAGATATTGTCGGTGAAAGTATAGATTTTTCCGATGGTTTTTGTATATCATCGAATATAGTTGCATGTTTCATTGCCAATTAGACATTGTCGAAAATATTAATCGAATAATAAAATAATTATTAAAAAGTCATGAATAAAATAAGGAAATAGTCATGAATAAAAAGAAGGAAGAATAAAAAATAATAATTAAAAAAATTTCTCCAAAAAAGTAAAAAAAATATCTCCAAATAATCAAATAAAACACCAAATTAATCAAAAAGCAAATAATTCACCAAGTAAATTAAAAAGATTTCTCCAAATAATCAGATAATTCATAATAAATTTATGTTAACAAATTATCACCTTTTTTTTTTCCAAAATTATATGAAGAATAAATCTGGTTGAATATAATCATTCCTTTTTTTCAATAAATTTTTTTAAAAAAAATGGCGGACTAAACTTTTTGGAATAATCCCGCCCTCCTCCGTACTTTTTCGGATTAATCCCGCCTCTCCCATATTAGGTAATATTCTCCTTGTTAAAACCCCCTCCAACTAGGGGTGAGCTTTCGTTTTATTCGGTTTCAACCAAACCGAAATAGTTACCAAATAAATCGAAATTCTAAAAATCTAAAACCAAAACCGATCCGAATTTGGCCAAAAATGAAACCGAACCGAATAGCAATTCGGTTTGTTAGGTTGGACTATTTCCATTGTATAATTTGTAGTGTCCAAAGTTACAATCGTGGTTAAATGATATTAAAAATTATAATTTCTATATATACGTTTGTTGTATTTGTGTGCAAAGTTAGACTAGTTATTAAATTACCAAATTTTAATTTCAAAACACATAAATACAATTTTTGCTTTCATGGTATACACATTTTAATTACAACGTATAGTCTTATTCGATTTTGGATCAAAATCGAAGTATAAGAAAATATATAGTGTATCTAAAATCCAAATCGAACCGATTTTTTTTAAAACCGAATCGAATGTCTTATTCGGCTCGGTTTGATTTTTTTTTTTTCCAAAACCGAATAATACTCACCCCCACCTCCAACCCTAAACGACAAAAAAGAAAAAAAAAGAAAAAAAAAGAAGAAGAAGAGGTATTATTCTTGGCTGCCTCCTCCTCAAATCCGCTGCTGCTATTTCGTAAAGAATAAATCCTTACCTCTTTATTTTTCTTCTTTTGTTGTTTGCTATTTCGTTTCCTTCAAAAAAATTATGACCTGCAGTTTTAATCACTAATGTATAGTTTTGTAGATGTTCGAGTGCAAATCCAGCAAGCCTGTTGGGCTCCATCAGCCATTGTTAAATTAAGCAATTAGTTAGGTTCTCGGAACAAAACAGAAGAATTCAGAATTGAAAACCTCTCTGGAAGGAAAAAAAAAAAAAGATTTAACCATCAAATACATCCCATGAGAAAGTTGCTGCTCAAGGCCACAAAGTTCTTCAGAGAACTTTCCGTCCTCGTGAATCGAGCGCCACGGGAGCGTATTATTTCTTCCATTTATTGTGGGAGTTGGGGGGACAGTGAGCCCAAAAGACATACAATACAGTATGCACAAAAGTCCCGAACATTATGCCGGACACGGTAAAAAAAGAAGAATGTATAATTCTGTGATTACGGAGCAAATATACGTTGTTGTTGGATTTTTAGTGGAGACTGAGAAAATCAGTCTCATGCCAGTGATGCCACATATTATCTGACACGTATCGGACACAAGATAAACACACAAAGATACTCTAAGCTATATCAATATGCCAGTGATGCCACATATTATCTGACACAATGTTCTGTTTGTGTTTGGTCTGATGTCTAAGATGTCAGTGTTCTGTTTGTGTTTGATCTAATGTCTAAGACAACAATGCTTTGTTTGTGTCAATTATACGGACAATTTTGTCCCTTGATGGATTTTGTCCCTTATATTGTTGCAACTTCACGTAGAGAGAAGCATAACAAGAAATTATATGTTAATTGAGAAGAAGAGGACAACACCAGCATATGGAAAGCGTTGAAACTATTTTATGAGAAGTGGATCACATGATTCACATCAACAATAATCACTGTTTACATTTTTCTATTCAAATGGCCAAGAAGAAGAACAAGTAATGAGTTAACAGGAGTTCACTCTAGTGAGCAACTTGTCTATACTGAGAACACCTTGAGAAGAAAGGTTTAGGATTCTATAGGACGCATCCATAAGTTGATTGGTCTGTATGAAACAAGCTGACCTATTGATATAAATCTAGTGTTATGTATGTTTATGGTGCATAAAGTTACTGCTATAAGTATCAACTCTAATTTTATTACTGGCTTCAAGTTTCCATTCCCTCCTCAAAGCCAGAGATACCCTTAATATACAAAGTATATCAGTATGAACTCTAATTTTAGTCTGTATATCAGTATGAACTCTTATGTTAGTCTGTATATCAGTATGAATTCTATCAGCTGACCTATTAAGAATTCTAATTTTAGTCTGTATATCAGTGTGAACTCTAATTTTAGTCTGTATTTTATACACGATTCAATTTTTCTCCTTTGAACTATGAATTACTCCTCAGAAAGCAGAATATAGAATTTTTGACCGTTCCCTGTAAGATATATCTCTAGGATAGCTTTGCTTATTAAGTAATTATGTTGTCTCTACTTTAGTGCTTCAATAGTAGTAATAATAATGCTTCAACTAAATAGCAATTGAAGGTTCCTCTGAAAGTTTTATTGATGTTTTGTCCTTTTAATTTGTCACAGGGACTGATGATGATCTTCCCAATTGAAATTGGTTTTTAACTTTTTAACCATCAGAAACCAAGTTATTCTTTCCAAACACCCAACCGAATTTTGCTTCTTTTTTTTTTTTTTGCTTTTTTTCCAGACACCCGATCAATATTATATGCGAGGACAAAATTGTTGCTATTTTTTTCTTTAAAATATTTTAGAGTTACTATTTGCATTTATGTTTTCCTTTATCTTTTGTAGAAATATGCCAGTAGATAAATCTTGGATGCAATCAGGGAGGTCAACACAAAAGTATTTTGATGGAGTTGCATATTTTATCGACTATGCTTATAATCATATAAAGTACGATGACATGAAAATTTATTGCCCTTGCAATAAATGTAGCAATAGAGTTAGACTAATTCGGAATGAAGTGCACCAACATCTTCTTTATAAAGGTATAAAGTCTAATTATACAAAATGGTATTTACATGGGGAGGATGAGGATTCTAGTAGTGATGACAATGGTGAAAATGTACTGATCCTGCAGTATGGAATGCAATGGTTGATGAACGGTTAAATCCTCAGTGGCAGGTAAATGAACTTGAACTTTCACATATCAATTTAGGTCATTTCTTATAGCATGACATGAATTTTCACATATCAGATGTAGAGTTTTCATATTGAATGCTAGATTAATTTTCTATAGCATGATTAGTATTTTTTGTGTGCATATTTATGAATTATTTTATTGAATGGTAGATTAATCCAAAGGAGGAATTATTTTATTTTGCAGGATCAAAGTAATTTAAACAAAACTAACAGGAAAAAATCAACAATTGTGCATACTACTGGTTCAATTTCCTTTGCCAAATACAAAAAAGATGAGGTATAAAAGTAGAATGCTCCTAAATATTTTTTGTATATTTATATTTTCATGTCTATATAGATTTTTACATGTTTTTGGTTGCTTCTGTATGTGGAAGTAAGACATATGGTATTAGCTTAATTTTTAATAAAATAATAATAAATTTTCTTTTAACAGCTTGACCGAACTGGAATTGAACCAAGTCCAATTGACTGTTTCAAGAAGTTTCATGCAAGTAAGGGAAATGATGGAGGAGGAGAAAGTTGGCGAAGTGACAAGGCAAAAGAAATCTATGTATGTTACCCAACTTCTTCACTCTTCATTGTGTTCTTTAAATGCATACCATACTCGGTTGATTTAATATATGTTTGTGATATTCGATCGAGATGTTATATAATATTGTAGTAGTCACATTGTATTGTAGGAAACGATGGAAAACGAAAAAAGTATTGCTGAAGAGGAAAATCTGAATGTGAATGATTGGGACATATACAAAGAGGTGATTGTACCTAGTCATGGACGTATACTTGGATTGGGGGGTGGTTTGAAAAGTAAAGATTTGTACTCATCTAGCCAAAATTGCAACAAGTGTAGATGTGTTGGACTTGAAGAAAGCCATCAACAACTAAAAGATGAGCTGAAAAATGTGAAAGGTCAATTAAGCACTCTGCAAGAACAAGTTCAAATGTTGTTAAATAACAACCAAAATTCTAAACATAGTGCAAGGCAATCACCATTTGTGGTATGTACATTTCTTTACGATTTTATAAGTTGTAAGTTGAGTTTAAATCTTATTTTTTATTTAAATTACATGAGTCCTTATTGGATTTTTTTTTTTGTTGTAACAGGATAATGTTGGAAGTAATGGTTCGGATGCTAATATTAGCAATGACTTTGAAGAATAATTCAACAAGCTCCAGTTTCATAAAATTATTTTGACTTTGGTATATGTAGACTTGGAAGGTTCTTTTAGATTTGGCATTACAAGTTTATTGTACGCAATATACATTGGTTTCTTTATGTCATGTTTTTTATATCAATGAATGATTAGACTATTATCTTTTACTTTAGTTGTTAATGTATTCATTTTTTACTATTAATTTAACACGTTCTGAGAAAAGTGATTCAATTTTACGACAATTAATTCTATCAGAATTAGTAATTATCATGACAAGTAACCATTTCTGACGTAATTTTTTTATATTTCTAATTTCTATGGTGATAAAAAAATTGCGACAACACTCACTCATCAGAAATGATGTTTATGGAATTTAATCGTCATTTTCGATAAGTAATTTGACAAGACATATTCTCGTAAAAACATAATTTCGACTACACGAATTTTAATTTTCAACTGCTTTAGCAATCGCAAACAAATATTTGCGATGATCTTTCATCAAAAATAATGTTACAAACTTTTTCGAAGATTTCCTTTTATCAGAAACAATTTTACAATCATTTCTTCGAGGAGCTTAATTCTTTTTTCATTTACCTTTATTTTTGGAAATTTCTATTACCGATAGACAAAAAAATAAATCGTCTATCGTAAATAGTATTTTCGAGAAACACTAGTTGTTGAAAACACATTGTCGGAAAATAAATTGTTCGTCGGATTTGTAAACATTTGCAACCACCAATTCATTATTTCCGAAGGCATAGAATCATCGAAAATATTATTTCTTCTTATATTCATAAAGCTTGTTTACGACAACAGAAAAACAAATACGAGGGCCATCTCCTATCACAAATACTCACATTCCCGACGGTTGGTCGGAAAAAAAAACTTTTCTAGCATTTTTGAGGGCCTACGATGGCCATTTATCCTCGGAAAATACTATTCCGACAGCAAATGGCTTGTTTCGAGAAAGTATTGCCTTCAGAAATGAGGATTTTTTGTAGTGTATATGCAACGTAGACAAATCGATGCCCCGCTAAGTATAAGCAATGAGATAGTAGTTAAGAGCCGCTAGGACTAGAGTTACGCTTAACAAACATAGATTGAAGTTTTAGAAAAAGATATGGTTATAAAACTGGCCCTTAAATAGAGCTAAATGGAAGAAAAAGATTCAAAGAGCCTATCCCAAAAGTATGGATAATGATTTTGCTCTTGTTGTAGTTAAAATTGTATGAACGAGTTAAAACATAAGTTAATTAATAAAAACAAGGTGTATCTAGTAAAAAAAAGTAGTAGTATGAAATAACAAAGCACAATATAAAACAAGTATGAAACACATAAAAACATTATGAATTTATTAAAAAATGGTATTAAAACCTAAACGAAATAGGTAAAAATATTATGTTACAACAAAAACAATGTAGAGAAGAAAAAACAGTATGAAACAAATAAAAAGTAGACTGAAACAAATTAGAGGAGCTGTTGATATAAACAATCCATAGTTTGCGGTATCGGCCGATAACCAATCTGATACGGCTGATACGGATGCATGTTCCGATGTCGACCGATGCCGACTGGTACCAACATTGGGATCTCTTTCCATTCAATTCGGCAAAGAAAAATGAACGAAAAAGACCAATCGACAAGGGTGTAAAAGCATAGTAAGATTGTAAAAGCATGTAAAGAGAAAATTTATTTATCGCAGGTAAACCAATTGACAAGGGTAACTACTATTTCATTTAATTCCAAACTACTTAGAAAAAATACTGTAAATACTTAAAGTTATGCCTAAATGTATAAATTATTTTTTAAATTTAATAATTATTTTCTTTCCGATACCAGAAAATCCGATACTCTGATTTGAAACCGTCGATACCGCCGATCCTGATACTCATAGGAAGGGTTTCCGATACGGTGATACTCATAGGAAGGGTTGTCGATACCGATACTGCGAACCATGTATAAATCCCTAATAAATAACTTCCTCGGTTTATTCTATTCGCATTAATTACATGGTTACGTCATTATAATAATTAACTAGTAGTTATATTGTCTAAAAATATGTCTAATGTGGTTTTCATGATCTATCAACCTATAAAAGTAATTAGATAACATGTCTTGCAAGTAATCAAATTGGAAAAAAGAGTAAACACTACTGCATGTTTGCCATTGCTTCTATTATTCCGTATTAAATGTTTATGGATGGCTCCCTTTTCAGTCTGGGCAGGTTTTCCTGAACGAAACCGCAAGGGCAACAAGTTCACTGTAGCTGAGAGACTAGTGAAGCAGGTGAGGAGGAATTATTGTGTTGAATCAATTGGATCTGTGATTGAGGAGAGGAAGAGTAGAAATAATCTTTTTCTCATGATATTTTTGTCGAGCCGCAAGTATTGATGATTCAAGGGGAGCGAAGCTTCTAGAAACATTGTTGATTGTTAAGTTGCATTACCAGAGAGCTTGAAGATATGTATCTTGCTGCCACATCTAGTGACTGATCAATGTTATACAATACCAGAATCAAACCACAAGGGTAATATTGTAATTCTTTGATGTTAGATTGCTAGTTGTATGGGATGCTGTTCATCCCACATCATTGTCTTTGCATTCATTTTTTGCTTCTATGTTTTGAAACTGGAAATAACTTATCATCTATATCTTTACTTGTTTGCACACTTGATTTCTGTAACTTTTGTAGTAAAACTAAGAGCATGTTATTATCTACATCACACTTCTGCAATTATGTTGTTTAATTTATGAATTAAGGTTGAACCAGGAAGATCCATAGGGGCTCATGAATTAAATGGGTTAGATATGCCTGCAGATATAAAAAGTGACCTTTTCAGCCTGGAAATTAGACAGAGGCTTCTTTTTTGGAGCACTGTCATACTGTTCTACTCTTAAGACTTTAAACCACACAGATCACTAGATTCTCCAGAAGTTCTTAATATCTGCAAACTTGCCAAGACATCATCACTCTGGATCAAGTGGGGGTGTTCGGAGGTCTGATCAAAATTTTACTCGAACGGACTTCCAGTCTATGATTTAGAAGCACTTTATGTTCAGGTTCAGGTCCTTTTCAAGTTGTGTTGCGTGAATAATAGTTGATTTCTATAGGTTAAACCAGCGTATGATTCTACTCAAATGGAGTTTGCTTATTTCAACAGTAATTGCCCCACCTGTTTCAATGTTAATTGTCCGAGTCGTGTCGTGGCATGTTTATTTGTGAAAAAAGAGAGCAAGTTCTTAACAAAGATATTGAAGTCATCTCTTCTTTGCATTTGATAGATAAAAGAAGGCTAACTCCTCTCAGGGGCACAACACATTGGAGTGTGAATGTATTAGTTCAGTTGAAACATTTTAGCAACTATATACTTAATCTAATTTTGTAAAAATGGTGGAGAAGTTGAGATTGTGACAAGAGAACGTTTCCGGACCTTTCTCAATTTTGTGGAGAACTCATTTGCCATGTCATAAATTGAGAAACACTTGGTTTGACTAAATTGCGGAAGTTGCTCAATATGTGGCACGCAACTTTGGAAACTATTGTATATGGCTTGTATTCAACTATAGAATGCTACGGGTGTCGTCCGATAGCTTGTGTCCCAATACGGAATTCTATAGGCATCATACGATGACGAGAAGTTTGTAAGGAGTCGAAATAGTGATACAGGCTCTAAAGAGCCAAAAGTATCAAACTCACATACATGCGACATGTTGTCGGTTTGCTGAAAAATGCATAATCGTTCTAGTAAGTTTTGGAATCCAAAATCTCCTCACACTAGTTGCAGCTAGTATACTGCCGGTATATTGGTGCATTGGGTTCAAGCTAGATTTGGGAATGGGAACAATTCAGATCAAAATGATGCTATCGACAGTCCATATTGCTCATGAGTTGGAGGATTAGGGGAGATCCTATTTAACTGTCCCTCGTGCCCTAGAAAGTCTTGAGCAAAAGGAGGCTGATCTTAAGTTTCTTGAGTGAGAGTAACATGTGAGTCTTTAAGAGGAAGAAGGAAATAACTTGTTGGAGATCTTTGTTGAGGGAAGATTTCGCAATGTGATATGTTTGTGTAATCCTTATAAGGTTTCTCTCGTTGGTTCAATAAAGTTATTATCCCCTTGTCCCATAGACGTAGGCAGATCTAGATCTAACTACGTTATATTATGTGTGTTTTTGTCTACTATTCTTTGGTTTATTAGTGCCTTATTCTATTTGTCCTCATAAAGGTTTTATTCAACAATTGACATAGCCAACAGAACTGTAGGAATTTTAAATTCTTGGATTTAGGTTAATGCTACGTGATGACATTAGTCTGCTCCCTATCTTCCTAAATCAAGATTATTGAAATTGTTGGTTCGTAAAGGTCTGAGGGAAATTTCTCTATTTCGGAATTTTCGATGACAATAACGATCCATAATACTAAGTTCGAGGTAGAGAAATCCAGTGGTAAAGGAAACTTCTTGATACAACAGAGAAGGGTCAAACCAATCCTCGTAAAAGACTGGTTGTTCAAGGTCGTTGGAGGTAAGACAAAAGGTCAGCCGACATTATATGGTTGATACACGAGATGACATCGATAAAATGACATAATGAGTGATGTAAACGCCATGTCTGAGATTTATACGGCTAGTTTATGGTTGAAGCCATAAAACTTGTGTATGAAAATCATTGTCTAACAAGTTGTCTCAAGAACCAACTCTATAATATTCGCATAAAGGAACACAAATTCTGTACTATCTGAACAACTTCAACATGATAGTCGGTGATCTTCTGTGTCTTGAAGTAAAGTTAGAGAAGGAGGACCAAGCACTATTGTTATTATCTTCACTTCCAGGGTCTTATAACTATTGGTGACAATGATCCTTTATGGAAATGAGATTCTCGAGATGGAAGAGATTACAATGACACTTCTTAATAATAAATTAGGAGAAGTCCAAATCCATTGGAGTAGTCATCGAGGTTGATTGTCAGTAAAAGGGAAGGTCGAAGAATAAGGATAGACAAGTAGCAAGAAGAATCCCATTCATAATGGATGGTGATGCATTGTTTTTCTTCTTCTGCAAAACAATCAGGACGCATGAAAAAACAATATTCGAAGTATTAAGCAATAATTAGAAAAGAAGGGTAGAGGCGAAATTTCAAGCATTCAAGGTCAAACCAATGTTGCAACGGAAGTCGAGTAATTACCATGAGATGTACATACGATGAATAGTGGGAAGGATCTATCCTTTGAAGCTTGGATTATTGACTTCAAGTGTTTATACCGTATGTGTCCGAATCTGGAGTATTTCAATACCTATAAAGAATCCAGTGGTGGTGTTGTTCTCAGGGGAACATGGGTCATGTAAGACCATTAGCAAAGGAAATATCAAAATTTATATGTTTAATGGAGTGGTGCGGACACTTGTGAACGTGAGCCACTTTTCGGATCTAAAGAATAACCTTATTTCTCTAGGCTCACTAGACACGACATGATGCAAGTTTTTTTGGGTCAAAATGAAGCGCTAAAGATAGTGAATGGCAACATGATATCCATGAAGGAACATAGATTGTCGTTAAACTTGCATTAATTGGAGGCATTAATTGGACGGAAGCACGGTCACTAGTGGTGTGACCGTCGTCGTAGAGAAGTAGGTTGAGGATAATGCAAGCCTATGACATATGCATCTAGGCCACATGAAACAGAACGGTCTTCATGAGTTGTACAAAAAGAGTTGCTGAAGGGCCTTAAGGAGTGCAAACTAGATTTATGCAAGTACTACAAAATAGACATCAACACAAAGTTGTTTCAAGCAAGCTTTGCACAAGACCGTTTGACTTCTTGATTACATTTACTCGAAATGTATAAGATCCATCATTGGTTCGATCAGAGGGAGATGCCGAGTGCTATATCACTTTCATAGATGACTTCGCACATAAAGTATAAGTTTATCTCCTTAAACACAAGTCAGAGGTGTTTGCTAGATTCCGAGAGTAGACGGCCGTGGAGAAGCAAGCCTCGACGGAGTTTCAGGAATATTGTATGGAGTTGGGTATTCATAGGCAATGGTTTCAAGATGCCCAGAGCAAAATGGGTTAATAGAGCGCATGAACAAGACAATAATAGAGAGCCAGGATTTTGCGGTTACAAGCAGGTTTTTTAGAGGATTCTAGGCACAATAAGTCATACATGCTACTTGATCATTTGATCACCATCTACAACCATCGATCTTTAGATTCCTGATGAAATATGAGGAGAGCAAGTTACTTATGATCCTTTGCATATGTTAATTGGGTGCCTATTTACTCATGAATCGGAAGATATAATCAAGTTGAAGTCAAGTCGAAACAATGTGTTTTCTTGGGGTTCAAACATTAAGTCAAATGCTACAAGTTGTGGGATCCAAAAACACAAGGGTGTTCATTGTATTGTGTTGTCATATTTGATGAGGTTTCCATGTTGAAAGATGCGAAGAAGATTCAACAGAGGTGAGTGACACATTAGACAACGATGATTTGGTGGAGGTGAGGTTTTTGGCACTCATGAGGATATAGACGCACTCATGAGTATACATACATAAAAGCACCATTACGGCCTATTAATGCGAAGGTCGACTTGCATATCACAAAAATGGATGATGATGATCAACCCTAATAGGATCCAAAGCCAATAACATTAAGGAGATTATGACATACACATAGGGCACATGTCATGTACAATTATGAGGATGGTTGCATTTGCTCATCTAAGCAATTGTAAGGATGTCATTGGGTAAGAGGACAAAATTGTTGTATAGTTTCCATGACGGAGGAGACGAAGTTACGTCGGAAAAATAGTACGTAAACTTGGTCGAGCTACGAAGTGTGAACGGCTATTAGGTGCAGACAGGTATGCAAGAAAAAAGAGAATGAGCAATACAAGACATTGTTTATTCATGAAAGGATATGCTTAGGAGGAGGGGATTTACTACAACGAGATTTTTTTGCATGTGGTCAAGTATATGTCTATTCGAGTATTATTATCATTGGTAGTGATTCGGGATATGGAGTTGGAGAAAATAGATGTTAAAATGGCATTTTCGCATGGTGATTTGGTAGAGAAGATGTTCATGCGGCAACCCAAAGTGAGTTCCACAAGGAGGATTACATATATGAGACCAAGCGGTCTATTTAAGGGTTGAAGCAATCTCTCTGTCAGTGGTACAAGTGCTTCGACTCGTTCATATTGAAGACTAATTTCTCTCAATATGTGTATAATAGTTGTATTTACTCGAGGAGGCTTAATGATGGGTCGTCGATATATCTCCTCTTATATGTTGATGAAATGTTTATTGCGTCTAAGAGTATGGCATAAATCAAGGCACTCAAAACTTTATTTAGTGTAGAATTTGACATGAAGGATTTAGGTGGAGTGCGAAAAAACCTTCGGATGAAAATTCATCGAGACTGGAAGGCTGAAAGCTGTGGCTATCCCAAATTAAATATATTAAGGAGATACTGGAGAGATTCAGTATGAAGGACTCAAGACAGGTGAACACCCTTATCGTCAATTTCAAGTTATCCTCCGTGGAGTGTCCAGAATCAGAGGAGAAGGTAAATATGTCCCTACGATTGTTGATGTATGATTTGGCGTGCACTCATCCTTATTTATTATATGCGGTCGATTTGGTGAAAAGGTACATGTCAAATCATGAAAGGCTTCATTAGGAAGCGATAAAGTAGATATTTTAGTACCTAAAAGGGCTATAAAGATCTTGGTTTGTTGTTTCACAAGTTAGAACACTTATCGAACAAGTTGTAGGGGTATGTTAATTACACTATATAGCGACTGGATAAGAGAAGATCAACTACGGACTATCAATGCACATTGATGGTTATCCAGTTAGTTGGAAGTCGTCGTTTCAGAATATTGTAACACTTTTCACTATGGACTCAAAATACATGGCGTTAGTAATGTGACTTGTTAAGGTTCGAGAAGCTGCAAGTCCCTTTGTTTTGTGATAGTATGTGATTCATCTCGCAAAGAATTCAGTATTATCATGGTCGGACGAAGACATGGACGTATAGTATCAAAAAATAAATGACCGGTACAATAAGGAGATTGATCATTTGAAGATTGATACTAAGGTTAACATGACTGGCATGCTAACAAAGGTGCTCCCTATGGAGAAGTTCAAGTCTGTCTTGACTTATATTCAGGTACTTAGGTTTGAGGAAGGTTCATGGCCTTGACAGGAGAGTCGTGACAGTTTCGTGGTTCTAGGTAAGACCGTGTCAGAGACATGTTCTGGGCAAAGAAAGTACCAAAGGTATTATTTCAGTTCTGGAAAAGAATGTAGGTGATCAGTTCTTGTGATTTTGGATAATGACTGTGTCAGAGGAGAAGAAAAAACCATAGGAGAGCTAAAGTTATGGAACTCGAAGGTATCGACAATATTATCATAAGGTGGCTAGTTGAATGGCAAGCCAATGTAAAGATTGTTGTATATGGCTCTTGTTCAACTATGGAGTGCTACGTAGGTCGTCCTATGATCGGAGCAAGTCCGGAAAGAATCGAAACAACAATACGGGGTTAAAGAGCTAGCGTATGAAATTGGCACATCGACGACATGTCGTCACTTATTGAAAAGCGTAGAAAAATTCCAAAAAGTTTTGGAATCCAAAAATTGCTAACATTAGTTACTTTCGGTATACCACCAGCATATCGCTGAAATACCGGTGCATCATGGTCACGCTGGATTTGGGAATGATAACGGTTTAGATCTAAAGATGCTGCTATCAACGGTGCATATTGCTTATGACTTTTGGAATTAGGGGAGATACTATTTAAGGGTCTTCTCATATCCTAGAAAGCAGGCTTGAGAAAGGAGGTTTAAATTTCTTGAGTTCGAGCTATAAGGGAGCCTTCAAGAGGAAGAATGAGAGATCTCGTGGAGGGTTGACGGTATATGTTTGTGCAATCCTTGTAATTCAATAAAGTTATTCTCCTCTTGCCCCGTGGACGTAGAATATTGCATGTTTGCATGTTTGTTCTTGGTTTCTATTGTTCTGTTTATTTGTGCGTTGTTTTATTCGTCATCGTTGTAAAGGTTTCATCCAACAGAAACTTGGAGTAAGTTGATCTTTTCCTTTGCTAATTGTGGCCATCCAACCATGAGACACTCCATTTTGTTTGGATCAACGCCGATAAGGTTGCCTTCGGGAAGGGATTTGATCGTGCTCATCAGTCATTTTACAAAGGGAAAGCCAATTGTGTTCTCCATACAAGACTAGTTGGATAGTGAAACTATCACTGCCAGCAAGTGCTTAGGGAGTGAGGGAAAGCATGCCAACAAGAGGATCAAAGCAAAACAGAGTGAAAATCAAGTAAAAACTGTCAGGTTCTCTGTGTTGAAAAATTGACTTGAAAAATTAATTAAAAAATATTTTAATTAATTTTTATAAATTTTCAATAGGTGTCTATTGGAAAGATATGTCTTTTCCATTATGTACGAATCTATGGCAACGAATCTATTGGAAAGGTGTGTCCTTTCCATTGTGTCTCTTTCTCATCTATAAAAGCGTAAGTGTTTGAAGACAACTCGTTCATACATCAAACATTAAGTCTAAGAGAGAGAGTGACTACCAATATTGCTTCGTCCAGTTCCTGCGGTGTGAAGTGCTACTACCGAAGGAGAAGAACCGTTGTATCCTGGGAGACTAATTGGCACTAAACCATAAGCACCAGTGCGGGACGAATATTGTCTTAAGGACATTGAACCAAGTTCAAGTCTCGGTCTCGCTCAGATCATTTATTTACATTATTTAATTATGAACAACATAAAATACAGAGTAGAAAATAGCACTCTGAACTGTAAGTTGAATGAGTTCATCAAGTGTTTGCTTGAGCTTATATTGCATGAGTTCAAGTGTTTGCTTAAGCTATCTAATTGGAGTTTGGCAAGTAGTTAAGGATATGTGTTGGCTATTAGAGAGGCATCATCTTCTTTTGTATTCTTAGCTTAAAGATTAAGGATTGATGTTGACGACCTCAAATAAAGGCTTTGTTGCTTGTTGTAGCTTTGAGACTAAGAATTTGTTCTTGGTTTATAGTGTCAACAATTTCTTTAGCTATTGTTCCTTGGAAGCTTGCTCAACTTGACTAAACAAAATAAGTTCGAGAGTTTGGTTTCGTTGCATATTTATATCTGCACTATATGTTTTTAGCAAGATGTGCGTACTTTTATGTAGCAAAATCTTATGTGGATGCTTCAAGTTCTGGTAAGGTCAATACTCACTCTCTCTTTGGAGAAGTTGGAAATGCTTTATAAGCAGCATGACATGATAGTAATGTATGGTTAGATGTTTGGTTGATAATGTCACCCACCTTCCTATTAAGGGCATGCCTCTTTGCCTTTGTATCTTGTCCTTTAGTTTTAATGATTTGTATTGGAGTATGCAAATGACTCCCATACTAACTCTATGTGCTTAATGTCATACTGTTTTGTGTGAACCACAATAAAGGGTTATCGATAGGTTTGGTTATATACCTAGAGAAAATCGTAGTTGAGACCTGTGTTAGCAATTCAGCAAACGGGAAAAATTCGGGATGACAAAAGTACGAGTATAAATCGATTCAGTACAAATAAAATACGTTAAAAAATTCGGTCAAATTTCCAAAAATGAAAATATTGAGGTTAGAAACTTCACATTTTTAATTATGTTGTCAAATTTGGTTAATTAAACAGATGCCCACTACGTTTTTTTGCCAAACTTTTCAATAATTTATACGGAACACGTTTAAAACTTTTCATGCTTAAAATTTACGTACTGATTCGAATCTTTCAAAAGTACGCAATATAAAAACTCGGGTGTTTGCTAACAAGGGTTGAGACCAAAGAGTTTGTTGATTTTAGACATCTACATTCCAAATTTAAAGTGGAAATGAACGCAGAGTCTTTAAAGGGGTTTCTTCTCTGCATATTAATAAAGTGTAATAAATACATATCCATATCTCGATATCAAGGGCTTAATGATCTGTTAATAGTCTGGAGATTAAGACTTTGTTTGTAGACAAGGGCTATGATTGTTGTTGCTGTTGCAGTTTGGAGATTAAGAATTTGTTCTTGGTTTAGTGTCAAACAAATTTTCGGCTATTTTTCCTTGCAAACTTGCTCACACTTGATTAAACTAAGTTTGAGAGTTTTGCTTCGTTGCTGATTTAATTCTTATATCCGCAACATACTTTTTAGCAAAATGTTCATACTTGTATTTAGCAAAACCCTATGTGGATACCTAGATATTGAGCCTTGAATGTAACAATTCCATGCTAAAATCTACCATTTGCTTGTTAAGACTTGGATGGAAAGCATATGAAGCTATCTATTTTCTCTCTCTATCTAATCTGCTACCAAGAAGTGTTTTTTTTTTCTTTTTCCATTCTTGTTTAGTTTAACAGGTAGAGTCTTCCTTGAAGGCCACTTTGCTGCAGTGTGAAGTAGTGTTGCTCTTGCTGATGGAAACTTTCATTCTATTCTGGAAATTCCAACCATTCCATTGTTTTTGTTCCTTGCTGATGCTTTGAGCCTAAGGGCCCGTGTGGTAAATCGTATTTGGAGCTGGATTTAGAATTTTACGAATTTGGAGAAAAATCAATGAAATCTTATGTTTGGTTGCAGATGGATTTGGATATGGAAAATATGATCAAATCTAAATTTTGGTATTACATTGCTATGGTTCATAGTTGTCTAGACGATATTGTTCTTTTCCTTTTTTTTTACTTGTTCAGTATTACAACAGATTTTTGGTTACAAAAAATCTCTCTCAGTCCAATTCTAGAATTCTTGTTGACCCTCCTAACCCACCCCCCCCCCCCCCCCCCCCCCCCCCCCCCCCCCCCCCCCCCTTTCCTAGAATAGAGGGTCTTAAGGGGGTTAGGATCATAGTTTGCGGTATCAGCCAATACCGATCCGATACAGCCGATACCGATACAGTTTGGTATATCCCGATCCGTTACCTACCGATACGGATACTGATCGATGTCGACATTATGGGTCTCTTTTCATCCAATTCGGCAAATAAAATTGAACGGAAAAGACCAGTTAGCAAGGGCGAAAAAAACATAGTAATGCTGTAAAAGAATGTAAAAGAAGAAAATTACATATCGCACGTAAAACAATTGACAAGGGTGATTACTATTTCATTCAATTTCAAAAGTACTAAGAAACAACACAACAAATACTTAAAATTATGCCTAAATGTATACAAAAAAATTCTAAAATTTTAATAATTTTTCTTTCCGATACAAAAATTCCGATACTCCGATCTGAAACCACTAATACTGCGGATACTGTTTATCCTGATACGCATAGGAAGGATCCGATTCCAAACCTTGGTTAGGATGTTATATTCACTTTTCTCCGGATACTGATCATTTATTAGTCTTGGTACTTCTGATACAATTGATTGATTTCTTGATTATATCATTTTGCGTTGAGATTGTTTGGGATTAGAAAAATCTGATACTTTTGTTCTAAGCGTCCTGGCATCATCCCTTACCTTTCGATAAGGAGAAAAGAAGTAAATTGGGAGTTCATGGACTGATAGGTTTGTTTCTGTTGATGATATATGTAACAGTTCTGTTTTTATGTGCATATGAACTCGAAACAGAAGCATTTATTATTGAAATAATGGGTTTAGTTATAAATAAATTTGTTTTTCTTATTTGATATGAAAATGAAAAACCGTTCACTAATTCAAAGTAAATGGTTAATTGTTATAATTTTCTCTGAATTTTGCAGCCTGTGACCGAAAATCTATTTTTTTTTCCTATTTTCAACAGAAAAGAGAAGTTTTTAAGCTTTGCCTATTTTGAGATACAATCGAATAGATAAACTAGATCCAATAAAAATAAGAATTCCTTTTTTAGAATAAGTACGACCGACGGGATTCAAGATAAAAGAAAAATTCGTAGTAGAATATGGATTGTGGATAATATTTTTATCTATTTTGGATTGGAGCAAATTGGGCGGCGTAAGAACATCTTAGTTTCTTGCTTCCTCTCCATACCTCAATATGCTTGATATCCATCTAATTGGTAAGGTTCTGATGTTGCAAAATAGTTATTCCAAAGGGTCATGAGACTACTTTTTGAAGGAAGGGTTTCTCTAGCAAAAGATTATGTTCATCCATGTTTGCCTGTTTGAAATTATTTGTTCTTGCACAAAAGATTGTACTACTTAAAATGAATAAGAGAAAATTTCCTGATGTAGCCTTTATAGCTTGTCAATTCTTTTAATCATTCAACAGCCTTTTTAAGTTCTTTGTTCTCCCTTTACAAATACAAGCATCTCTTGCATGATGGCTGCTGACACTTTGGACCCTTTGTTTTCATAGTGCACTCCTTAAAGAGACCCACTCTCACTTTGCATCCATCAAATCATAGCAGAGAGTGGCAGGTTGCCATAATTGAGTATTAACTCTAACTGTCTGTACTAAGGCCTCGTTTGGTTCACGGATTCAAAGAATTCGAAAAAAAAATTTGTTCTTTTTTTTTGTTTGGTAGTCACAAATTTGAGAAACACTTTTCTAACATGGGACAAAATATGAGGGAAAATGATTCATCTCATGACCCATGGGATTCATTTTTTCCCTCCTTTCCCAACATTAATTGTCAAACATTGACAAAAATAGCCTTAATTTATTACCTATTTTACCAATTAACTCTTCGTATTCTGTTGATTATAATTATGTTGACATTGGATATTATTGGAATAATGATATATTTTTTCCTTTCCTTTCCTACACCAACCAAACACTGGAAAGAAAATTTGATAGGAATTCTACTTTCCCATCCCCATGGAAAATACATGGGAATTGATTTCCTTTCCGTGAACCAAACGATCGAGGCCTAAAGGTCAACGACAGTTCTGTCTACTGAGGAATTTTCTATTGATTAAACAGGTTTAGGCTCTTCTAAGGAGCCAAAAATAGGAATGTGACATTATTGAAGGCTAAATTGTTCTAACGGCATTCCAACTATGGCGCCGCTTGGACGTTTTGGCACTTCTTTAACTTCTCAATGCTCGATTTATCATAAATTATTCCTTTGAAGAGTCTTTCGTCAATTTTGAAACATATCGAAATTATTTCAAAAGCATATTTTGTAGTACAAAAACATATTTAAATATTGTATTGTGAGGTGTTCTTTTGAATTGATCTCGATCTGTTTCAAAATTGATGTAATGTGTTTCATGAAAAAAATAATTTATGAAGTTTGTTAGATTATATTTGTAACTATGTAAATATGACCCATAAGTCCAATCATGTAGACCCCATATATATTGTAATTAGCCCTCATCAATGAGAACAAGGCATTATTATTTCCTACATAGTATCAGAGCCTCTAGAAAAATCCTAGCCGTCATATTCACCATCCCCTACGCGCCCGATACGGCGCCGCCGATCCCCTATGC
Organism: Iris pallida; assembly: GCA_029216955.1. Taxonomy (NCBI): domain Eukaryota; kingdom Viridiplantae; phylum Streptophyta; class Magnoliopsida; order Asparagales; family Iridaceae; genus Iris; species Iris pallida. Next base: position 10,775,105 of record JANAVB010000197.1, read on the forward strand.
GCCCGCCGCGCCGATCCGACGACCCGATGCGCCGACCCCGCCGATCCCGACGTGCCGACCTCGCCGATCCCGAGGCGCCGACCCCGCCGATCCCGACGCGCCCGCTGATCCCGACGCGCCGACCCCGCCGATCCCGATGCGTAGACTCCGCGCCGGATCTTCCCTGTCAGCGCCTGACCGCACGGCCCGATCCCGACGCGCCGACCCCGCCGATCCCGACGCGCCGGATCTTCCCCGTCCGCGCCTGACCGCGCGGCACTCCCCGTCCGCGCCGGATCACCATCCGCGCCTGACCCCCGTCCGCGCCGGATCTTCCCCGTCCAGCGCCTGAACGCGGACGATTCGCCGGAGTTGTACAAACTTTTGTATACCCGACATCCGCTCGCCCCTACGCGCCAGATTCGGCGCCCCTGATCGCGACCGATTCGTCGCCGACCCCGTCCATCAGCAGTCGATTCGTCGGAGTTGTACAAAATTTTGTACATCCGACATCCGCGATGGCAGATGATGCTGCGTCCAGCTACTCCGTCGCGACTGGCGGTGGCGGTGCACACAATCCAAATTATCCTAATCCGAAGGATCCATATTTTCTGAGTTCTGCTGATCAACCAGGAAATATCATTACTCGTATTATTTTCCGTGGACCGAACTATGCTGAGTGGTCTCGGTCGATACGCCTCTCCCTGATCTCTAGGCGAAAGATCACTTTTCTGGAAGGTACTGAAATCAAACCTGATAATGATGCTAGTAAATTGCTTAATTGGAGATGTTGTGCAAGCGCTATTGGTTCAATGGGTTCTTAATACCATTGATCCGTCTCTGAAGAAATCTTTGTCGTACTTTGAGGAGGTATATCCATTATGGAACTTGTTGGAGAAAAGATTTGTTGTTAGTAATGGCACTCGGAAGCAACAATTAAGGTGGCTTTGGCTGGGTAAACAAACGGCTTCGATGTCTGTGGAAACCTACTTTGAAAATTTACAGTCTTTGTGGAATGAACAAGCTGCTTATTTCTCATGCCTACTTGTACCTGTGGTGAACTTGCTACAAAGCTACATGCTATGAGGGATGAAGACCACTTTCAACTTTATGTATGGGTTGAATGCTGAGTTGTATGGTCATACCCGATCTAATCTTCTGGCTCAGGATCCTCAGCCAAGTTTAGATCGGGCATACCAGGCAGTCCGTGAGGAGGAGGATAAGCGAAAATCTCAGGTCTAATCCACTGCGGAGGAGGTGTTGGTGCTGACTATCAAGACTTCACCTCGTCTCTCTACTACTTCTAATAGTAGAACCTCAGATTCTAGGGACAAATCAGGTATGATCTGTACACATTGCAAGAAAACAGGTCATGATGTTGCAACTTGCTTTGCCAAGATTGGCTATCCAGAGTGGTGGGAGACCCGTCCTCGGCGTGAGGGCGACGTGGTGCTGGTGGTGGCAGAGGCCCGGCACCACAGCAGACGTGATGGGGGATGCGGTGCTGGTGGCGCAGGGTTTTCATCATGTCGTCGATGCTAGTCATGTGTCCATGCTGGTCTTGCTGGGAGTTCGTGTCACGACCCCTCCTGAATAATCGGACACGACGAGTCGGACACGCCTAGCCTTCATTGTTAGACCACGAAGTAAGTACCAATATCTAGGGATAAACTATGAATCAAGATACATGAATGAAAGTAATCACAGCATCTAATATAACGTACCCAGAATGATCACCATAATCCACAAATCCATATATCAAAATTGTACTAATCATCAGGAATGAAATGTACAATATCTAGGAATAAAGCTAAACAGTCTAAACCTGAAACCTCAAGCTAAGTCTCATCCTGCTCAGCTAAATCCTGGGCTCTGGCCCATAGAGTAGAATAATGTCCTGCAAGTACACCTGCAACTATCCTAGTCAGGAGCGGAGCTAGTATATCCAAAGAAATGAACATGTACATCATGGTATGAACAAGAAACAGGAATATATGTAAAGTACAGGAAATGAGACAAGACATGAAACTGAGCAGGAAATACTGAAAGTAAAACATGGAACATGGTATGAGTCCTGAACATGAAATACAGCCTGAACATGAAGTACAACCTGAATCATGAAATACAACCTGAACATGAAATACAACCTGAACATGGAATACAACCATGAATCCTGAAATACAACCTGAATCATGATATGTACAATAATGAAATACATCTAGATTGTGATCGGCTTGGGTAGATGCAATGATCATGAAATGGTACGGCTTTGGTCCCGCATGCACGGTGCGGGATCCAAGCTATTCACATGAGTAGTAACAGGGTTTGATCACATATCTATAGTATTTCCCCTCCCAGACGCAAGTAATACATGAAACATGAAACCAGACAATATCGTGATACATCGTGTCAATCAAGGAGATACAGGGATAAACATGCAAGACATGAGAAATGAACAAATCCGAGGAGTATACTTGCCTGGCTCCGGGTGATCGAAAAAAGGTAGTAAAGCTGGAAATCCTCCTGTTATGGTTTACAGCTTGATAAGTCAACAATGTAAAGTAGATATTCCTAGTCTAAAAGATCTCTATAACAACTTGGTTTAACATTAAACTTATCTATACATAAACTATAATTTACCATTTATACAATTACAATAATATTCCAAAGTATAAGGTAATCTATCTATCTATCTATCTACACCACTTATGTTTCATAAAATCACTCCCATGTACAGAATTGGTTTCAGATATGGTGGTTGGCACCTACCTTTGTTCAGGTGATACATGTCCAATAGTAATTCTAAAATACGGCTGATATTTCAGTCCTGGCCAAAATACCCACCAGTCTACCAAGGATTCTAAAACCTGCACTATACTCCACCTGACTCACTATTACTTGATCTTATAAGGCTACTTATAAGACCACTGAAAAACAGGTTTTATAGCCTTCAAATTTGTCTATCTCTCAGTCCTAATTCAGTTCTAACAGTCTCACATATCCAATATCAGTCCCAACACAATCTAATATCCATTTAAGTCCTGAACAGGACAGTTTAACACATTCTGATATCAGTTTAACACAGTCTAATATCAGTTTAACACAGTCTAATATCAGTTTCAATTTCCAGTGCTGGTATACACCATTTCTAAACCCTTACTTGCTCTCAATGCTTCCTCTACCAAAGTCCTAGCTGTAACCAAGCCCATTGTAACCTAATCATGATGTATTAGAAAAAGAAGAATGACTTCAAAGCCATTGGAACCTACTGCCACTAGAACTAATGGAAAAACTCTGAATAAAACCCTTTCCTATTGATTCAGAACTTCCTGACACCCATCCATGGTTCATACAACAGTTCCTAAACAGTCCATTATTTCAGTCCAAAAACAGGACAGTACCCCATACATTCAGTCCAATTTGTGAAGTCATGTGTCATTCCTCAAACCCAACTTGCAGGACAAACCATTCAGTCAAGCCCACATGAACACATGAACTGATATCCCCAATTTCAGTTTATAGATGGGACTGAAATCTCAGTTCAGTCCACAGAACTCACTTCTTGTAAATGATTTACTGGAACACTCTACTTAGAAAGCTACCTGGATATATTTCTACAGTCCACCCCCAGGATCCACTGTCCCTCATGATGCCATCATCACAGATTTGTATTGCTACTGACCAAACAATTAGCTTAAATACATATATGTATATACCCATAGCAGTTATAAGCAATTATACATACCTATTGGTTTGTGTAATCAGTCACAAAACCTTGGAAAGCCAGCTATAAACTCAGGCACCTATCATGGTTGACTATCTCCAGGGTTCAGTTTATCACATTCTAATAGAAGCAGATATTGCAAATATAAGTTGACTGTAATGAACAAGCCAAGTACTCAAAATCAGGACATGGCTCGACAGTTCTCTTAATCTCAGGTCCCCTTTCGAATACCTTTATGTTCCAGTTCAAAAGGAAATGGTATTCCAATCCAGTCCATACCATGAACACATCTCAACATCAGTCCATTAAAATTACTGACACAAATCAGTCTTACCTAAGACTGATACACACCAATCTGATAAAATTGCTAACATAAATCAGTCTTGCCTAAGACTGATACATACCAGTCTAAATTGCCTCGAATACTACCTTGAAAATGATTCTTCAATCCCTGATATTATCCAGTCCAAGATAGGGCTGAAACAAAAAATTCCCAGGTTCCATCTACTATAGTCTACTGCAATCCCCTGAATACTCAAAAGAGGTGAACTTAATCAAAACATTCTAATTCCAGTTTCCCTCCTCAATCTATTCCAGGCTCCCATAGTTAATGACAATCACTCAACCCAAAAATGTAAAATAGATGGAAATATTCCAAAGACAGAATTTAAATAAACTTGACTAAATAGCACAGGGGTTCTCAGGCTGATACCAACTACCACAGTTCAATCATGATTGATACATTCAGTCAATTTGGATGTTGAATCCAACAGTCCAATTTCACCAATTCGACACCAATCCTCCTAGTTAAGCATGATAAAATGCATGAACATAACAACCTTAGGCTGAAATGGAAATCTAACATTCAGGACCTCATGTATTACTTCGCAAGACTCAATCTAAAGCCTTTAACAAATTTATCCTCACTGATACATTCTCATAGACTTCTCAATATAACTAAAATAGAATTTACAATATCAAAATAAAGGATTTACATGCAGTATATTGATATGGGGATCTCCTGAGGCCAAATCGAAGGATAGACACAATCTCTGTGTTCAATTTGGATGAGAATTCTCTGCAACATTCCATCGAACAAGAGTTGTTATGAGAAGGAAAATTGGTACATCTCCTCTACAACATTCCTTACTGGATACCATTCAAATCAACTCGAATACCCATAGTTTAAGAACAGAGACGAAATCCTATACTAATTATTCAATCGAACAGAAATAGAGTTGGACAACTCACCTAGAATTTAATTAATTGAAAGAGATCACAGAATCCAGTTTTTCGAAGATCCACCGATCGTTCGTTGAAACTAATCACTCATGAACACAACCATTCTGATCACAACAGAGCAAAATTACTAGAGGTTAATCTAGATTCAGATCTAGATTAGATCACAAATCGATCCAAAACTAAACTGAAGATTCATGATGATTGTCTCAATGAAGAACTCAACTCACCTCATTCTTCATCATTCAGGAATCAAGCTGATCGATCATCTTCATGGCCTTGAACATTCAGATCTGGATGAAGAACAATCACCAGTCGAATCATGGAATTCTTCACAAACAAGAATTTCAAAAGAAGAACCAATCTTACCAATTCTAGGGAAACGAGGAGCTGTTGAAACAAGAAGGAGAGGAATTCTCGTTGATCACTTGTCTTCGTCCGCGAGCAAATTCTTCAAGAAAATTGTTGTCATCGCCATGGCTGTTCTGTAGTCGAGCTCGAGAGAAGATTGAGAGGAAGGACTTAGAAAAATGGTTATGAATGTGATGGAGGAAAGAATGATCTGCTCTGAATTATATAGATGGTTATTTGGGGATGGCGTGGAAATTAAGCTCAATTAGAGCGGGAAGAATTGATCTCCTCTCTGCCATTTGCTGAGAGGAAAGAGTGAAGGCAGTTGAGGAATTCGAATTTCAACAGAAATTTGAGAAGACTCAGAACTTGATTTGTTTACAAACCTATCTAATAAAGGAAGGCCCAAGAAGAAAAGCCCTAGAAATGGCCCAAGAGAATTGTAACAAGGAAAGTGATTTAGTTATAATGGCTTCTCATGTATTTAAAATATGTAACAAATGCTAAATTGTTCAATATAAAAATATAATAATAAAAAATTAAATTTTTTGGAAGGTGGAGTTACAGTTCGGCGGATATGATGCATGGAGGATATCCTTCACCGCTCTCAGGTGAACAATGGCAGAAACTGATGAGCTTGCTGGGTAATGACAATCCTTCCAACCCTGGTTCTTCAAACTCTGATCGTCTGATGGGTAAGAATTATTCTGTCCCTTGGATATTCGATACTGGGGCTACTCTTCATGCGACAGGTTCTCGTGACTGATTAGTTGATTGCTTTGAGGGCCCTGTCTGTCCTGTGATTTTGCCTGATGGGAGCACTATTGAGGCTGTTCTGAGAGGCAAAGTATTTTTGACTGTTTCATTGGTGTTGACGGATGTTGTTTATGTTCCGATATTGACTTGCAATTTGATCTCTGTCTCACAATTGATTGGTGCCAGAAATTGTGATATGTTATTTACTCCTGATTTATGTTTTGTTCAGGACCGAAGTACGAGGATGGTGATTGGAGCGGATGAACAAAGGGGTGGACTTTACTTCTTGGGAAAGGTTCCAGCTTCTTTGGCTTCGATGATTCTGGCATGCAGAGAGAGTGATTCCGAGATTTGGCATAGTAGACTGGGACATCCTTCAGATAAAGTAATGCAGACTTTACCTTTTTCTCTAGTATGGTGTGTTTTCTCATAAGGCATGTGATATTTGTCATCAAGCTAAACAGACTCGTGATGCTTTTCCTGATAGTAGTAATCGTGCTTTGCGATGCTTTGAACTTATACATTGTGATCTGTGGGACCATATCGTGTTCCGTCATCTAATGGGGCACGATATTTTTTGACTTTGGTGGATGATTTTTCTAGAGCTGTTTGGGTTATTTTATTGAAGGATAAGTGTTGTTTATTCTATATTTCTTAAATTTATTGCTATGGTGAAGCGTCAGTTTGGGGCTGATATACGTCATGTGCGGAGTGACAATGGCACTGAATTTAATTGTTTACGAGATTATTTTTCATCTCAAGGTATATTGTTCAAAACATCCTGTGTTGGGACACCTCAACAGAATGGAATGGTGGAAAGAAAACATCAACATATTTTAAATGTAGCCAGGGCATTGAGATTTTAGGATTCTCTTTCCATGGATTTTTGGGGGGAATATGTTCTCGGTGCATGTTATTTGATAAATCGAACCCCTTCTAGTATCTTGCATTTTAAGTCTCCTTATGAAGTTTTATATGGTTCGGCTCCTTCGTATGATCATCTACGTATTTTTTGTTGTCTGTGCTATACGTATGATTTGAAATCCCGACATGATAAATTTGCTAGCAGGAGGAGAAAATGTATCTTTATTGGGTATCCACTTGATAAAAAGGGATGGCAACTGTATGATTTGGAGACTGGTGAATTTTTTGTGTCCCGTGATAAAAAAGAATTTTCTGGGTGTGGCTCTGCTAGCGAGATGTCTTCTGCGACACGCCATACATCTGTTGCGGTGCCGGAAGACGATATAGAGGCTTTTGGGGTGGTGCCGGCTACGGATGCTGAGGCCGGTGTGGTTGCTGGTGGCTCGGCACCGAGTGACGAGGATGCACAGGTAGATGCAGAGTATTGACAGGAGAGTCCGCTGGGGTGATGCGGATACTAATGCTGATACAGGATACAGTGTTGCCAGAGGTGCCCGATGAGGTAGTATTGGGAAGAGGAATGCGAAAGAAATCACAGCCAGTACGATTACAGGATTTTGTGATGAATGCTGTTCGAAGTAAAAGTCCCCCCTTCACCACAGTTCATCTGTTCCCGTCACTTCCTCAGGTACTTCGTATCCTCTAACACAATTTCTAAGTTATGACATATTACTGCTGGACACAGAGATTTTCTTGCAGCTATCACTGCAGGTGTTGAGCCTACTTCATATCGCCAGGTCTCGCGAGATTCAGGCTGGCGCGCGGCTATGCAAACTGAAATACAGGCTCTGGAAGATAATGGGACATGGAGTCTTGTCGATTTGCCTCCTGGGAAGAAAGCATTGGAAAGTAGATGGGTGTACAAAATAAAGTACAAATCCGACGGCAGTGTTGAGCGCTTAAAGGCACGGCTGGTTGTGTTCGGTAATCATCAGGTTGAAGGGATCGACTATTCAGAGACATTTGCCCCAGTAGCTAAGATGCCTACAGTTCGGACGTTCTTGGCTGTTGCAGCTGTGAGAGGACGAACTTTGCACCAGATGGATGTGCACAATGCTTTCTTCATGGAGATCTGACAGAAGAAGTGTATATGAAGTTGCTGCCAGGTTTTTCGCATAATGAACCCAACAAAGTGTGTCGCCTGCGTAAGTCTCTATATGGATTGAAACAGACACCACGTTGTTGGTTTGCTAAGCTTGCTGCTTCTCTGATATCCTATGGATTTATTCAATCTCATTCCGATTATTTCCTTTTCTCTCTTTTTAAAGGGAAGGTAGAGTTGCATGTTTTGATCTACGTGGATGATATGATTGTGTCTGGTAATGACACAGGTGCTTTAGATGCTTTCAAAAAGTACCTTAGTTCTTGCTTTCACATGAAGGACCTTGGTGTGTTGAAGTACTTCCTTGGCATAGAGGTGGCTCGGAGTGCAGAAGGAATTTTCTTGTGTCAAAGGAAGTATGCTTTGGACATCATTTCAGAATGCGGCTTGATGGGGTCTCGACCTGCTGGCTTTTCCATGGAGCCCAATCACAAGCTGGCAGAATCGACTAGTCCAAAGATGACGGATGCAGAGTCTTATCGGAGGCTGGTTGGGAGGTTGATTTATCTATCGTTTACTCGCCATGACTTAGCCTATATTGTGCATATCTTGTCTCAATTCTTACAGGAGCCTTGACAAGATCATTGGCATGCTGCTTTGAGAGTTGTCAGATATCTCAAACATGCACCGGGACAGGGTATTCTTTTGAAAGCTGATTGTGATCTCCGTCTTTCTGGTTGGTGTGATTCCGACTGGGCCAGTTGTCCTTGACTCGTCGCTCTGTTACAGGCTGGTTGGTGTTTCTGGGGGGTTCTCCTATTTCTTGGAAGACCAAGAAGCAATCAACTGTTTTCCGATCTTCCGCTGAAGCTGAATACCGATCTCTTGCTGCGTTTGTTTGTGAGTTGAAATGGTTGAAGGAGTTATTGGTGTGTTTGAGTGTTCGCCAGGAGTCTGCTATGTCGGTATATTGTGACAGTCAGTCAGCCCTGCACCTGGCTCAGAATCCGGTATTTCATGAGCGCAGTAAGCATATTGAGGTGGATTTGTATTTTGTTTGCGATGCTATTCGAGATGGCACCATAATAGCCTCGCATGTTCCTACTTCTTCTCAACTGGCTGACATCTTCACCAAGCCCCTTGGAAAGCATGTGTTTGATTCTTTACTTTCCAAGTTGGACATTTGTGACTTGCATGCTCCAACTTGATGGGGGGTGTTAGATTATATTTGTAACTATGTAAATATGGTCCATAAGCCCAATCATGTAGATCCTATATATGTTGTAATCAGCCCTCATCAATGAGAACAAGACATTATTATTTCTTACAAAATTTGAGGGCCAAAATTGAGCAGTAAAAAGTTAATGTGCTAAACAAGTTTATAGTTGGGTTGCCGAGTAATTTAGTCATTATTGAATAATGTGTAGTACTACACAACGGTAGGATAGTACACCAACTTTAAATCATCGGTCACGCGACTGAATGATGCCAGTATTTTGCCTTGGTTGGAAATTGATGAACTCTGGGCTGGTCCCAACTGTTGCAATTGGGAAACTAATGAATTATTATTTCTAAGTAGTAACCATTTAAAGTAGTTTGTTTATTAATCCAATTTTAGCTAAATTAGTCACAGTTATTTATAGGATTATTTTGTATAAGGGTACCGGATTAATGACTTAATTAGACTTTGGGTACTGGATCTGTCCGTTGATAGATTTGGGTACTCGAAAATTTTTTAGTGACGCAATTGTACTTTCAGTGGCAAAATGAATCTTTTTAATAACGAATGTTCGTCACTAAAAACTTTCGAGCAATTAAACTCATCAACGGACAAATTCAGTATTCAAAGTCTAATTAGGTCCTAAAGCTGATACCCTTATAAAAAAATCCTTATTTATATAACATATTTTTATATTTTTAAGTTTTTGTTTGCTAAATTAGGAATAAAAATAGTCATTTTTAATGTACTTGATTTTTTTTATTTTTTGTGGTTTCGGCAACAGTCAAATCCGTCAAAAAAAGTCCAGTCCATCGAAATAATCGAACCGAAATTTAATACGGTACGGTTCTGTCTGTCTGAAAAGTAGGTTCAGTGCCGTCGGTTTTGAAATAGGTTCGGTTATATTCGATATTTTTGAAACCGATTTGATTTGAACCGAACCGACCCAATGCTCACTCCTATCCCCACGACCACACACTCTTCTCCGACAACTAGGTGGGGTTGAGTACCATGAAACAAGGCTGGCACTGAGATGATATCCCTTCCCTACCATTTTGATGTCTGTTGTAGTTAGTAAATCCAGCTTTTGCTTCACATGCACAGCCTTTTTTTTTGTGTTCTCTGTCTGATTCTTCCTTTCCTTTCTTTTCCATTCTCCTGTACAATATATTTGATGCCAGCTTTGGACTCTCCAGGCTTACACAGGGGTGAGCATTATTCGGTTTTTAAACCGAAAACCGAATCGAATCAAACCGAATAAGAGATTCGGTTCAGTTTTGAAAAAAATCGGTTCGATCGGTTTCGATTTTGAAAATACTAAATTTTTCTATTCGGTTTCAGTTTCGGTTTTGGGTTTCGGTTTCGGTCCAAAACTGAAAACCGTTTATATATATATATATATATATATATATATATATATATATATATATATATATATATATATATATATATATATATATATATGTATTAATTATAGACATATACCAAATATATATAGATATATACTATAGGTATATATATATATATATATATATATATATATATATATATATATATATATATATATATATATATATATATAGAGGTATATACTATATGTATATAATATATCTAGGTATATTTAATTATTATATATATTAACAAAAAAACACAAATAAACCAAAAAAAATCGAATAAACCGAATAAACCGAAAACCGAACCGATTTAATTCGGTTCGGTTATTGACCAATTCGGTTCGGTTTCGGTTTTGCTTATTCGGTTTCGGTCGAATTCGGTTTTCGGTTATTCAGTTCGGTTGGAACCGAATAAACCGAATACTCACCCCTGGGCTTACATGTGTGTTTGTCAAAGTTTTTAAAAACCGGACCGATGATTGAACCGATTTTTTTTTTGTATAGGTTGGACTTGGGTTCAACCGGAGTACAAATAGACTTGGTTTGGTTTGGTTCAAACATATAACATATCCACATTTACTTCTTGGGTTGGTTCTTAGCATGTTTGGTTTGGTTTAATTTAACTATAAGGTCTCTCAAAACCAAACCAAGAACCAAATAGTCCAAATCTCACACAATAAATTTTTTTGAGATTTTTTTGGAAAAAAAACAAAAAAATTTGGTTCAATTGCGAATTGGTTCGGCCGGTTCACCGGTTAAACCCGGTTCTGTGAAAAAACCGGCGGATCTTCAGAAAATTTCGGTTCACATCAGACCGGACCGAAATTTTTGTCAAGACCGTTCGGACCCGGTCGGACCGCCGGTCCGGTCCGGTTCTGACAACACTGGTGTTTGTTCCTACAATCGCCTCCTACGCAACCCCGACCGCCTCTCTGCCATGTGGGCCATACTTTCTGGGACATGGCCTCTGGTAGGGGGAGGTTAGAGAGAGCATCCATTTAATGGTGTGCAGAGGAGAGTATCCATCACAGCCCATAGCTGGCATCCCTCTTGTTATGACAGGAACATACTTATGCCCTTTTTGATACTTCTGCACCCAATCTTTGCTTCTTTTGAGCTCATTATTAGCATCACTTCTCCAATCATACTAAACCCTTTTCGGCCAGGAACTGTTACCGAGTGTGTTGCTCCCCAGGTCAAATATTAGGTATCATATTCCTAACATGACTACAATTTACATCATATTGTTGAGATTGTACAAAGATGGCGACACAAATTCGTCTCCAATAAAGAAATATCTTTTGAAGTGGTAATTATAATCTACACTATTGAGTTAACTCTTTCATCAGAAATCTACACGAGCCTGCGCTGGGAATATTAAATTTTGGCTAATATTTTCCATGGACTCGAATCCATCCAATCAGAAAAAAATGTCGTCTATACTTCGGCCGCTTACACTGAAGATATTTGGTTGTATATATATATGACTAAATTTTTACTTGATACTCTCAACTATTCATATTTTGGCAACTTATTACTTTAAAGTTTTAAAATAGCCGACTTAATATCCTGAAAAATAAAATTTTCAAAATATTTTCCTCCCTCTCTCTTCCCCAGCCCCTAATCCTCGCCCCTCCCCGTCTCTACCTGTAAGCCCCTGAATTTAGGGCTTATTTTTTTTAATTTTATAATTCAATTATTGTAATAGAAATTATTATTTGATTTCTTATTTGATTTAATGTTCTTTACCGTGACTTGAAATTCTAGAGCATCATGGATGTCAGTCTCTGGAAACCTCCTTCTTGGAGTTTGTAGTAGACGAGATTATCTTCACATTGATATTTCGTGTCCCACTTGATCTTGTTCCCTTGTACTCTTTTTGCTTCGCGCAAGTTCGGGTCAATTTAGACCATTTTAATTATTAATTGAATTTCCACTCTTTTCCTTGATCATCATATGCACGTTACCGTGACTTTTAATTTAGGAGCACCAGACTAGTCATTCTCTCGAAACCAACTTGTCATGCCTGATCTACTGGAGACACTCTTCACCCATGACCTTTGTGTCCCACTCATACACTCCATTTTGTGCTCTATTTCCTTCGCACAACTTTCGGTTCAAATTAGGCCAATTAATTATCTACCGTAAAACCTGATTTAAATTCCAATTTAATTTCGGGACCCGACATCGACCCAACCTAGTCGACCCCAAATAGGGACATGGCCCACACGAAGCCTACTATCCGTCTGACACTTGTGTCCCATTTCTTTGAGTTCCCGCATGTTATTTATTTGTCCATGATTATAAACAGCCATTTTAATTCGAATATTGCCTCCTGTCCGATTTTGGCCCGACCCGGCTCGACCGAACCCGAACCCAAGCTCCATATTGTTTTCTCGTGACGCCCAAATACCCCACATAATTTTTTCTATTTTTTCTATTTTGAAAATATCTATTTCTCTCTCTCCATGTGTATATATACACATATATATACATTATATATATATATATATATATATATATATATATATATATATATATATATATATATATATATATATATAATCTCTCTCTCTCTCTCTCTCTCTCTCTCTCTCATCATCCTCACATCACCTTCTCTCTCCCCCTTGTACCCGACCAACACACCCCCCCCATCTCTAACTCTCTCTTCTCTCTCTCTTTAAATATCTCTCTCTCTCTTTTTATATAATATATACACACACACACACATATATATTATATACTCTCTCTCTCACACCTCACCAACTCTCTCACCATCACCCCATCACTTCTCTCCCTCTCTCCCCTACCTGGCCGAGAGCAGCAAACACCCCCCCCCCAAATTTTCTTTTTCTTCTCCTTCTTCATGTTCTTCTTCTTCTTCTTCATATTTTTAACACAACAACACCACCATCACCATTATGATCATCCTCACCATCACTACTCCGCCACCTCCACCATTCTTCTTCCTCTTCTCCGGCCATCTGTCGCACGTCTCGCCGCAGGCCGTCGACCAGCGACCCAGGGCGGCGCCCCCTCCCCGACCAGGCTGCAGCAGCAGCTGCTGCGCGAGCTCCTGCGCCGTCGTACGCGAGCTTCTCGCGCCGCCGCGCGCAGCACCGGCCACCACCGGCCGTCCTCCGCCGCGCAGTGGCCGTGCGCCGCCCCTGGCCGCCTCTGAGTGGAAGTTTGCCATGGCCGCAGCACCCTGGACGATCGATTTCGACTTCGGAGTCGAAATCCCGACGTGACGAGCGATTTTTAAAAGTCAGAATTTACGTATCGAGGCAGCGACTTCGCATGCATTTTTCGAAAAATCTGACTGTTGGATCGGCGATTTCTTCGCTCCATCACAATCTCGGTATATCCACGTTCGCCCGTTAATTTCGTCGTTTGATACATCAAAACCGGCCACCAAGTTGACCGTTTAAATTGTGTAATTTTTGGACAGTTTCGCGGAGCCAACTTCACGGGTTCGTATCTTCGTCGTCGCAGCTCCGTTTTGCGCTTTACAACTTCCGATGCACAGCTGGTATAACCCTCTTCCTGTCCCCTTTAGATTTCATTTCAGTTTGAGCTTGTTAGGTCGATCGAATTCGACGCCAAAGTTGGCCGTTCGAATTCTTAGTGTTACACTTGTAAAATTCTATTTTTGAACCTGGGACTCCGGATTCAATTTCTGACACCACCAGTAGACTCGTGGCGTCGTTCTGGCCTGTTTTCATATAAAGTTTGTTAGATTTGGAGGACGTGGGCCCTGGCACGTATTTCGGTACAAAGCGGGCCCCACAGTCCAGGTCAACGGGACTTTTTGACGCCGGCTCATCGAAATCCAATTCTGGATATGCCTTTGAGTTCGTATCGTCATTCTGGACTCGTTGACATATAATTTGCTGAGTTTTGAGGACATTGGCTCCGACACGCTTTTTCGTGCAAATCGGATTTCAATGTCCTGGTCAACGGACCAATTTGAGATCGGGTTAACGAAATCCAATTCTGGATATACCGTTAGATTCTTATCGTCATTCTAGATTCGTGGACATATAATTTGTTAGGTTTTGTGCACTTTTATTTCGGCACATTTTTCGGTGCAAAGCGGGTCCGACACGGACACCGTTTTGACCCGAAATTACCTTTTTACCCCTGTGTCCAAATTGGACTTATGGACAGGCTATCCTAGCTGATTTGACCATTCTGGACACGTTGGTAATGGTTGTTTTACCATCCGACAACATCTGTAGATTTCTTCCCTTTTTGTGTCATCCTATTATTATAATATTTTCTCCTTTGGGTTGTTTTGGAGACCCGTCGATTTCAGTAATTTCTAAATCATTGAAATTCATAAGTTGACCTTGTAGATGTTTATAGAGACTAGCTTTGACCCAATTTTACCATGGTTGACTACTTTGACTGAACGTCGAAGTAGAGTCAACATTTGACCTAGGTTAGACTAGTTTGACCTAGAGTTGACCAGAGTTGACCAGAGTTGACCAATGGACCAAAAGTCAACTGTAAGTCGACCATTGACTTAGATTGACCTAGTTTGATTTGCTTTGACTTGTCTTGACCTAGTTTGACTCAGTATGACTTGATTTTACTTCCAAACCCTTATATTGATACAGTATTCCACCTATAGGTCCTCGAGGCACTGTTCTTGGACCAGTTGACATATTCCACCAGATCACAGACGAGTACATTCTCTGATAATATTTCTATTTTATGATATCGTTTATGTTTCTTGTATTCAGTGTAGATACCCTTGTTCTCTTGACACATTGTTCACACGGATTGGTATTTTCCTGGATCCCGTCATGAGATATTATTCCTCGCTCTCCTTGGTATATCTTGTGCAAGTCTTTCTTGTTTCTTGTACATTGTATAGACACGATTCCTGCGAAGGCTAGCTACCCTCTCGGAGAATCGCATGTCATGATGTGTCATGGTTGGATCCACTATACTAGTCGGGGACGGGGAGGATTAGTGTAGATGTGTGGTCATTATCTACCTTGTTATTCTTGTAGATCTTGTGAGTGTTAATCATACACCCCACGTATGATTAACCAGGCCAGTAGACCTTGTGCAGACCCAAGCCGGCCACATGTTGAAACTAGTACTCACACACTTAGACAGATGATTCTTGATTCTTGTACATGCCATGATCAGTTTTACTTTCCTTGTTCTAGCTCTATATTTACAGCTTACCTTGCCATGATACTCACATGTACATTTCATGATTTCTTGTATATTCTCTCTATTTACTGCTACATTTTCAATATCGTATAATTAGAACTGTTATTTGAGATTTGTGCTCGTTCCATCCTGACTGGATATGTTGACAAAATTTTAGGAGTAGTTGTGCCCTCAGTATTGGACTTCATGATGTTGCTAGCTGAGGTGGATCTCACTATTCTTCTATGTGAGTTGCCTGGCGTAGTTATCCTTAGTTAGTCTTGTTGTTCTTTCCTTATTTTTCTGTCTTATGATCCTTGTAGATTCTAGTTGTTCTAGTGATATTGTTATTAATTCTTATCTTATCATCCTTAGTTTTCGTGATGTGACATGAGTACATTTTTAGTTATGGATTCTTGGATGTTGTAGTTAGTATAGTATGCTTGACAGCGTTCTACCGCCGATACCGCGGCGTAGGCTGGGCGTGGCCCACGTATTCGTACCCGTATATGTAATGACCCGCTCCATCCTAGCGGAATGCCGATTCAAACGGCAAGTACAACGACTCAAGCGAGCCGTCGACTCGAAGAGTTGCGTCGATCCGATGAAGTATCGATGCGAATCGATGTAAGACTTACAATGGCCCGTCAAAGATGAATCCAGACTTAGACTATCAAAGGCGCGCTCGGAGTATCGCTCGGCCGATGTGAACATCACTAAGGTGGCTGGCTCCGATGAACCCGTCTTTGCTTAGCCTAGACACATAACAATACGGACACTATCACTGAAGTCGCTAGGCGATAACACCGCGCATGCTAATAAATGACCCAACGCACCTAGCTAAGGGAATAATCCCATCTTGTATGCTTGTATAGAATATGGAAAAGAACATAAAAAATACGAGAACTCTCGCACCGCGCTCCACGCTCGTGCTAAGGCAAAAGCTTGCGTTCAAGTCCCTTATGCGTTCAACAATGAAACAATGAATGGGTTACAACAATAAAATGGGAAGACTATCAATATAGTCATTCCGAGTAGAGTATAGCAACATTGAAAGGCTATGGGACCGATGGATCGCCAAGGCGACTCCCGCACAAGGAGTTGCGTAATGTATGAATGAAAGAGTAAACGAATAAGTGAATGAATGAATCAACGAATGAATGAACAAGTGAAAGAAAGAATGAATAAAAGATAAGAAGGATGGAAATGGTTAGCAACAGGTATGACGGGCACATGCAACGGGGCTCGCTACCCGCGCTGCACGGACGCCAACCTGGTCGATAACGCATTAAGGCTAAGGGTTAGCCTACGGCTCAGAGACAGCCGCTAAGTTAAAAAGACAAGTTAATATGAAATGGTCGTGGACAAACGGCACGGGCGAGGGGTGGCGATGCCGTGACCGTGAAGAAAAAGGGATTCCGCGGCATGATCAAAGGAGGATATGCCGGCCTAGGCGGAATCAAAAAGGGGCTTACGGGCTAACTGGGGAGGGGGGGGCTTGGCCACCCAGGAGACGTTGCGGGGTAATTTCAAAAGACTATCAGATGTGAACCAGCCGTACACAGTGATAGGTAAGAAATTACCATAGGGGAAGACATGTCCAAAATGGCTTGTGATGCCAGCGACCAATGCATATAGAGTTAAGTGGACTTTGCTGGTGGCGATCCACGTGCAAGTCCTTGCATTGAAATCAAAGTAGTCTTAGTTAAATGAACAATCGCCTACTGAACGGCTTGAAATGTATCACATCAAATGATAATGAATACTTCGTACAATGAGTTAGAGAATACGTCTACGATGCGCTAGAAACTGAGGCAGGGACACGCCCTTAACATTGAATGTTTACATGTGAATTGTTTGACTAACTTGGTTTACTTTGGACAGGGAAGGCCGGACGGTAAGTATGGAAAAGTCGTGCATGTATTTCCATGCGACACTTGAATTTTGGCAACACGGGATAGGTTATGACATATGCCATGAAATTGATCCTAAGGCAAGATTAGAAAGACAATGAATGATAGAGATGCACAAAAGTAAATGGAACATGTTTGGTAATGATAGCATTGTGGGCGAGCTAGCCTCTCCACCAGTGCATAACAATGTACTGATAACCCCACAGTCTGCTCGCAGGATGCAGGAGACGCCGGCGGATGCGGAGCTTCCCTCAAACGTGCTAAGGCGCGGAGCTATCCCTCGAGCCTTGGAGCGTTGCAAGGAGCTGAAGCACCATATACAGGACATAATGTATTGGAACATCGCCATGAATCATTCTATGTTGTAGGCCACTTGGCACGCCTTTTATGTTTCAGAGAGAGAGAGCTTGAGCGATTTGTAATATCGGCCTAGCGCCGCTTGTAAACTTCCTGAATATCGATAAAGAGTTGAATTCGCTTCAAATTGTGTTCATTTACTTTCTGCTGCAAATGGGGACACTCTGTGCGACTCTGTGGCCTAGCTCAAATCGGCCGTTTCTGGACTTAGCCTTGCACAGGCGCAACCTAGGCCCGTGCGGCATCACGTCTTAGCGAGGACGATCGCTTCTGCGGAAGCGGGGCGTGACATAGTGGTATCAGAGCACGGCTTCACGTCCTTGGACTTTATTTCGATTTTCTCAGTTTTGAAAGCTCGGTTGGAAACAAAAGAAGTGTACGCTCCCTCTCGTTGTGCCATGGGATGTTCCATACAATAAGTCTAATATTTTCAAAAGCTCATACAAGTACTCGGTTGAATGGAATCGATAGGCGAAGGCCTTTGTGCCGAACGATGTTAAACATGACTCGATAGAGAACACATGCTAAGTTAACATGTCGCGTGCGTGCCTGACTAGTCTTGCGTCGACCTAGCAAGTGAGCGTACAAACTTGAATATAGTCCGCACGAGATGGTTATGCGGTACAACTTAGTCCGCGTGTCGTGCACCTCGACTTTTGGGTGCAATCGGCTTGCGAGCGATATCAAGTATCGCTCGATCGAGAACGAAGATACATTTTGAGTGTCTATCGATAGGAACGCTATCAAACTAACGCTTAGGCGTGCACGAAAGATTTATTAGATTTTGAGGATTAGTGCGAACGACTTAGTACGTCGACGCGACGTGAGCGATTACGTTAGAGATTCGTCGAACGAATATGATGGATGTCTTAGCGCGTGATGCGAATGTGATTGAGGATTTATAGAATGACTTGAACCCGAGTGGTGTATGTGATAGCTTCGAGGAAGAATAAGAATAAGTGTCGACGACTAGTCGAGTGGCTCGAACCCTGAGTGGTGTATGGACGTCTTAGAAGTTATTCGAGCGAGACTAAAGGATATACGGATAGAACGAGTATATCGGAGAAAATGATGCAATCGCGCAAAGCCTTAGTACGCGTCACGCTTAGTTGATCGTGACTTCAAAAGTCCCGAACAAGATGTCGCTGGACAACTTGTCAATGGACAACGCGAGTTAGAAAATGGTTCGGAACGATGAATGAAAATAAATGGTCTTGATCGAAGAAACTTAGAGGTTCGTGCGTACAATTTTGGATTGATTCAAATGAATTGTGGCTTGAGTTTGAACAACGGTCTTGAAACTAGCTTGAGGAATAGCGATCGAACTTGATCTTGAATATCGAAAAAATTGTGGAATATCCAACTCGGGCACTAGCATCAGTCGCACGATTCAAAATTGGCCGCAAAGGAAGATCGTCAGGTTACGCATATCGTCGATGGTATTGAGGCGTATCAAAGATCGATATGCGATAACTCGGGGGTACTCTGACTCGGCGAATGACGATCGTGCAAAATATCATTGTTCCGTTGGATGCTATACTTGCTATGTTAAAAATATGTCGAGGAAAAGATAGACGTGGCTCGAGGATTTTCTAGTTAAGCGAATGATAAACAGACTATCGATCTTGGCTTGGATAGAAAATGAAATGTTGGATTTGTTTCGTCGATAACCATAACTTGACGTTCTTGTCTTATGCGAGCGCAACTCCAGCCTCGCACATGCGTCGCACCGATTAGGACGATCACTCCGCGTGAGCGCTGGTATGGTGATTCATACAGCGGGGGTGATTGAACTAGCCTGGCGTGGCAATTTGTATATTTCGACTTGTGGTTTGACGCGAAGGTGGACTCGGGAATGACTTAGCGTGCTTGATGATTAAACTTGAGGATTGAGTAGGTCCAATCCGCGTATCGAGAATGAGTTAGTCTAAACTCAAACAAGAGTTACGCCCCGATGAGAATGATTATTCCACGGGAGCATTGCATGGTGATTCATGAACCACCGTGGATAATCGGACTCGCGTGAGATTGCGACGCAATGTATTGTCGAGCTGGATGACCTCGTGATCGAATACACGATTTGGTTAGAATGGATATGTGAAGTATGTCGATTGGGTGATTTGAATGGATTCGAATATGCGCAACGAATATATTGATGCGAATAGGTGATCGTGCTCGATGTTTAAAAATCTGAGTGATGCGAGCTTGGGTAGAAAACTCCCGTGCTACCGACTTTGGTTTGACCCTAGGATTGGGGTCAGTGTTGGCATTATTGTTGGGGAACTGAGATTCCAATCCTGACATTGACTTAGCCTCGAAAAGAAATAGCCTAGCGGATAGGCGGACGACCCTATACCGAGTGATTGAACCTGTGCAATTGATATTAGAGTATCGTCTGGACGGACGATAGACTTGGGACAACAAGACTTAGAGTAGGACGGGAAATTAGGAGTGTGCGTGAACGACAACGAGAATGGCCCCAAACGATGGGAATGATAGGAATAGATGATGCGCAAGTAAAGTTGGAATAACGAATTGAATCATTGGTCGGAAGACGTACTCGATGATAGTGCAATACTTGGTCTCGAATCGGATGGGAATTAATTTCATTGACAAGAGCGCTTGAGAAGCGAATCGAATAATCTCGAGGACCGAGATAACGATATGTGATACACACATGAGTTCGGTTTTAAATCGAAGTTAGCAAAATGATCGGCAAAACGAAACTATCACGAGTAGCTTGTCCGACTTCGCTAGTCGCTAAGCTTGGTTGAAATATACAAATTCGGGGTACGCCTTGAATACGTACACGATCCAAACTCAGCGATATGATGAACTCGAATGCAGCTGCAAGTGGGTGTTGCGATGCGCATGAACGAATGAGTGAGTTTGCCTCAGCCTACGACTCTCGAGTTTGATAAATTATAACGCACCTCGTGCGACCGTTTCAGTCCCATGATACGTCAAAAAAGCAACCAAGTCGAAGAAACACTTGAATTGAATAAGTGTCATCAACTCTAAAATGAATGAAAAGTTATCCAATAAAGATCGACCAAACGTATGCGACACGAAACTTGGAAAGGTACCGAGCATGGTTCGATGCCATCGAACGATAGAGCCATTCGATAGAATTGTCTATAAAACACGATGACATGAATAAAGGAACGGTAGGATGACCCGCACTCAGGAAGTCTCGAGGACGAGACTTGTTTTGAGTGGTGTATTATGTAATAACCCGCTCCACCCTAGGGGAACGCCGATTCAAACGGCAAGTATAACGACTCAAGCGAGCCGTCGACTCGAAGAGTTGCGTCGACCCGATGAAGTATCGATGTGAATCGTTGCAAGACTTACAATGGCCCGTCAAAGATGAATCCAGACTTAGACTATCAAAGGCGCGCTCGGAGTATCGCTCGGCCGATGTGAACATTACTAAGGTGGGTGGCTCCGATGAACCCGTCTTTGCTTAGCCTAGACACATAACAATACGGACACTATCACTGAAGTCGCTAGGCGATAACACCGCGCATGCTAATAAATGACCCAACGTACTGCTAAGGAAATAATCCCATCTTGTATGCTTGTATAGAATATGGAAAAGAACATGGAAAATACGAGAACTCTCACACCGCGCTCCACGCTCGTGCTAAGGCACAAGCTTGCGTTCAAGTCCCTTATGCGTTCAACTATGAAACAATGAATGGGTTACAACAATGAAATGGGAAGACTATCAATATCGTCATTCCGAGTAGAATATAGCAACATTGAAAGGCTATGGGACCGATGGGTCGCCAAGGCGACTCCCGCACAAGGAGTTGCGTAATGTATGAATGAAAGAGTAAACGAATAAGTGAATGAATGAATCAACGAATGAATGAATAAGTGAAAGAAAGAATAAATAAAAGATAAGAAGGATGGAAATGGTTAGCGATAGGTATGATAGGCACGTGCAACGGGGCTCGCTACCCGCGTTGTACGGACGCCAACCTGGTCGATAACGCATTAAGGCTAAGGGTTAGCCTACGGCTCAGCGACAGCCGTTAAGTTAAAAAGACAAGTTAATACGAAATGGTCGTGGACAAACGGCACGGGCGAGGGGTGGCGATGCCGTGACCGTAAAGAAAAAGGGATTCCACGGCATGATCAAAGGGGGATATTGTCACGCCCCGCTCCCAAAACATATGGGATTAGGACATAACCTGGCCAGCTGATACGACCTAAAGTGAGCTGTCCAATTTAATGGACTCACTTAGGCGTACTACGCTGTAAAAATAACTATACTATACAGGCAAGTGGTAACATCTAGATCTCATCCACAGGAACAAAGAAAGTAATGCTGAAATATAAAAACTGGAAATACATGGAGTCTGAATAAAATACAACTGAATAGTCTAGTGGGTACAAACCCACGGAGTACAACACTGAATAGAAATACTGAAAGCAGAAAGATAACTAGTCATGAGCATCGACTAACTAGATAATGATGCTCATAACCTAAACAACACCATACCCTGTGTCAAGGAAACTTCTCAGGAAGCACCTCGTCGTCTTCTGCAGCAAGTCCTGTCTCAAGTCCCGGTTCGCACCCAGTCAACTGCAAGTGCTCGTCTAAATCTGGAAAGCAACCAGGTCCTCAGGGGACATAGCAAGATACAGAGTAAACATGCCATAAAGTAAATACTGAATAACACTGTAAAGGGTAAACTAACCAGCTAAGTGAATACATTTTGAAGACAACCCAAGTACGTATGGGTAGGTAATAAGGCTTTGGCATCGAAGCACGGGCCGACGTCGGATCACGAGCCGAGGTCCCACTCATCCGGGCAACACTGAGCGACATGGCCCTTTCCCAGGATTTGGCTGTCCCATACGCCTACTAATTGTCTTCCCCTGCCCTCGTAAATGTCCAAGTCGTATCCACCACTTGAACATTCCGACTCTCAATGCAAGGTCCCAATAACTAGACACAACCTAACCATTCTATGTACCAGGACACGAACCCTTGCATCGATGATCAGTCAAATGCGCAAGCCCGTGCCATGGTATGAACTCACTCAGTGCCGTATCGTAACACGTGTCAGGGTCATGGGAATCATGACTATGATTCTCCAACTTAGGGATGTCATCTAGGACTAAGTCAAGTGCATGAAATTCGATGACAATGCCGTCATCGTCTGCATCCGAGGCAACTCTCGGACATGTAACTACGTCCACTCGAGCAAGTGAACACAATATAAATATGAATGAGTAAACCAGTAATACAAGGCAAGGTATACTTGCCTGAAACTCCGGAAGGCGCAAGCGAAGATCCGGGCTCCCCAATCAAGATCGTATCGTCTGGGGTACCTACAAATACAACAACCACGATTTACGATAAGTTAAACAAACATACATGATTTTACATTTCTAATCATACACAATGTTGCACATACGTATACACGTATTCACGCATATACACATACATGAAAATATATATATAAAGTATATATACGAAAACGTTATATATATAAAATATACATACGAAATTGTATACAAGGATATATAAAAGTATATATATATATATATATAGGAAACATATATACGAGAATATATATATATATGAGTTATATCTACGAAAATGTATATAGGAAATATATAAGAGTTATATACAGAAATATATACGTATATACGGGAATATAGATATAAGAGTATATACGAAAACGTATATAGGAAATATATCTATCTTAGAAATATATACAAGTTTTATATACAGAAACGTTTATATAAAATATATATATACAAGATATTATATACGGAATATACATATTGGTTACACATATACATATTAGCAATGAAAATATGGTGTATGTATAAGAAGGAAATATGTCATCACCTACTGTGCATATATATACCATTTGTACATAAGATTCACAATGTATGTTGTTGCATACATTCATATGGAAAAGTGTCAAAGAACTTATATATAACATTTATACATATTTCATTAAAACATGTGTTGCATTATATATAACATGTTTATCTATATAGGAAAATGAGTTACAAATGAAAATGATATATTACATGCTGTGAAATCAATGAAGGGTATCACTTGTTCATTCAAAACAAAGGTCCACACACAAGTTCATGTTCATTCAAGGGGGGTGTCAAGCATGAATTGTTTAAAAGCATAGCAACATGGAAGAGGGGAGGAGAGGATGATCACCTCTCCCGCGTATGCTACGACAGGGAAGGCGTACAGGGGTGGGCTAGACGGGCTACGGCGTGACGAAGACGCGCCGTCGACGCGGGAATGTCGAAGAGTCGGCAACTACGGGGGTCGCACCCGAGCTTCGAAAGGTCGACGGGGGCTGCTGGAGGTTGGCGCCTCCCTCCAGGGGGTCGCCGGCCTAGGGGCGGCCGACGGTGGTCAGCCTCGCGTGCATGGCGGCGCGGGGAGCGCGCGGCAGCGCTTGCGACTGCTTGCGCAGCAGCTGCAACAACTGCAGCGTACACGCTGCTGTGGGGGAGGCTCCGACAGTGAGGTGGGTAGGGGCGGCCTCCTGGAGGCTCGCCGGCCGGTGGGGGAGGTCGACGGCCGGCCTCGCGTGCGCGCGGCAGCGCTGTTCACAGCAGCAGCTGCAGCAGTGCTTGCAAGGAGGAGGAGGAGAAGAGTGTAGGAGGGGGCTCGGCCTATGGGGGGTGGCGATGGTGTGGGGGCTGCTGCCGTCGGGTAGAGTAGGGGAGGTGGTGGCTGTGATGTAGAGGGTGGAGAGATGAGGAAGATGATGGAGATGATGGTGGTGGGAAGATGATGATGAAGATGGAGAGGATGGAGAGGGGAGGGGCTGTCGGCCTAGGAGGAGAGAGGGAGCTGTGAGAGAGAGATTATGAGAGGGAGGAGAGAGAGAGGACTAAAATAGAGAGGGGGGATGTTACTGTCGGGTATGGGGGAGGGTGTGGAGTGAGGGAGAGTATGGGGGTGGTGATGGTGTGTGTTTTAATATATGGAGAGAGAGAGAGAGAGAGAAGTGATGGTGATGGGTAGAGAGAGGGGGGCTTGTTCGGCTATAGGAGGTTGGGGTGTGGGAGTGTGTGTTTGGGTGGGGTTTCCAAGGAGCATAGGGAGTGTATGGTGAGGGTGTGTGTGTATTTGAATTTGAGGGAGAGAGAAAGAGAGAGTGATATGACATGTGGTGTGTGGTATTTTGTAGGATTTTATTGGTGTTGTGTGTATGGGGGCATGATGAAGGGGTGTTGTCATGGTGCTTGGTGTTGGGTCTACTCGAGTCTGGTCGGGTCGCAATTGGATCTAATTGGGTCCCGGAAATTAAATGACTTAAATTAGTCGATGATAATTATTGATAAATAAATAGTACACAGGGACTAAATTGGATGGGACACAAGTGGCACGTGTGTAGTAGACTCAGAATTGTCCGTGTCCATAACTTGGGTCGACCAGTTTGGGTCAAACTGGCGTCTCCAATACAAGTTGGAATTAAATGTGACTCGGTGGGGTAATTCAAGATTGGATCAATTGTCCGGAAAATTGTGCGATAAAAATGAAGTACAAGAGAGTGTGTCTGAGTGGGACACGAAGGTCATGGACGGAGAGTGTCTCGAGTAGATCATGCATGACAAATTGGTCTGGAGAAAATAACTAGTCTTGTGCTCCTAAATTAAAAGTCACGGTAAGGTACACATGATGATCAAAAATAAAAGTGGGAATTTAATAATAATTCAAATGACCTAATTTGAACCGAAAGTTCTACGATGTAAATAGAGCACAAGGGAACAAGTTTGGGTGGGACATGATATATCAACAGGAAGTTAAATTTGTCTAGATCAAAAATCATAAAGGGCGTTTCGAGAGATTGACATCTCTGGCGCTCCAAAAATTAAAGTCACGAATAATATATTTAATTATCAAGACTAGTTATAATAAAAATATTTATCGAAAATAACTCATTTAAAAATTTAAAATAATCCTAAAAATCCAGAGGGCTTACAATCTATCCACCTTACAGAATTTTGTCCTCGAAATTAGGCACATCATATATAACAGCACATGAATATACTAATTAAATAATCAATGCAAAACATACCCCTTTCTGGCAGAACTGGTGTCGAGACTAACTGCTGATCCATGTCCCGACGCCATGGACATCTCCTAACATGATGTTGCTTCGATCCACACTTCAAGCACAACTGTAACCTCTTTCTGCACTCCTTCCGAATGTGCCCCTTCTTGCCGCAAAAGTAACAAGTCTTGAACTCCTTTGCCTGGCACGGAACGACTCTCTGCTGAATGTGCTCTCTTGAATGCCTGATCGGTCCTGCATTTTGTCCTCCAGCTAGTGTGTCGGTGGTAGCAGGGTACCTCTGAATCAATGGATCCTGGTTGATGGCCTCATGGACTCTATCTTCTTCTGACGTCTCTGCATACGAGTTCCTCGCCTGAGTGCGTCTGAACTCCGCATCATGCTCGTCTACAGTCACGTTCCTTCGGTGAGTTGGTACAGGCTGCGGTACGGGTATCCTCTCTAGGATCGTCGTCATACTCTGCATCAAAGCTTCAGTCTGTTGCCACTGTGCTTGCATCATCGTCTGAAAGAACTGGAACATCTCCTGCTGAGCCATCTGGGAAGCAAGTGGCACGCACGGCATCTGAGGTAGAAGAGAAGGCGGAGGAGGCAAGGGAATATCCTGTTGGATCGGTGCCGGTAAAGTCTGACCCTCCTGGTGAGTTGGTGCAGTCTGCGGTACAGGTTCCACGTGAATCGGTGGAGTCGTCAGGAAGGTTGTAACATGTCCCGGAATCTGGTCCGCTGATGGAGCTGGAGTCCTGTCGTCACTGGGCTCGGTGTCGGATGCTGGGGTAACGCCATGAGTCGCGCGTCCACTACGCAAATTCATCTCTCTAAAATAGATAGAATTCTATTACAAAAGGGATAGAAGGAAGCAAGATACAAGGAAATCAGCAATTGAATACGAGTTGAGGTTCAAAGGCGATAATCACAAGTGGATGAGATCCTAACACTGCTAATCCTAATCGCAGGCTCGAGTCGGCACAGTAACGTAACCGAAACGATAAACGAGACCTGCATGGGCCACCACTTAAAACCATGTCACGCCCCGCTCCCAAAACATATGGGATTAGGACATAACCTGGCCAGCTGATACGACCTAAAGTGAGCTGTCCAATTTAATGGACTCACTTAGGCGTACTACGCTGTAAAAATAACTATACTATACAGGCAAGTGGTAACATCTAGATCTCATCCACAGGAACAAAGAAAGTAATGCTGAAATATAAAAACTGGAAATACATGGAGTCTGAATAAAATACAACTGAATAGTCTAGTGGGTACAAACCCACGGAGTACAACACTGAATAGAAATACTGAAAGCAGAAAGATAACTAGTCATGAGCATCGACTAACTAGATAATGATGCTCATAACCTAAACAACACCATACCCTGTGTCAAGGAAACTCCTCAGGAAGCACCTCGTCGTCTTCTGCAGCAAGTCCTGTCTCAAGTCCCGGTTCGCACCCAGTCAACTGCAAGTGCTCGTCTAAATCTGGAAAGCAACCAGGTCCTCAGGGGACATAGCAAGATACAGAGTAAACATGCCATAAAGTAAATACTGAATAACACTGTAAAGGGTAAACTAACCAGCTAAGTGAATGCATTTTGAAGACAACCCAAGTACGTATGGGTAGGTAATAAGGCTTTGGCATCGAAGCACGGGCCGACGTCGGATCACGAGCCGAGGTCCCACTCATCCGGGCAACACTGAGCGACATGGCCCTTTCCCAGGATTTGGCTGTCCCATACGCCTACTAATTGTCTTCCCCTGCCCTCGTAAATGTCCAAGTCGTATCCACCACTTGAACATTCCGACTCTCAATGCAAGGTCCCAATAACTAGACACAACCTAACCATTCTATGTACCAGGACACGAACCCTTGCATCGATGATCAGTCAAATGCGCAAGCCCGTGCCATGGTATGAACTCACTCAGTGCCGTATCGTAACACGTGTCAGGGTCATGGGAATCATGACTATGATTCTCCAACTTAGGGATGTCATCTAGGACTAAGTCAAGTGCATGAAATTCGATGACAATGCCGTCATCGTCTGCATCCGAGGCAACTCTCGGACATGTAACTACGTCCACTCGAGCAAGTGAACACAATATAAATATGAATGAGTAAACCAGTAATACAAGGCAAGGTATACTTGCCTGAAACTCCGGAAGGCGCAAGCGAAGATCCGGGCTCCCCAATCAAGATCGTATCGTCTGGGGTACCTACAAATACAACAACCACGATTTACGATAAGTTAAACAAACATACATGATTTTACATTTCTAATCATACACAATGTTGCACATACGTATACACGTATTCACGCATATACACATACATGAAAATATATATATAAAGTATATATACGAAAACGTTATATATATAAAATATACATACGAAATTGTATACAAGGATATATAAAAGTATATATATATATATATAGGAAACATATATACGAGAATATATATATATGAGTTATATCTACGAAAATGTATATAGGAAATATATAAGAGTTATATACGGAAATATATACGTATATACGGGAATATAGATATAAGAGTATATATACGAAAACGTATATAGGAAATATATCTATCTTAGAAATATATACAAGTTTTATATACAGAAACGTTTATATAAAATATATATATATACAAGATATTATATACGGAATATACATATTGGTTACACATATACATATTAGCAATGAAAATATGGTGTATGTATAAGAAGGAAATATGTCATCACCTACTGTGCATATATATACCATTTGTACATAAGATTCACAATGTATGTTGTTGCATACATTCATATGGAAAAGTGTCAAAGAACTTATATATAACATTTATACATATTTCATTAAAACATGTGTTGCATTATATATAACATGTTTATCTATATAGGAAAATGAGTTACAAATGAAAATGATATATTACATGCTGTGAAATCAATGAAGGGTATCACTTGTTCATTCAAAACAAAGGTCCACACACAAGTTCATGTTCATTCAAGGGGGGTGTCAAGCATGAATTGTTTAAAAGCATAGCAACATGGAAGAGGGGAGGAGAGGATGATCACCTCTCCCGCGTATGCTACGACAGGGAAGGCGTACAGGGGTGGGCTAGACGGGCTACGGCGTGACGAAGACGCGCCGTCGACGCGGGAATGTCGAAGAGTCGGCAACTACGGGGGTCGCACCCGAGCTTCGAAAGGTCGACGGGGGCTGCTGGAGGTTGGCGCCTCCCTCCAGGGGGTCGCCGGCCTAGGGGCGGCCGACGGTGGTCAGCCTCGCGTGCATGGCGGCGCGGGGAGCGCGCGGCAGCGCTTGCGACTGCTTGCGCAGCAGCTGCAACAACTGCAGCGTACACGCTGCTGTGGGGGAGGCTCCGACAGTGAGGTGGGTAGGGGCGGCCTCCTGGAGGCTCGCCGGCCGGTGGGGGAGGTCGGCGGCCGGCCTCGCGTGCGCGCGGCAGCGATGTTCACAGCAGCAGCTGCAGCAGTGCTTGCAAGGAGGAGGAGGAGAAGAGTGTAGGAGGGGGCTCGGCCTATGGGGGGTGGCGATGGTGTGGGGGCAGCTGCCGTCGGGTAGAGTAGGGGAGGTGGTGGCTGTGATGTAGAGGGTGGAGAGATGAGGAAGATGATGGAGATGATGGTGGTGGGAAGATGATGATGAAGATGGAGAGGATGGAGAGGGGAGGGGCTGTCGGCCTAGGAGGAGAGAGGGAGCTGTGAGAGAGAGATTATGAGAGGGAGGAGAGAGAGAGGACTAAAATAGAGAGGGGGGATGTTACTGTCGGGTATGGGGGAGGGTGTGGAGTGAGGGAGAGTATGGGGGTGGTGATGGTGTGTGTTTTAATATATGGAGAGAGAGAGAGAGAGAGAAGTGATGGTGATGGGTAGAGAGAGGGGGGCTTGTTCGGCTATAGGAGGTTGGGGTGTGGGAGTGTGTGTTTGGGTAGGGTTTCCAAGGAGCATAGGGAGTGTATGGTGAGGGTGTGTGTGTATTTGAATTTGAGGGAGAGAGAAAGAGAGAGTGATATGACATGTGGTGTGTGGTATTTTGTAGGATTTTATTGGTGTTGTGTGTATGGGGGCATGATGAAGGGGTGTTGTCATGGTGCTTGGTGTTGGGTCTACTCGAGTCTGGTCGGGTCGCAATTGGATCTAATTGGGTCCCGGAAATTAAATGACTTAAATTAGTCGATGATAATTATTGATAAATAAATAGTACACAGGGACTAAATTGGATGGGACACAAGTGGCACGTGTGTAGTAGACTCAGAATTGTCCGTGTCCATAACTTGGATCGACCAGTTTGGGTCAAACTGGCGTCTCCAATACAAGTTGGAATTAAATGTGACTCGGTGGGGTAATTCAAGATTGGATCAATTGTCCGAAAAATTGTGCGATAAAAATGAAGTACAAGAGAGTGTGTCTGAGTGGGACACGAAGGTCATGGGCAGAGAGTGTCTCGAGTAGATCATGCATGACAAATTGGTCTGGAGAAAATAACTAGTCTTGTGCTCCTAAATTAAAAGTCACGGTAAGGTACACATGATGATCAAAAATAAAAGTGGGAATTTAATAATAATTCAAATGACCTAATTTGACCCGAAAGTTCTACGATGTAAATAGAGCACAAGGGAACAAGTTTGGGTGGGACATGATATATCAACAGGAAGTTAAATTTGTCTAGATCAAAAATCATAAAGGGCGTTTCGAGAGGTTGACATCTCTGGCGCTCCAAAAATTAAAGTCACGAATAATATATTTAATTATCAAGACTAGTTATAATAAAAATATTTATCGAAAATAACTCATTTAAAAATTTAAAATAATCCTAAAAATCCAGAGGGCTTACAGATATGCCGGCCTAGGCAGAATCAAAAAGGGGCTTACGGGCTAACTGGGAGGAGGGGGGCTTGGCCACCCAGGAGACGTAAGTGCGGGATAATTTCAAAAGACTATCAGATGTGAACCAGCCGCACACAGTGATAGGTGAGAAATTACCACAGGGGAAGACATGTCCAAAATGGCTTGTGATGCTAGCGACCGATGCATATAGAGTTAAGTGAGCTTTGCTGGTGGCGATCCACGTGCAAGTCCTTGCATTGAAATCAAAGTAGTCTAAGTTAAATGAACAATCTCCTACTGAACGGCTTGAAATGTATGACACCAAATGATAATGAATACTTCGTACAATGAGTTAGAGAATACGCCTACGACGCGCTAGAAACTGATGCAGGGATACGCCCTTAACATTGAATGTTTACATGTGAATTGTTTGACTAACTTGGTTTACTTTGGACAGGGAAGGCCGGACGGTAAGTATGGATAAGTCGTGCATGTATTTCCATACGATACTTGAATTTTGGCAACACGGGATAGGTTATGACATATGCCATAAAATTGATTCTAAGGCAAGATTAGAAAGACAATGAATGATAGAGATGCACAAAAGTAAATGGAACGTGTTTGGTAATGATAGCATTGTGGGCGAGCTAGCCTCCCCACCAGTGTATAACAATGTACTGATAACCCCACAGTCTGCTCGCAGGATGCAGGAGACGCCGGCGGGTGCGGAGCTTTCCTCAAACGTGCTAAGGCATGGAGCTATCCCTCGAGCCTTGGAGCGATGTAAGGAGCTGAAGCACCATATACAAGAAATAATGTATTGGAACATCGCCATGAATCATTCCATGTTGTAAGCCACTTGGCACGCCTTTTATGTTTCAGAGAGAGAGAGCTTGAGCGATTTGTAATATCGGCCTAGCGCCGCTTGTAAACTTCCTGAATATCGATAAAGAGTTGAATTCGCTTCAAATTGTGTTCATTTACTTTCTGCTGCAAATGAGGACACTCTGTACGACTCTGTGGCCTAGCTCAAATCGGCCGTTTCTAGACTTAGCCTTGTATTGGCGCAACCTAGGCCCGTGCGGCATCACGCCTTAGCGAGGACGATTGCTCCTGCGGGAGCGGGGCGTGACAGCATATCCGGGTGCGGGTCGTGACACATTTTTAGTGGTGGCCCATGCAGGTCAGTCTTTGCAATTAAAGCGAAGTCGTGGTAGTACTTGAGCTTATCTGTACTACTGCGAGCCTGTCCTAGGATTAAGGTTGAGTCATGGAATATTTTAGGATTTTAGTACTCAGTCACATATTAGGAACTCTTGGTAGATTCTAGGGATGACCCCTGGGAATCTTATTTCAAAGGCTTTTAAATCTTTCCCACTTGTTTCCATTCGTCCTGATTTCTGAAATATCTGTCCGTATCAAACTTTATTCCTTCTTGGGATGAGTTTGTGGACCCCAGAGGGAAGGTATAAGTTGAACTTGTATATCATCTAGGTTGGGGAGAGAATATGATTTACCAACCTCGTATCATGGTCGAGGTTGTTCTAGATTATATTCTACCATTTTTTATCTTGACCTATAATACCCTCAGGACTTTTCCTAAGATTTTCCTCTGAACCCTATCTCGGAAGTTGTTTTCGTTGTTTCTATTAACTTATCCTTGACTTGTTGTTGAATTTTAAATCTTAAATATTCGTGTTGACAATTGATTTTGTTTTGGATAATTCTTTTAAGAATTGAGTTAAGATATCCTGATAAACATATTTTGGACGAGGACGATGAGAACGGTAAGTGTCTACTTTACTTATGGAGTTTAGAATTTATCGCAGTCATATTAGCTAGCCTGACAGGGACATGGAGCCTGATTTTGGATATACTATCCTAGTTATAGAATTTAGATTCTCCTGCAGCCATACAGGTTGGCGTGGTAAGGAATCTAGATGACATGATTATAGGGTGTATACCTTGGTTATGGACTCTATCGTTTATTGTAGCTATGTTTACTGGCGTGGCGTAAATTCTGGCAACATGATTTTGGATAGACGTGTATGGTTATCAGGTCATATCTTAAGTTGATTCACTTCTTTTACCAATTGAGCAAGATAATTCCTACCATTATTTCTTGTTTATCATTATTTTCTCTCCCATCGTATGATGATTTTCTCATCTTACCGTCATTTTCTTTGCATTGTTTAGCTATGTCTTGATTACACAAATCACCTATCTCGTATCTACATCTGTCATCTACACTTGAAAACTCTAAAAATTTTGAAAATTTTATATCTAAATTGTTTCTTAAATTTCGATACTGTTAAGATTTTGATTCCCTTCTGCCCATGACCAATCAATTTTGGTCGTCTTGTTTATCGTGCCAAAGAGTATTGGTTGCTGACTAGACTCTAGATGACTTCAAATTCTTTGTGACTTGGGTTCCTTCCTAAATTGTGCTTTTAGGACCTTGATTTTGAATTCATGATTTTATCGTCTTTCATAACTGAATTTGGATCTTGATCGTGCCTATGTATAACCTAAATCTTCATCGAGCTGAAATCCTGTTAATCAAATTTTTGACTTGATTATAATCGGACGAAGCTCAAGTTTGATTTCGTTATCATACCTCTATCGTACCAAGTGAACTTAGACTATTTCCGATTTTAATTACGTTCGAATTTGGATCGTATTTCATGATTTTATTAATCATACTCATTAATCTTTGATCGGGCCTATAAGACCTTGACTTTAATCCTTGTTTGTGTCTGAAATTTTTATCTCAACCGTGCCAAACCTTGTTTTGGTCAAAGTTAGCTTTTCATCTTGATCGGGCCTGTGCGACTTACGGGTTGATTTTCATCAACCTAAGTCCTATGGATCACCCCGTACTTGAACTTCGTTTATATCTTCGATTCTCCTAATCGTCTCTAAAATTGTGCCCCAATGACTTGGCTTATTTCTGAAATCATGTACATATAATTTTGTTCATATCATGATTCTATCGTGCCAAATCCCTCATCGTGCCTGAACAATTGTAAATCGATTTTCTTGATCGTGCAAACTCGTCATTCTTGGATCGTGCCTAAATTATTGCCTAAATCTTCTATCATGTTTTAACCCCACTACCAACCTTAAATTTCGAGGACAAAATTTTTATAAGGTGGGTAGGATTGTAAGCCCCTGAATTTAGGGCTTATTTTTTAATTTTATAATTCAATTATTGTAATAGATATTATTATTTGATTTCTTATTTGATTTAATGCTCTTTACCGTGACTTGAAACTCTAGAGCATCAGGGATGCCAGTCTCTGGAAACCTTTTTCTTGGAGTTTGTAGTAGACGAGATTATCTTCATATTGATAGTTCGTGTCCCACTTGATCTTGTTCCTTCTACTCTTTTTGTTTCGCGTAAGTTCGGGTCAATTTAGACCATTTTAATTATTAATTGAATTTTCACTCTTTTCCTTGATCATCATATGCGCGTTACCGTGACTTTTAATCTAGGAGCACCAGACTAGTCATTCTCTCGAAACCAACTTGTCATGCCTGATCTACTGGAGACACTATTCACCCATAACCTTCGTGTCCCACTCATACACTCCATTTTGTGCTCTGTTTCCTTCGCACAACTTTCGGTTCAAATTAGGCCAATTAATTATCTACCGTAAAACCTGATTTAAATTCCAATTTAATTTCGGGACCCGACATCGACCCAACCTAGTCGACCCCAAATAGTGACATGGCCCACACGAAGCCTACTACCCGTCTGACACTTGTGTCCCATTTATTTGAGTCCCCGCATGTTATTTATTTGCCCATGATTATAAACACCCATTTTAATTCGAATATTGCCTCCTGTCCGATTTTGGCCCGACCCGGCTCGACCGAACCCGAACCCAAGCTCCATATTGTTTTCTCGTGACGCCCAAATACTCCACATAATTTTTTCTATTTTTCCTATTTTGAAAATATCTATTTCTCTCTCTCTCCATGTGTATATATATATATATATATATATATATATATATATATATATATATATATATATAATCTCTCTCTCTCTCTCTCATCCTCACATCACCTTCTCTCTCCCCCTTTACCCGCCCAGCACACCCCTCCATCTCTAACTCTCTCTTCTCTCTCTCTTTAAATCTCTCTCTCTCTCTCTTTTTATATAATATATATATACACACACACACACATATATATTATATACTCTCTCTCTCACACCTCACCCACTCTCTCACCATCACCCCATCACTTCTCTCCCTCTCTCCCCTACCTGGCCGAGAGCTGCACACCCCCCCCAAATTTTCTTTTTCTTCTCCTTCTTCATGTTCTTCTTCTTCTTCTTCATTTTTTTAACACAACAACACCACCATCACCACTCCGCAACCTCCACCATTCTTCTTCCTCTTCTCTGGCCATCTGCAGCACGTCTCGTCGCTGGCCGTCAACCAGCGACCCAGGATGGCGCCCCCTGCCCGACCAGGCTGCACCAGCGTAGCCGCAAGCTGCAGCAGCAGTTGCTGTGCGAGCTTCCGCGCCGCCGCACGCGAGCTTCTCGCGCCGCCGCGCGCAGCGCCGGCCACCACCGGCCGACCTCCTTCGCGCAGTGGTCGTGCGCCGCCCCTGGCCGCCTCTGAGTAGAAGCTCGCCACGGCCGCAGCACCCTGGACGATCGATTTCGACTTCGGAGTCAAAATCCCGACGTGACGAGCGATTTTTAAAAGTCAGAATTTACGTATCGAGGCAGCGACTTCGCACGCGTTTTTCGAGAATTTTGACCGTTGGATCGGCATTTTTTTCACTCCGTCATAATCTTGGTATATCCTCCTTCACTCTCCTCAATTTTTGCCCGTTAATTTCGTCGTTTGATACATCAAAACCGGCCACCAAGTTAACCGTTTAAATTGTGTAATTTTTGGACAGTTTTGCGGAGCCAACTTTGCGGGTTCGTATCTTCGTCGTTGCATCTCCGTTTTGCGCACTACTAGTTCCTGTGCACAGCTGGTATAACCCTCTTCCAGCCTCCTTTAGATTTCATTTCAGTTTGAGCTTGTTAGGTCGGTCGAATTCGACGTCAAAGTTGGCCATTCGAATTCTTAGTGTTGCACTTATAAAATTCTATTTTAGAATTCGGGACTCCGGATTCAATTTCTGACACCACCAGTAGACTCGTGGCGTCGTTTTGGCCTGTTTTTATATAAAGTTTGTTAGATTTGGAGGACGTGGGCCCTGGCACGCATTTCGGTGCAAAGCGGGCCCCACAGTCCAGGTCAACGGGACTTTTTGACGTCGGCTCATCGGAATCCAATTCCAGATATGTCGTTGAGTTCGTATCGTCATTCTGGACTCGTTGACATATAATTTGCTGAGTTTTGAGGATATTGGCTCCGACACGCTTTTTCGTGCAAATCGGATTTCAATGTCCTGGTCAACGGACCAATTTGAGATCGGATCAACGGAATCCAATTCTGGATATACCATTGGATTCGTATCGTCATTCTAGATTCGTGGACATATAATTTGTTAGATTTTGTGCACTTTTATTGAGGCACGTTTTTCGGTGCAAAGTGGGTCCGACACGGACACCGTTTTGACCCGAAATTACCTTTTTACTCCTGTGTCCAAATTAGACTTATGGACAGGCTATCCTAGTTGATTTGACCATTCTGGACACGTTGGTAATGGTTGTTTTACCATCCGACAATATCTGTAGATTTCTTCCCTTTTTGTGTCATCCTATTATTATAATATTTTCTCCTTTGGGTTGTTTTAGAGACCCGTCGATTCAGTAATTTCTAAATCACTGAAATTCATAAGTTGACCTTGTAGATGTTTATAGAGACTAGCTTTGACCCAGTTTTACCATGGTTGACTACTTTGACTGAACGTCGAAGTAGAGTCAACATTTGACCTAGGTTAGACTAGTTTGACCTAGAGTTGACCAGAGTTGACCAGTGGACCAAAAGTCAACTGTAAGTCGACCATTGACTTAGATTGACCTAGTTTGATTTGCTTTGACTTGTCTTGACCAAGTTTGACTTAGTATGACTTGATTTTACTTCCAAACCCTTATATTGATACAGTATTCCACCTATAGGTCCTCGAGGCACTGTTCTTGGACCAGTTGACATATTCCACCAGATCACAGGCGAGTACATTCTCTGATAATATTTCTGTTTTATGATATCGTTTATGTTTCTTGTATTTAGTGTAGATACCCTTGTTCTCTTGACACATTGTTCACACGGATTGGTATTTCCCTGGATCCCGTCATGAGATATTATTTCTCGCTCTCCTTGGTATATCTTGTGCAAGTCTTTCTTGTTTCTTGTGCATTGTATAGACATGATTCCTGCGAAGGCTAGCTACCCTCTCGGAGAATCGCATGTCATGATGTGTCATGGTTGGATCCACTATACTAGTCGGGGACGGGGAGTATTAGTGTAGATGTGTGGTCATTATCTGTAATGTCCCGCTCCGCACGACGCATTTGGGTTGGCTTGTTGGAAGCTATCAGAATGTTGGACCGTGACTTATGCTGGAAATCAAGAGAATTGAGACTGATGCAGTCTCTCTTAGCTGGCTAGACGAAATGGGTATTGGAACGTGGCTCGCTGGTAGAGCTACGTTTAGTGGAATTTGAGCAGGAAAACCCTTTTATGCAGGCAAGTGGAACTGTCCTCCTTCCTCCTTATTCCTGCATGCTTAATAAATAGAATAATGTGATGCTATGAGTTGCCCCTAATGTTCCATGTTTTAGTTGCTGAGTAATTGAGATGCTTATGCTAAGAATTATTGAACTGCCGAATGAATCACACTTGAACTGCTAATGCGACTTGATGCTTGAAATGAATTGATAATGTCCCTTCGGTTAATAATGTATAATCAATGAATACTTGAGTAATGAGATGCTATGAGAATGATACATGAGTAATGAACTGGCTATGCTGTTAACACAAAGAATGGAATGAAACACTAGAATCATGTACATTCTGCATAACTGTTGATGTTGCCTGTTTTATTATATGCAATGAAAGAAAGAATACTGTCCCTGTGAAATGAAATGAATATGCTATTGTCCCTATAAAATGAATGAATTGTTACAGGTTCCTTCGAAATGAATGAATGTTGTTGTTCCTCCTTAGAAGGAACGTAATGAGAAATATTGCAATAGAACAAACAATGAGAATGATGGGGCTTGGGATCATGGAGATCACCAAGTAGAATGATGGTAATGATTAGTCGTTGAACACGACTTAGGATTGAGATGAGATGTTGAACTGTTGGCTCTGCTTACTTTCAGTTGCTTTACCATGCATTTGTGTTATCGAGTCGACACGCATTCGCATGGTCATGGACGTACTTGTACAAGTCTGAGTAAGTTTTCTCGAACGGTACCCGGGGCGCTGGGACCGATTCGACCCGAGAGGAAACATTAGTCGTGCTATGGTGGCACGAGGTATTACGGGACATTCGGCTAGGCTTGCAACCTACCCTGGAATGGTACGTCGTAATACCCGTTGGAAAGTCCTTTATGGTGCAGTTTCACCAACGACCATGTAGTCAGGATGCATGCTAATGAATATTTTGTGCAGACAGAGTAAGTATATCATATTATCCTGTATTTTAATGCAGGTACGAGGAAGTTGGCTATCGATAAGAAATCACTTAAATGTGATATAATCAATATATGTGTTGGTTTAACTTACGTGCTTAACATGCCAAATAAGTGACGCTGTGTTGTAGACTTTTAATATGAGATCCTGCTTAACATGTTAAGTTCAGTATGCTAAGAAATATGCCTTGTTATGAACCATTGCTCAACTTTAACATACATGCTAAGTGATGCTTGAAGTGAGAACTGTCATAACATGTTTAAGATGTTAATGTTAACGATGCCTCAATGATGTCTTTGCATGATAACACCAAGAATGCTAAAATGTTATGTCCACATGAATGTTGCTAAGAATATGTTTACATGCTTCACTTTGATTATTGCCCATGAACTGTAAACTGATGCTAGGCCCCAAGTAGAAAGATCATTCTAATAAATGCTTGCTTAAACGATCACTTTAATGTTGGTTTATGCGAGTGGATTGGATTCTACTCGCTAGTGCATAGATGATGTGCTGACCCACGTTTTGTGGGCAGGTGCTCTTTCTTGGGATATTCTACACATGAAGATTTGGCTTGATTGGTTCCGCGGCATCGAAGATTTGTTGGGCATACAGAAGCTCTCCTTGCACAAGATGATGTCTTCTGTTTATAAAGGGCATAATGTATGGAACATTCTAATCAGTTGTACCAGTGAGATTGTAAGCCAAGTCAGTGTATCGAGTTGTAATCCAGTGTATCCAAGTATCAAATGTAAGCGGTATAGCATTGTCCAGTTGGCTTTCAATGTAAAGTGAGATGTGTTGTAAACATTGTGCTTCAATACAAGTCTTGTACTTTTCTTCGATTATCAATAAAGAGAATAAAGTTCTATATGTCTCTATGTGACTTCAAGTTGTCCTTTTATCTCTGCTGCTATAAAGAAGTGATGTACTTCTATTCAACAAGAAAGATTGTCCTCATTAACTTCAATTTGTCTGCTTCTGTCGCTGCGATGTGTTTCTATTTAAAGATTATCAATTATGTACCATCTTTGCCTTGTACAAGTGCAATACCAGACTTGTACGGCATCACGCCCAAGCGAGGACGATCGATTCCAAGAGATAAATTATGTGAATAAATGACTCTACGAATCGGGGCATGACAAATTGGTATCAGAGCACGGTTTTACGTCCTTGGTCTCTTCTTTGATTTATTTCAAAATCAAAGTTGCATCGACGATTAACCAAAGTTGCTTCCGCGATCACTCAACGTTGCTTCCGAGATTAAATCAAAGATTGCTTCCGCGATTATGCTGTCGTTGTTCTACCATCATCCTACGTTGTTCATGACTGAAAGTTCATTGACCCTCTTGGCTGCCCACTGGATGTTCCATACAATAAGTCTATATACATTGTAATGCCCCTGAATGAATGATTGTTGTTGGTTTGGACACAAATAACCCAACAATGACTCGATGCCACAGTATGCTATGTTATGAATGTTGTTTGGAAATTGTGGAAGTAATAAAAAGTGGCTATGTATGCGATAACAAGTTGAGAATTGCATGTGATGTTGGAAATAAACTATGAATGGGGTAATTGATGGATGAGTTCAGCTGTCACGCCCCAGAACCAGAATACTGGAGAGCGGGGGCGTACATAGCCAGCTACGTATATTGAAATAGAATACATCTTAACTATACGGTCACGGCTGTCTAGATATGAGGGTTTACTACAAGCCAACAGTCTCTTAAGGCCAAGCCTACTGTCTCAATCTTAAACAAGTAATATGATCACAAGATGTTTGACCACCAAATATACAATAAAAGGCGTCCCAAATATCACATATCATCTGATCATGAAGCTAGTCGTACAAAATGCTAGGACTAGCGAGAGTTAAGTCATACATGATCAACCCTAGGATTTGTCAATCATGTTTACAGCCCGTAGGCAGACAGTAAGTAAAGTGCATCGAGCTAACAAGTGCTCCTCGGCTAAACGCCTCAAAAGAATAACTTTACAATAGAGTGAGCGAAACAAAATAGAAAACCCACTCGTAGCCCGGGTTCCTTCTAGTCGCCACCATCGGGCTGGAGGTTCGAAAGATCCTCGGAAGCTGCTCCGAAATCTGGCCACACAAAACCAGCTGGGTCAGACCCCAGAAAGA
Source organism: Iris pallida (assembly GCA_029216955.1). Lineage (NCBI taxonomy): Eukaryota > Viridiplantae > Streptophyta > Magnoliopsida > Asparagales > Iridaceae > Iris > Iris pallida. The sequence goes on from JANAVB010000197.1 coordinate 10,815,857, forward strand.
GCAAGTGCCACAAAGGAGGCCACGAAATAAGAACAAAACCAGCATGTCAGAACATAAAAAAATGAAAGAAAGTACAAGTAATAAAGAGTACAACAGGACAATAAACGACTAGGGACGTGGAACCATTTCGGGAGCCAGATTACAACCCGTAAACCAAATAAGGACCGGGGTTGTAATCCTTCGCCTGAATAGCAATCTGTCTCTATCCATTTATTGTTAAGATAAGTAAAACAATCATGCTCAGGGGATCCAGATACAGGGACTAGACAAGACTTAGACAGGGCTAGACATCATTCATTCACAAGCGGCCAAGCAATACTATGGCTTACTACTTTAACTAACTAGGGTTATCACAAGCCTAATTACTAACAAGATGCAATGAGAATTTCCCAGTCCCAAGCCCTGCAGACCATCCAGTTATCCTTTCGTGGGTTGAGAGTTTGGTCGGATACATCGCCCCGGAGACGATATACCCTTAGGTGACTTAGAGGGTGCAACACATGACAGTGTGCTGGAAATATGCTCTACTCGTCGGCAAGCTACAAGTCCAATTAAGAGCGCCCAGATAACGAGATTGCCTGTGACTGGAAATTCTCCATGAACTATAGTTTGATCTAGTCATTAGCCTAATCCATGTTCAGTGCGAATCCCTGACCGTGGAAAACCAGGAAGTCACGTCCTAGACATGATGCAAGACAAGACAAGTGGATTGCACAAGCAAGCAAGCAGGAACACCCACGGTGTCACGTTGATTATACGAGTCAAGTTAGCCGTCGCAACAGCATCAAGATAAATCATGTCAGGGTACTTGTTAGGAGTGCGCCACGACGGGCCACTATCATGTTATGCTAGTTCCTTGTCATACCATGCCATGTACAATAGTCATTCCAAACATATTAAGTAAAATCAAGTTCATGACAAAAGGCGTAAGGATATAAAACGGGCATAAAATATCTAATAAAATATCAATATACATGGCTATAGAAGAGCCAAGCTTAAAGAAATAAAACCAAAACTCCAAGAGCCAATGGATTGCGCAAGGGGTCAGGGGTTGGATTGTGCAGGGTGTCAGATGCACAGGGTGCCAAGTGCGCAGGGGCACAGGGCGCAGGGGCAGATGCCGCAGGAATGGTTGGCACAGGGGTCGAAGTGCGCAGACTTAGATTGCGCAGGCAATGGATGGCGCAGGATGCAGACTGCACAGGGGTCAAGCGCGCAGGAGCCGATGGCGCAGGGTTAGACTGCGCAGGCAATGGATAGCGCAGGATGCAGACTGCGCAGGGGTCAAGCGCGCAGGAGCCGATGGCGTAGGGTTGGTTGTGCAATCGGGCAGCGGCCAGGCTGTGCAGTCAGCGACCAACGCAAATGAGCGCGGCGCGGGGAGGCTGCACGGTTCAGTGCTGCGCTAAAGAGCGCAGACTGTAGATCTTCTTCTCCAGGCCGAGAGGAACATCAAGAAGACCCAAAATTTCTTTCTTCATATCTTGGTCAAATCAAATCCAAATCTAGATTTTTCAAAGGTCTAACTTGAGTAAAATTGAATTCTCTTCCACATGGAAGCATCAAAATCCACAAAAATCCAACCAAAATAGATCAAAACCATATAAATCCAAAAATAGTTAAAACCTAGATCTAGAACAATGGAGACTCCAAATCATAAAATGTCAAGGTCTAATGTTCATCTCCATGGCCTAATCTAGATAATGGACAAATAAAATAGGGTTCTCATGTGGTGGCAAGGTGCACTTGCCTATGGGTGGAGTGTTGTGTAGAGGAAGGAAGAAGAAGGAGATGGAGGAAATAAATGAAAGAGTTATGAGGAGAAAGAAAAGGTTGGTAGGGTTTTAATGAGGGTGGTTGTGTTGTGTTGGGTGTGGAGCATAGGCTAAGGTGTTCCAAATGCATGTTAAACTAAACCAAACCAAATCAAACCAATTCTCCTCCACAAAATAAACCAAGCCAGGTAAAACCTAATTACGAGAACCAAAATCTGCAAGTCAAGCTAATTACAAGTACATGCCAAAATCCGAGAAAATAAATACAGGTCTGAAATACATGCAAGCTTGACAAAATATGTATTCAGAATATGGGTGTTACATCAGCAGAACTAGTGAGTTAACTCATATGTGCTCGCAAGTGCTTTTGAGACCATAAGAATGTTGGCTTGTGATATTGAGACCCCGAGATATTGATTAAGTATTTTGATTATTATAGATCATGAAAGTCTGGAATAGAATTGATTTGGTATTGCTTAAGGATGGCTTCGTTTCTGAGTGGTATATTACCTCTACCACCTCAAAACGAGATGTATGTTGACCCTTTCCATAGGATAGCAAGGAGACTATCTGTGGGTACTGGGTAGTGCCGAGACTTAGCTGGAAGTCATGTATTGTTGCTAGGTGACTCGAGTGTCCCTTGACGGTTATGCTATGTTGGGTAGCGAGATTGTCAGAATTGTAACAGGTGGCTTGGTTAAAAATTGGACTCAGACTAGTAAGACCGTTAGTATGCTATGGGTAAATGGATTTGGCTAGAGAATGTTGTGGCTTAAAATATCTGAATGTTGATTTCGAATGGTTGGATGCAAATTATGTGGCTAATACAATGTTGGTTACTAAGCTGAGAAGTTCTAGAAATGTTATCGGTGAACCAAAAGAATATTAAAATTTTGTGCCTTGACCCTAAGGTGTAATAGATGTTAATCCATCTTGATCACCAAAGGATAGTCGTTGCATATGTGCATGAATGCCGAGGAATTTAATAGGATTAGAAAAGTCACAAGTAGTGACTCTGAATACTGGTGTTGCCTAGAGAATGGTTAATTGTTACATGAATTGTCGGAAAAGAATGGGATAAACTATTCGACCCTTGCTGCATGAGATTAAGAATGTCCGTAAGATAATTTGATGATTTAGAAACATATGGGATTGAGAAATGGCAAACGTGTTGGATAATGTCGGTATAGGTGACTGTTGGTTGGGATATAGATAGTTGGCTTATGACTTGGTGGTGTGACTCTATCATACAGATCGAATAGTATGATTCCATAAGTTATGATGAGACTATCAGAATCGATGACCCTTGAATAGTTAACCTTGGTTTGTCGGTTCGTATGAGTACAAAGAAATTGGACCAGAAATTGAATCATTGGAAATTTACTTGATAGATTATTAGAACGATGAAGATCGTATGTCGGATTTGGAATTGACCGTAATGTTGATAGATCGATCTTAGTCGATTGTTGGGTAAGTCTAGAATGAGCCTCTGTGAGAATTATTTCCTTGAGGAAGACCCTGAATAGATAGACTTGACCCTAGCGACCAGTTGATGAATTACCAATTGCTGGCTTAGCCCAATTGGCGATTCATTATTCAGACTGAATTGATACCCATAGGTTTGGGTAGAGTTCCTTAGAACTGCCGGTTGCTTGTTGGCCCTAAGAAACAGAAACTAGTATAACCCTAGTAGCCGTCCACTCTAGGGGAGTCACCTGAATCATTAGGTATAGCTGTCGGTATAGCTAACCATTGAGATTGGACCGAATAATAGTGGCCGTTGGCGACCCATAGAATGACCTTGTGGCATTGAACGAGAGATGGTGATGAGTATGATCTAAGAATGATAAGTTGTAAGTATATGCTCCAATATGAACCTTAGAGATGTTTGACCCTTGAGGATTATGTGTCGGCCTATAGCGGGAAATGGAATCGTGGGATAAGACTTGAGTTGTATGTATCAAATGGTAAATTATTATATGAGATGGAATTGACTGCTCATGACAAAAATGTTGGATAGGTATCTATAGTCGGGTAGCTGGGTTAACCTTGACTGTTGCATAGAATTATACCCTGACTTGGATAATCGATAGTTGGTGATGTCGGATTGTATCTTTTAGAAAAGATGAATTGCCTCGGTGAGAAATATTGTTGGATTTGAAAAGGAATGTGATTGCATGTTGTGGGCTCTTGATATGATTGGCTCTAAGATTAGACCCTTGATTGAATGCTAGAAATATTATGCCCGGATAGAGAGCTTAACCAAGTTGTTCCTGATGTAAAGTGTTGTGGCCTGGAAGATAATGATTGTGACAAGTGAATAAAGTAATAAAGTCAATCGAAAGGATGCTAAGTCGGATTTGGGAAAGAGAGTTGTATCGTGGCTGATCGAATCGCGCTATCATGGAAGTTGGCTGAAGTACATATGTTTTGGGGACGCCTAAAATATGTGTATGAATCCAGCCGAAGTGATAGGTTGCGAATGAGATAATATTGTGGGAAGAATTTATCGCACTAGCACAGACTTTGGTTGAAATGCATATATTTTGGGGACGCCTGAAATATGTGTATGGATCCAAATGAAGTGATGTATTGCGACCAAGATAGAGTGTGAGGAAAATGTTGGTGAATCAATGAGAAGTTGCAAGTATTTGGTAAAGAGAAAGATGGATTGAATCGTTGATGGATTAAAATGATACAATTGGATAGCTATTCTGAAAATAAACGAGTGGGATAAAATGAATATTAAATTGAAGCTGAATGAGTAACTCATTGTGACTAAGAGAAGCTAGCAGAAAGAGTTGTTTTCTTAAGTTTCGAGGACGAAACTTTTTCTGAGTGGTATATTATGTAATGCCCCGCTCCGCACGAGGCATTTGGGTTGGCTTGTTGGATGCTATCAGAATGTTGGACCGTGACTTATGTTGGAAATCAAGAGAATTGAGACTGATGCAGTCTCTCTTAGCTGGCTAGACGAAATAGGTATTGGAACGTGGCTCGCTGGTAGAGCTACGTTTAGCGGGATTTGAGCAGGAAAACCCTTTTATGTAGGCAAGTAGAACTGTCCTCCATCCTCCTTATTCCTGCATGCTTAATAAATAGAATAATGTGATGCTATGAGTTGCCCCTAATGTTCCATGTTTTAGTTGCTGAGTAATTGAGATGCTTATGCTAAGAATTATTGAACTGCCGAATGAATCACACTTGAACTGCTAATGCGACTTGATGCTTGAAATGAATTGATAATGTCCCTTCGGTTAATAATGTATAAGCAATGAATACTTGAGTAATGAGATGCTACGAGAATGATACATGAGTAATGAAGTGGCTATGCTGTTAACACAAAGAATAGAATGAAACACTAGAATCATGTACATTCTGTATAACTGTTGATGTTGCCTGTTTTATTATATGCAATGAAAGAAAGAATACTGTCCCTGTGAAATGAAATGAATATGCTATTGTCCCTATGAAATGAATGAATTGTTACAGTTTCCTTCGAAATGAATGAATGTTGTTGTTCCTCCTTAGAAGGAACGTAATGAGAAATGTTGCAATAGAACAAACAATGAGAATGATGGGGCTTGGGATCATGGAGATCACCAAGTAGAATGATGGTAATGATTAGTCGTTGAACACGGCTTGGGATTGAGATGAGATGTTGAACTGTTGGCTCTGCTTACTTTCAGTTGCTTTACCATGTATTTGTGTTATCGAGTCGATACGCATTCGCATGGTCATGGACGTACTTGTACAAGTCTGAGTAAGTTTCCTCGAACGGTACCCGGGGCGCTGGGACCGATTCGACCCGGGAGTAAACATTGGTCGTGCTATGGTGGCACGAGGTATTACGGGACATTCGGCTAGGCTTCCAACCTACCCTGGAATGGTACGTCGTAATACCCGTTGAAAAGTCCTTTATGGTGCAGTTTCACCAACGACCATGTAGTCAGGATGCATGCTAATGAATGTTTTGTGCAGACAGAGTAAGTATATCATATTATCCTGTATTTTAATACAGGTACGAGGAAGTTGGCTATCGATAAGAAATCACTTAAATGTGATATACTCAATATATGTGTTGGTTTAACTTACGTGCTTAACATGCCAAATAAGTGACGCTGTGTTGTAGCCTTTTAATATGAGATCCTGCTTAACATGTTAAGTTCAGTATGCTAAGAAATATGCCTTGTTATGAACCATTGCTCAACCATAACATACATGCTAAGTGATGCTTGAAGTGAGAACTGTCATAACATGTTTAAGATGTTAATATTAACGATGCCTCAATGATGTCTTTGCATGATAACACCAAGAATGCTAAAATGTTATGTCCACATGAATGTTGCTAAGAATATGTTTACATGCTTCACTTTGATTATTGCCCATGAACTGCAAACTGATGCTAGGCCCCAAGTAGAAAGATCATTCTAATAAATGCTTGCTTAAACGATCACTTTAATGTTGGTTTATGCGAGTGGGTTGGATTCTACTCGCCAGTGCATAGATGATGTGCTGACCCACGTTTTGTGGGCAGGTGCTGTTGCTTAGGATATTCTACACACGAAGATTTGGCTTGATTGGTTCCGCGACATCGAAGATTTGTTGGGCATACAGAAGCTCTCCTTGCACAAGATGATGTCTTCTGTTTATAAAGGACATAATATATGGAACATTCTAATCAGTTGTACCAGTGAGATTGTAAGCCAAGTCAGTGTATCGAGTTGTAATCCAATGTATCCAAGTATCAAACGTAAGCGGTATAGCATTGTTCAGTTGGCTTTCAATATAAAGTGAGATGTGTTGTAAACATTGTGCTTCAATACAAGTCTTGTACTTTTCTTCGATTATCAATAAAGAGAATAAAGTTCTATATGTCTCTATGTGACTTCAAGTTGTCCTTTTATCTCTGCTGCCATAAAGAAATGATGTACTTCTATTCAACAAGAAAGATTATCCTCATTAACTTCAATTTGTCTGTTTCTGTCGCTGTGATGTATTTCTATTTAAAAATTATCAATTATGTACCATCTTTGCCTTGTACAAGTGCAATACCAGACTTGTACGGCATCACGCCCAAGCGAGGACGATCGATTCCAAGAGATAAATTATATGAATAAATGACTCTACGAATCGGGGAGTGACATTATCCACCTTGTTATTCTTATAGATCTTGTGAGTGTTAATCATACACCCCACGTATGATTAACCAGGCCAGTAGACCTTGTGCAGACCCAAGCCGGCCACATGTTGAAACTAGTACTCACACACTTAGACAGATGATTCTTGATTTTTGTACATGCCATGATCAGTTTTACTTGCCTTGTTCTAGCTCTAGATTTACAGCTTACTTTGCCATGATACTCACATGTACATTTCATGATTTTTTGTATATTCTCTCTATTTACTGCTACATTTTCAATATCGTATAATTAGAACTGTTATTTGAGAATTGTGCTCGTTCCATCCTGACTGGATATGTTGACAAAATTTTAGGAGTAGTTGTGCCCTCAGTATTGGACTTCATGATGTTGCTAGCTGAGGTGGATCTCACTATTCTTCTATGTGAGTTGCCTAGTAGTTATCCTTAGTTAGTCTTGTTGTTCTTTCCTTATTTTTCTGTCTTATGATCCTTGTAGATTCTAGTTGTTCTAGTGATATTGTTATTAATTCTTGTCTTATCTTCCTTAGTTTTCGTGATGTGACATGAGTACATTTCTAGTTATGGATTCTTGGATGTTGTAGTTAGTATAGTATGCTTGACAGCGTTCTACCGCCGATACCACGGCGTAGGCTGGGCGTGGCCCACGTATTCGTACCCGTATATCCGGGTGCGGGTCGTGACACTACCCCCTCCCTCCTCCGGTCGTTCCCCCCTATCCCCTCCCTCCTTCGGCAGTCCCCCCCCTCTTCTAGCCTC
>JANAVB010000197.1:10826051-10861051 GCA_029216955.1 Iris pallida
AGCCTGGAACCAGTAATTTGTGATCGCCCAGATCACCGACCGTACCAACTCGATTCGTCCTCCGAAAGCCAAAAGTTGCGGCTGCCAACTTTCCAACCGAATCTGCACATACTTAATCAACTCCTTGCACTCCATATTAGTCACCTGGTTGATAGAGAGAGGAATACCAAGATACGGGACTGGAAGCGCTCCTTGCTCAATCCCTAATCGACCTGTCCAATAAGCCTGCCGCGGGCAATCTTTGCTGAAGAATATTTGGGATTTATTTTTGTTTAATGCCAGACCCGCCCTCTTCCGAAACACCTCAAGTAATTTGATGAGAGCCGATATCCCCTGTTCCGAGGTCTCCATGAAAAGAAGAAGGTCGTCTGCGTATATGAGATGCGAAACAACTGGATTAACTTGACGGTATAGAGGTAAGATATTTCTTCTGTGAATCTCCACATCTAGCAAGCAAGTGAAATATTCCATTACTATGGTAAATAAATAGGGGAGAGGGGGTCCCCCTGTCGGATCCCACGTCTGCTACCAAAGTACCCCTGTGGCTGACCATTCACGATCACCGAGAACGTTGGAGTAGTGATACACTCTTCTATTCGATCAACCCACCATTGGTCGAAACCCATACTCTTGAGAATCTTGCAGAGAAAGCTTCGGTTTACCGTGTCGTAGGCCTTGCGAAGATCAAGTTTAATGCATCCTTTCCTCCCGCCCGGTTTATTGAATTCCCGAACCATTTCGTGTGCAAGCAAGCAGTTTTCCCCGATCGCCCGTCCTTTAATGAACGCTGCTTGGTTATCCGAGATGAGCTCTTGCATAAGAACCTGTATTCTGTTACACATGATGTGAGTAATAATCTTATAGATAAAATTGCAACATGCGATAGGTCGGAAATCTCCCATATCCGAGGCTCCTGCTTTCTTGGGGATAAGCACTAGAAACGTATGATTGATTTCTCGGATTAGCCGACCGGTTTCGAAGAAATCGTCCACCACTTCGAACATGTGTCCTCTCAATTGACTCCAGTGGTTTTTGAAGAACGCCGCGTTGAAACCATCCGGCCCAGGGGACTTGTCCGGGTCCGATTTCTTAATGACTTCATCGATTTCCTCTATCTGAATCCGCCTACAAAGAACTGCATTACCGGCTTCCGTAACAATTCGCTTGCATATGATTTCAGGCCCATCCTCATTTTCCTCCACGTCATTGTACAGCGTCGTGTAAAAAGCCACCGCTGCAGCGCTGATGTGAACAGGCGGAGCCGCTAACTCCTCCTCCGCCGTCAATAAAGGAGCTATCGAGTTCCGGTGTTGCCTCGCTTTCACCGTGGCATGGAAGAATTTTGAACCTGTCCCCTTCTTTTAGCCATTTACATTTAGCTACCTGCTTAAGGTGTATTTCCTCCTGAAATCGGAGGCTTCGGACCTCGTCCTGGAGAGCTAACTCCCGCCGAGCCAGCTCTGTGTCAAAAGGCGCTGCTTCCATTTTTGTTTGGACTTCTCTTAGGAGCCGGGTCTGCTCCTCAAGTCCCTTCTTTGGCCGCTGTGTATTCTACTTTTTTAACTCTAGCTTAATATCCTTCATTGCACGAATGAGTCAGAATTGTGGGTTTCCCTCGTGCATCCCAAGGAGTCCCCTTTGAACTGCTGTATCATATCCCTCCATGAGCTTCCATGCATTGGAGTACCTGAACGGCCGTCGACCAGAATTATATGTATCACCCAGTCGAATTAATAACGACGTATGATCACTCGTTCCTCTCTGGAGACCCTCCGCCCTGGCAAGTGGGAAGAATTCAATCCACTTCATATTGCATATAGCTCTATCCAATATGCAGGACACCCGGTTACCGGTCGAGCTATTGTTCCAGGACCAAATCTGCCCCTTCCTCTCCACACAGAGTAATCCTGCACCTGTTATGCAATTTTGAAAATCAGAGAGAATATTAGGGGGGACGGGCCTACCTCCGACTTTCTCATTTGCAGAAAGGATGGTGCTGAAATCCCCACTCAGAAGGAACGGACATTGATTGCCCACGTCTGTAGAGACTCTAATAATATCCTCCCATAGTTTGTTCCTCAGACGACGGTCATTGTGCCCATACACCGCCCCTACCACAATCTCCAGACCTCCCTTGTTAGAGAAATTGAGGACTATCAGTTGATCCGAGGCAAATCGGACTCTTCCCTTCCAGACCCGACTATCCCACAAGACCCAGACCCGCGTGACCCCTCCTTGGGCCAGATTATCTACAGCCTCCCAGTTAGTAGGGATTCTTTGTTTGAGCCTTCCTCTTTCCTTGATTTTGCTTTCTAGAATAGCTACAATAGAGCTTTTGGTATTCCTCACCATCTGTTGGATCTCTTTCCACCTTCCCACCGAATTTGCTCCCCTCACGTTCCACGTCAGAATAGTCATTGATGATTTATGGGACCGTCCTCCTTACTCCTCAACCTGTCGCTGCTCCTTGCGGGCTGGTTCTTTGTTGTATGTTCCAGTCCCGATTTTCCCCTGTTATCTAATCCATCAGCATTCATCTCCTGCAAGTGATTCTTCCACGTAGGGTTTTCAATGATGAACCGTTCCCTTTGGTCGTATCCGCCTTCCCCCATCTCCCCATATGCTCCTCGTCTCGGCGAGTCATTGTTTCCTTCCCCAAAAATTTTTACATACTTGGATACTCGGCCGCCTACGTCCGCCTCCCACGCCCTCATGTTCGCTGGTGGATGGATCTTGTCTACGGAGTAGTCTCTGCTCACCTCGTCCACTTCGTTTCCTATTTCACCCTGTGTTAGCATCAATTGCCCTTTCCTTCTCATCTCTTGCTCAGGTACTGGCCTTTTGCCAAGGAGGGAGCTTTCATTCCCTCCCATTGGCTCATCCCACTGTTGAAGTCCAGGATCCTGATCCTCCTCCCTCACCTCTCCTGCTATCGGTGTCGCAATGTTCATCATCTCCTCCGTTTCCCAATTTTCCGGTCTCTCTTGGACAGACTCCGTTGGCTTCATATTTTCGTCCTCCATATGTGATTCTTGTTCCTGGCAGTGAGAACTGACATGTCCAAAACAATGGCATTTGTCGCACGAGGGGGAAACCCATTCGTATTTGATAACCTGCCATGTCAGCTCTCCATTAGGAAACATGATTTCTATTCTTCTAGGCAGTTCAGTGGTGACGTCTATCTCAACGAAAACTCTTGCGAAGGAGAGACGTTTTCTTCTGGCAGTAAGAACATCTGTACGGAGAGGTTTCCCGACCATACTAGCAATCTTCATGATTGCCGGAGTACTCCAAAGCTGAGGAGATAGCCAGGGGAGCCTAATCCAAATTGGCACCGTCGAGAGTCTATCCTTCTTAAAACATGATTCAGGGAACCATCTCTTCAGCACGACGAGCCGCCCATCAAACGTCCATGGGCCCCCCTCCAGGACTTTCTCCAAATCTTCTACTAGATCGAATTTGATGAAGTAGAACCCGTTTTCCCTGGAGAAAATCTCCATCTCCCCTTTAGGGCGCCACATCCTCTGTGCATACGCTCGCAGTTGCCCGTAGTAGGGTTTATTTCCCATTACATACAATATAAGGGTATTCCTCCAGTACGCCGTCGTCTCCTCTATATCATCCGTCGTGATCTCCATGACCTTTCTCCCCCCCACCATCCGTGGTTCCACATACTGGAGTTCCACTTCCTCTTGAACAGCTGCTGGTTTACATAGGTCCGCCCAAGAGATCGGAGCCGATCGTGATCCAGGGTCCCTCGTTTGGGTGTTCTTGAAATTTGTCGTCTTCGTGCCACCCTCTTTTCTTCCTTCAAGTCTTGACGCTCCATGTCCGCGTCCTCGACTACTGTCCCCTCCCCCTGCCAACGGATATGGCCCTGTCCGCCTCTGGGATCCATCTGGTCTACTCGACGTGGCCCGGACCTGGTCGACAGGCCTGTATCCGCCCGTCCCTGCTCCCTGTTTACTTCTGTCGCTCCGCCCTGCCTGGGGCGGCCGTCGACGCCTCTCCACGGTGGTCCATCCTCCACCTTCATCTCGTACAGATGGGTCGCCGGTATCGACTTCGGCCTCCAGCGTCTGCGCCGCTCTATTCGGCACTGGCGACTCCCTTTGGAACCCTAGGCTCATCACGCAAAATATATATATATATATATATATATATATATATATATATATATATATATATATATGTATATATGTCACCGATGTACTAACATAAGGTATAAGAGCAGCTATTATCATTGTTATCTACTTTCTTTCTTGTGATTATTATATACAATTATGCTATTTGGCTTCCAAGATATTTGGGTGATGCCATCTCCCATTATGTGGCATCTGACATGGCAACTGACATAACAGCTGACATGACAAATTTTAACACAAAACATTAATTACCTTTTTTTTAATGTTAATGTTAATGTTAATGTTAATATTAATGTTAATGTTAATGCTAATGTTAATTTTAATGTTAATATTAAGGTTAATATTAATGTTAATGTTAATGTTAATGTTAAGATTAATATTAATATTAATGTTAATTTAAATGTTAAGGTTAATTTTAATATTAAGGTTAAGGTTAATGTTAATTATCATGTTAATTTAATTTTAATTTTAATTAAATTTAGTGTTAAATTTTTTCATGTCAGCTGCCATGTTAATAACCTTGTCATATGCCACATAATAGAAGATGGTATCACCCAAATATTTTGGGAGTCAAATAGCATTTTTTGTATTATATATGTTATATAATAATAGCTATAGATGAAACTAGTTACTTATGGAGTGTCTGAGTTAGGGATCATAATTTGGTCCGAAAAGTCTGTCCGGTCAGATGGACCAAAGTCCGATAGAGCCCGGTCATTAGGATAGTCCGACCCGGTCCATATTAGTATAGGACCGATTTTGGGCTATGCATCCATCCGTCCGATACAAGCTTGGACTATGCATCCGCCCTAGCCATATAAAAGAACTAGCCCCCATACACACACACACATATATATATATATATATATATATATATATATATATATATAGAGAGAGAGAGAGAGAGAGAGAGAGAGAGAGAGAGAGAGAGAGAGAGGACACTGTTACCAAAGCTGCTACCATCTAAAGAGCTAGTCCGGATATATCTTCCACTGTATAATGAGGCTTCAAAACGGCTCAAAAGTGAGCCGTCTAAGCCGTCATTATATCACAGTCTATTTTCTTTAAAAAATAAATTATGTAAATAAATGTTGAAAAAAGTTTAAATTTGTCAAAATGGAGAATCGAACTCAAGCAAACAAGAAGAATATCTTACACCTTTCATATGAGTTAGAAAAAATATTTGACTATAATTAAATAATGTTCTTATTATATATTAATATACGTGCAACACGTACATTTAATATATATATATATATATATATATATATATATATATAAGGGAGGTAGGGTGCCACCTCACGGGGGGGTGTCTACTTGTCACCCCCCATGCTATCATCATGCACATGGGTGCATGATGATAGCATGTGGGGGATGACAAGTAGACACCCTCCATAGGGTGGCACCTCACCTCCCTCATCCTCTATATATATATATATATATATATATATATATATATATATATATATCTCCAGAGATTAAGGGATGTGAGGTGGCATCTTATGGGTGGTGGCTACATGTCACCCCCACATGCTATCATCATGCACCGAAAAGTGTGCAAGTACATGATGATAGCATGGGGGTAACATGTAGCCACCTCACCTCCCTTATTCTCTCTCTCTCTCCCTCCCTCCCTCTCTCTCTCTCTCTCTCTCTCTCTCTCTCTCTCTCTTTCTATTTTTTTCTCTCCCTTATTCTCTCTCTCTCTCTCTTGCTGAGCTACAGACCAAAGCATTACAGAGTGAGAGTACTATATATCTGGAAGAGCAAAGTAAATGAAAAAGAGGGCTAGTTTTATGTAGTGCTGAGCTACAGACCAAAGCTGCCGCAGGAAGAGCAAGTAAATGAAAGACCTTTCGGATATATGCAACTACACTTAAGCATACAAATTGTACACAGCTTGTATGACCCCAACCAACTTATCATTGTCATATGCACGCAAACATGAGCCATATAGAAGTCCATGCTGTATATTTTGAAAGAATAAAACATACAAATTATTATTTTTTATAGAGCTAGTCCGGCCTGATCCGACTTGGCCCGAAAAGCCTAACTCTTGTGGTCGGACTTGGACTTAATAAATAATAAGTAAGCCCGGTCCGACCTGACCCCAAAATTTTTTAGGATAAAAAAAAATTCGGCCTATGTCCGATCTGAAACAGTACTTTATAATTTTGGACGGCCCAGTCCGGCCCAATATCGATTCCTAGTCTGAGTGTAGTGGCTATAACATTTGGAACACTATAAAAAATTATATCCATCTCTAGAGACTCAATCCAAGCTTGTTATGAGAACTAACAAAGGGTGCTTGAAATTTTGGAGGGGGTGCCTCCACCTAATTATGCTTTGGCTCCACGTTCTTTGACTAATCCCAAATATTATATTAATATCATATGCAACTATTTGTTTCATTCAAGAAGTGGATGGTTTGTCTATAAACAAGTAAAACTAGATTTATTCCGAAAGGGGTTGCAAAGGAGCAGTTGAGTTTACAGGAGTAGGAAGTAGTAGAAGAAGAAGGACCCAATGGTAGGACCCTGATGGCACTGACACATATGTTGATTGGCTGTCTGCTGTCAGAAGTGTGTGTGCATATGATTTTGTAATCTAACGTCCATTGGTTGAAAAATTGTTGATATCTGTGTGAACGAATTGGCTCTTCTGGTCGGTATAATCTTTCTTACTGGACGGACAATTTTAAAATTTAACTGCAAAAAAATGTAGGTATATGTAAATATTAAAAATAGTGGATCCGAAAAATATTTTGTACGTTACGTTGGACATCGCAAAGTAGTAATAATATTAAAAAAAAAAAAAAAGCTCCTAACTAATCTATAACTAATATGGATTCATTTCTTCTCATGTCAACCACCAACTTCCATGGGAGAGCAAGTTTTAACTATGGCTTGACTTAGAAAGAACAATGTCCAACTTCTTGAGCTCCCCTCCCAAGCCCAAGCCAGAGCCAGAGCCAGACCGCACCAGCCCGGCCGACTCGATGCTGCGCGCCGCCTGCCGCAGGCTCCGCTGCCTCTGCTCCGGCCTCCGCTGGGCCCTCCTGCATCGCCCGCGGCGCTCCAAATCCAACGCAACCATCCGCCGCTGCTTCGGCACTACTCCTGCTGCCGCCGCCACGGGCGATGCCGACGCGCCTCCTCCGATCCGGCTGGCCACGTTCAACGCCGCCATGTTCTCCATGGCCCCCGCGGTGAACCCGGCGGACCTCGACCTCTGCGGGAAGGCCGCCAGCGACCGGCCCCCCGCCAAGGGGATACTGAGGCAGCAGAAGCTCTCGGCCTCGAAGAGGAGGGTGTCCATCAACCTCCCCGAGGACGAGATCTCCGCGGAGCGGACCAGGCAGTCCAGCTTCAAAGGGAAGGCTCCCGCCGTGGCCCACGCCTTCGGCTTCGCCGGGGGCGGGAGGAGCGTGCTGGACGTCCTCAGGGAGGTCGGTGCCGACATAATCGCGGTCCAGAACGTGAAGGCGGAGGAGGAGAAGGCGATGAAGCCGCTGTCGGATTTGGCCGAGGGGCTGGGCATGAAGTACGTCTTCGCCGAGAGCTGGGCGCCGGAGTTCGGCAACGCCATCCTCTCCAAGTGGCCGATCAAGCACTGGAAAGTTCACAAAATCTGCGACGACACCGACTTTAGGTACGTATGTCCATTCTTATTTTTCGAATTATTTGCTGTCACTATTTTCTTCTTAGAAGAACTGTTGTTTTCCGAAAGCTTGGGTTCGTAAGAATTTCTTGAGATAGAGACTGAAAGTTCCCAAGTCCCCATTGAACAGAACAGAACAGAACAGAATAGAACAGGGATTTGTTTGATTCAGTGATTTGACAAGGTAAATTTGGATGGCCATCACCATGGATAGGGATACGGACACGGACACGAGTAAGGACACAATATGTGTATGGGACACGGATATTTTCAGATAGGTACAAGGGTAGCCAACTATGCTGTATGAATACGAACATTAATACAAGTACGGACACGATACGGATACGGACACTGCCATCACTAAAGCTTATCCCTGTTTAAGATTGATTGGCTTCTTGGCAGCAAGTTTAGAAGCTAACTTTGTATGATAGAGACTGGAAGTTCCAAGTCCCTATTGAACAGAACAGAACAGGGATGTGTTTTTATTAGATTGGGTTTCTTTAGGAATCAAATTCAGTGATTTGACAATCTAAATTTGGATGTTGCGTAGATACGGACACGGATACGAGTAAGGACACAACACGTGCATGTGACGCAAATATTTTCAGGTAGGTACAAGGGTAGCCAACTATACTGTATGAATACGAACATGAACATGGCCGGCCCTGGCCCCATGAAATATGAGAGCCCAAAAATATTTTATATATATATATATATATATATATATATATATATATATATATATATATATATAATTTTGTATTTAAATAGAACTAATATGTAACATGACCATCTTTTAACACAAAACAATTGTGGTGTATTTGTTATTATGTTATACTTGCATACTAGAGGTCTTAGGTTCAATTCTTGATTGTAACATTTTTTTATTTACTTTTATTTCAGTTTTTTAAATTGTTTTTATATTATATATGGGTCCCATTTTGAAAGTTTGTCTAGGACCTCCCTGAATCAGGGCCGACCCTGAACACGAATACAAAGTACATACACGATACGGATACGGACACCGTAATCGCTAGAGCTTATCCAGAAAACAGAGTTATTTACAATTTTTTTTTTGAAGGGAAGTTGTTTACAATTGATTGGCTTCTTGGCAGTAAGTTTAAAAGCTAAGTTAGGGGGGGTAGTTGGACTACAACTGACCTATATTATAAATCTTATAGGGATAATTGAACATCATCTTTCGATTGCCTTTACTTAGAGAATACATCAAAACAGCAACATTCCAGTTGTGAAGAGTCTCATGCTTCTAAATGTAACAAACGACTAAGAAAAATAATAATAATAATAATAATCTAGTTGAAAAATAAAACCCTTCCTGGCTATTCTCCATGGAGCCAAGTAGACCAAAGAGAAGGATCAAGTGTTGTCACACTCAGAAGATGAAATCTCATTTTCATCAGTTTTGGGTGGCTATCATTCCTACTTCAGCCCACATGAACAATAAATGTATTTGTTTGTGACCTTACACTTTCCTGAACCAATGGAACAGAAAAAAAACCAAAGTTTCTCGCGGGTGGTCCAGTGGTAGTACTAGTAAAGGAGTGGACGTAGGTTCGAATTCCAGTTCCCCGATAAAAATTAATTAGGAGGGCGTCTTGGTGCTAGTAGCCTCGAAACTAACATGACCATTCGGTGTCGTGTCCTTATCGTGTCATGTCTTATCCGTGCATCTAGTAGCTAATTTGGTCCAACTTGTCTGCAGGAATGTTCTGAAGGCAACGATTGACATCCCAAAAGCAGGGGAAGTTAATTTCAACTGCACATATCTTGACCATCTGGATGAGAACTGGAGGATGAAGCAGATCAGCACGATCCTGCGGTCGAGCGACGAGCCGCACATTATAGCCGGCGGCCTGAACTCACTCGACGGGACTGATTACTCTGCGGAAAGATGGAATGATATTGTCAAGGTAAACTAGCTAATAGCTATACTCGACAACAAGAAAACACTAAGATTCACGATATCGGAATCGGTATCAGACTCTTCATATGAGTATCAATTTTTTTTGGTATAAAAAAACATTTTAGGCATAATTTTAAGTATTTTATGCGTTGTTTAATAATAGTTTTGAAATTGAATAAAATAATAGTCGCTGATTGGTTTACCTGCATTAATAGATAAGTTTTCCTTTATATGATTTTACACCCTTACAGTGCTTTTATATCCTTGTCGGTTAGTCTTTTTCGTCCAATGTCGTTATCAGTCAGTATCGGTATCGGAACATGCCAAACCGTATCGGTATCGATCGACTATGGAATACACTATAGGCGAAGACTGGTAAATGTAAATCCTTTTAATTTCGATTTTTTTTGCAGTACTACGAAGAGATAGGGAAACCGACACCGAAGGTTGAGGTGATGAAGTTCTTGAAGGGGAAACAGTACTCAGATGCCAAGAACTTCGCAGGGGAATGCGAATCTGTCGTAGTGGTCGCAAAAGGGCAAGGTAAAGCAGAAATACCTCCATAGATGAATATGTTCCTTTCGGATATGGTTCATTTCTAATATCTAATATCCTGTCATCATATATTCCTCCCTAGTGGGAAACAAAAGGTTTTTATATATATATATATGTATGTATATGCTCACTCGTCAAAGCTTTTTCTAGTGGTCAGCAGGTGGAGACATAACATATCTTGACTCGGTGGGTTCGATCCCACGGAAATATATGCTAACTCCACTTGTGCAAATGCAGATGTACAGGGAACCTGCAAATACGGTACCAGAGTGGACTACATACTGGCTTCGCCCGGTTCACCGTACAAGTTCGTCCCGGGATCGTACGGGGTCATTTCGTCGAAGGGTACTTCCGATCACCATATTGTGAAGGTCGACATAGTCGTGTCGAAGACCATTGATACCGAAATGAAACGTCGGCAACCGAAGCAAAGAGTTGTAAAGATAGATACAGGTACAAGCAAAGGTATATGGGGTACTACTACTGATTCATGATTGTAACTTCTTTGTTATTATTTGTGATTTCTTTTTTCTTTTGTTTTTTTGATAATACGATGTGTATACATATTTATATGATTTGAGTTTAGTGTGTAAACTTGAAAGAAATACTTGGAAAAGAGAAGGAAATACTTACTACGGTTGTAAGCACTTGCAAAATTTAGAGGGGTTGTGATTCGTGTGACAGAAATTTAGGGAAATAAAATTTATGAGAATTAGAAATTTATGAATTTCGAAAAATATGGACGTTTATAAAGACACATGACATGCAGCAAATAATTCTTGGTTCGCATGGAGAGCAGGTATTTTGAGAGGCAAGGGCAAAACCCACAAAGAACTTGGTGAAGGATGTTATTTCCGAGGCGTAATTTTCGATGGAAAACGGAGAATCGAAACAGTTGTCAAAATATCAACAACGTTTCGTAGAACACTTCAAAGAAGGTGCACTACAGAGATCCTTAGAGGAATCTGGGTAACGAAAATCTAAAGAAAATTCGTTACAACAGCAAACGTAGAGCTTCGAGACATCCTGGAGTCCGTATCCGAGTCCGCACAACAAAAATCAACTTGCATCCTTGTTGGAATTAATCCTTTTTTCTTCTAGAAAAATACTCCCACATAACACACACTTGTGCCCCACCACACCTCATATGCACACCTCAACACAAGCAATGCATTATATTAAGATACTCACCATTTGGTGTAGTCGATGTGGGACTATTTTTTCTAGTCCAAAGACAAAAACACCAATAATCCTCAACATATCTCAATATATGGGTTGAGCGTTTCCCACAGTGATTGTCCATCATGCATTAGGAGAGATGTCGCTACGACTTAAATCTTCCCGCATATGTTAAATAACAGCATGATACAAGAATGGACTAAGTCTTGAATTCTGCACCATAACTGTAATTCTTCACACTCACATAATGACATCAACTGTGCTTGTGGCTGCACATTAAAGACTTTGTGCCAGCCTGGTTTCAGTGTATGAGCAATATCTCTTATATAAGGGGGCTTCAAAATAGCTCAAGATTGAGCCGTCTAATATCATCAACCATTTTATTTTTAAAAAAAATTACGGAAGATTATAATTTTAAATTTTCTTTCATTTCTTTCGCATAATCGAATACTCACTTTTTTTTTATTTTTGTTCGGCATAATCGAATACCTTTTCTTTTATTCACATATATCCATAACAAAAATTATAATTAAATTTATATTAAATTGCTATAAATCTTAATTAAAACACACACACACACACACATATATATATATATATATATATATATATATATATATATATATATATATATATATATATATATATATATATATATAACAAATCTTAATTTAAATTTAAATATTTAAATTATATTTTGATAAGATTACAAATAAATTATTTTATGTACAATGCATGTGCTTCTACTAATTAAGAATAAAAGGGATGTGGGTCCTTTTCTCACTTATGATCAAACAACAAGAAATAAAGGGACACTAACTCATATATATACAACTACTACTGCATGTTATTTATATGGATAGACAGATTGGTTTTAACAAATAAACAGTTTGATAAAAGCTAACTAATAAAATAATAAGTAATTTCTCGGAAGGTGGCACTTTAGTAACATAAGCACATGTTCGTCAGTCGGACCCGTAGAATTTGTGCGTGTACGGATTTTGATAGTTGATCTCCGAATATTTCTAAAATAACATTCCTTTCTATTCTTAAACTATCAATTTTTGAGAGACTTTGAACTAATTTGTACGGTTAAAAAAAAAAAAATTAAATAATTGTCATTTCAGGAACACCTGGGATGTTTAAGAGCAAAAATTCTGGTACCTTCTCGTGTGTGTGTGTGTATATATATATATATATATATATATATGTGAGGAGGGATCGGAATTTCCACTCTTATGTATTTCCAAAATTTCTAAAATTTTCCATGATAACAACCGTGTCCTATGAGCTTGAGGGTAGACCTGTCAATTAAGGGTCGGACTGGCTGAGTCTGGCCCGAAAAATTGGCTCATATGTCGGCCCAGACCGTTTAATTATGTGCTCGGGCTGGCATGGCCCAATATATCGAGATGTTGTGGGTCTCATATCTCGGCCTATAAGAGAGGTATGGCCTGTCCCGACCCGACCCGTCCTAAAGGTAAATGGTGGAAATAGTTTTTTATATTGGCCATTTAATTACCTAGATAAATGATTTTTTTTTTCAAGTTGAAGTGTTATTTGTTTGATAGAAAGCTAATTAATCACCTATATATAATAAAAAATAGATTTCCTATGTTACACTGAAAATGATTTTTTTTATATTAGATAATTTTATTTAATTTGGCCCAGGTCGGACCTAGTACATGACTGATTCTTCCGAAGCATATTGTGTCGTGTGCCACGTGCTAGACCGGATTGGGGTTTTCCACTCCTAGGACCAGCCCGACTCGTTATAGTGCATGGACCTGAAAGGTCCGATCCAACCCGACCCACTTGACAACTCTATTTCAGGGAAGTAAAATCCATTCACACCTTTAGCGTCTACAGGCCGGACGGACTGGACCTGGGGAGGGGAACCCTGCCTGACCCTAGGGCGCAATTATGTCTGACTGGGCTGGACCTGGGGAGGGGAACCCTTCCTGACCCTAGGGCACAATTATTTTTTGTGACATTTTTGAGATCCAAATACTAATTATGTATAATATTGAGACCCAAACACTAATTCCGAAATTTATTTGAGACCCAATGTCTAAATATCCCTAAAGAGTAACTTCAAGATTTTGATCTCACTAGGATGGATCAAGATGACCTGATCAGGATTGGTCCTGCTGGAGAATACCTTGACTTGTGCAAGATGACTTGGTCGGTTCATTTTCTGACTTGTTTAGGGAAGTCGACAGCTTCTCCTTGCTTTCGCGGAAGAGCTAGGGAAACTTGAAATGTCATTCCTTGCTTGCTAAGGAACCTATCCCGACGGAGTTGTCGGTCGTCGGTTTTTAAAATTTAGAGAAAAAATTACTTCAAAGTTTGATACAGTAGGAGGTATTAAAGTTTTAATACCCCCAGGTGGAATCCACCAAAATTTATGTGTATATATATATATGTGTACACATTTTACGAAGCAGGAGGGGCCCACCTATCATATATAGGGGGCATCAAAACTTTGATATTCCCTACTGTATCAAAGTTTTTCCCCTTTTTTACGATGACACCTAACGAAAAATAAAAACTAATATATATATAAAGTACAAAAGTACTCTTCCTTACTTAATAATACTCATCTTTTTCTAAGAAACCATATTATTAAACTAAAAAATAGTCAGAATCCTAACCTTCTTCCAACTGCCCAATCAATGTCTCTACGGTTGCCTTCATTTGCCACCTAACTCTCATGATAGCAAACAGTAGTGACTACTACCTCATTATCTCTACTATCATAATACAGCTTTAAAATGGTTTAAATAATAAGCCGTATAAATTGTATGTATATCTCCCATTGTTAGTAATAAAAAAAGTCTTAGATATCGCGTATGTATCTTCTCACGTAGTTAACAATTTTTTTTAAAAATTATTAGAGCATCAATAGTAAGGTTCATTCCAATTTTGAGATTCTAGTCTTCTAGACTCAGAATGTAGTTGTTCAATTTTGTAGAATAGTAAGGTATAATTAAAGTCCCATGATGGTTCCGTCTCAGTCACATGAGCTATAGCATGAGCCTCATAATTTTTATATTCAAAATGTAGGAACTCATCTTGTAGAGTAACAAGACTCAATTTGGACCCCCAATTTCTCGATTTTAGATTTTAGATTATTTTTAAAAAGAAAGAAGTATGATATATACATGAATCTATATCCATTTCTCTTATTTGGACCTCAAAATTTATTTGTTTACTATTTTCATACAAATCCAATCCATTCTCGCATTAATTTTTTTTCTTACAAATTTGAGTTTCAAGATGTATTTTTTGAACTTCATCTAGTGTTGATGCTACTAAGCGATAGTAAGAACTATCTCATGATTCTATATAAGAACCTCATGTATCAAGCAAATATCAAATTAGCTCGTAACAAATTGATCAGAGCATAATCAATGACTATTTTCCAAATGGTACTTGCATCAAAATGAAGCAAAAGAGAGGAAAACTTCAAGGAGGCAACAGCGGGAGTTTAGGGGAAGAATAGTTAGGTTTTTTTCGAAAAGGAAAAAAAAAATTAAAAAATTCTTCTTTTATTATCGGTATAATATTTTAAGTGGGAAGGGAGTTTAAAACCGTGTTTTTGTGCATGGGACATTACCTTAAATATAGAAAAATTCTATAGGCACTTTATATTTAGCTTAGGACAGTCCATTACTTCAGAACAACTCAAATTTTTGTATTGTTTATTCAGGACAGTACCAAATTTACTTTGGGCTACCCAATTCCTCCAAACATTTCCAAAATCTTTTATTCTAAATTACTATTCTCTCTCTTCAAATTCTCAAACTCCTTTCTCTGCAACTCATCCAATTCCAAACAATGTCTAAAATAGTTAGATAAAATAGTTTTAGAACTAATTTAGGGTTGATATACGAACTTTTGAACCATAAAATTTAAATTTAGGATTTCAAAAAAAATCGAACAGAGCCAACAGTCGGACTTCAAACCAACAGAACTGTAGACAAATCTTACAATATTATTAGTATATATAGCACTGTAGAATTTTCCTACAGTCTTATAGTATCTGTAGGACCGTAGTAACCTACAGTTCTAGATTATATATGGACTGCAGAATTTTCTGCAGTCCTGTATATAAGCAGGACTTTTTTTCTTACAGTCCTAAAGGATTAGAAGGCAAAATATATGTTAACAGTGAGTTCCAATTAGGACCGTCAACTACCTGACAATCATATCATAATTTAGGACTGTCAAGTTTATTGACTGTCCTAATCTCTTATAGGGCTATCAATTTGTTGACAGTTTGTTGATAGTCCTAAAGCAAATGTAGGACTATCAATTTTGTTAACAGTCCTAAACAAAAATTTAAGCTGCCCTCAAGCAAAAAAATTGAGCGATAAACTTATAAATAAACATAAAATTTTTGGGTTGTCCTAAGCAAGAATTTCCTTAAATATAATAACAGACTAACGGAGGTTCAACTTGGAAATACATAAACAATAAAACCATATTTAAGTTTATTAAAAACATACTTCAGAATATTAAAAAAACATAATGATATTGAAGTGAAATATGTTAGATTTTATCCGTTGATTCATGATATGAAGAACATAAATTAATTACAGTTCCAACTTGATATGGCCCTGATAGGGATGCGGAAGAGAAAAGAGAAAATGACAATTGTGGCGAACGCACCCACAGGGAATCGATCCCCTGACCAGTCGGCTCGTATGCCTCACCACTACGACTAGGCTATATATATATATATATATATATATATATATATATATATATATATATATATATATATATATATATATATTTGTGTGTGTTTTAGAAAATTTTAATTTGGCTCCTCAACAAACTATATTTCTCTTTAAGATATCTAAGTTTGGCTAAATTATTTAGATAACACAACATAATTAATTTACATGTGTGGCCCCTAATTATTGAATAAATCAAATAATTTTTCACTGGCCACGTATGTAATCTTACAAATGTGTTAACTTTATGGGCTATCTTAACCTTAGGATATATCCGGACAATCTCGTCCATTAACCATATCAATATAGGATCAAAGCGATCTTTGTCACATTTAGCGTAACTAATATAAACCATCATGGTCACATATATCGTTATAGCTAAATAACATAATCAATCATGGATGCGCAACATGAAAATTACAGATGATGTGATCAATACATGTCTATTTCCAACCGATCCTACTCTACTTTAATGAGATCAATACTTCAACATAATGAAACAGAATGAATTGAATTCATATATCTGATCAGAAAAATATTTAAATACCTAAATGTGTCCAAGCATCAAAATACATAAACACAAACTCCTACTATACTGTCATATCCTCAAATAAGATAACACTCATATGAGCAGTGTGCTCATGAAAGACCTTGAATGGTAGCCCTTTTGTAACCAAATCTGCTAACAAGGAGTTTGTCCTAACGTGCTCTATGGATACTTGTCCTTTTTGAATTCTCTCCTTCACAACTAGTAACTTGATGTCAATATGCTTTGACTTATACGAACTCCTATTGCTGTTGGAATACATTAACGATGATTTATTGTTATAATATAATTTGAGTGGTCTTTCAATACCTGCTAGTATGCACAGTCCAGTGACAAAATTCTACAACCATATTGCATGATTGGATGCCTCATCGCACGGTATAAACTCTGCTGCCATGGTTGAAGAAGGTAGGATTGTCTGTTTGATACTCTTCCAAGATATAGCTCCACAATCCAATATGTAAACATAACCTGATTGTAGGACCGTTGAGCACCTCTAAGGGGGAGGGAGTGAATAGAGTGTGTGCGTGTGTAGCAGAAAATATCACCTATTAAAAATTTATAACTATAGCAAGTAAGAGCAACTGATATAACAATAAACAACTTGCAGTAAAGTAAGAGCTAAGAAGATCAAACTCAGTGACACAACGATATATACTGGTTTTCCTCTGAGAGGACTAGTCCAGTCTCAAGCACCCGTGCTCGATGTTAATTCACTGTGGCACAAGCTTTAACTGAGTGCTTGCAACTCTTATAATACCGTACTTGGGGACAAGTGCACGTCTGACTTCACAACACCGTGCTTGGCGACGAGTGCTTGAAAAATGAAAAAGTAATCCTAAAGTGGATGTGATACATTGCAGATAACTCAAAGAACGTGATCTCGTCAGTGGATCCCGTCTTGGGTAGCACAAATGAAATGATAATACGATGTAGCTCGTAAAATTGTTGGTTTAGGTGACACACGTACAACCATTTTCTGGAAACCGAATTCGGATGACACACCGCGACCTTGAAGGACTCAAGTGTCATGACGGCAGGAATTTGAACCTTCCTAATATCGACGAGAGCGTCACCAATGTCTAGCATTAAAAAATATTCGCTCAAGTCGACATAATTGAATTTAAATTTCTTTCCGCTGACTGGGAATGGATACAAAAGTAGTCAAGTATTCCGGATGGCATATGAACTGCGTTATCGTGAATTGGATTGGAAATTTCTAAAAATTTACGAAGTCCTAGGGTTTCAAAAGTAGTCAAGTATTTCGAAAAAATGGTAAAGTTTATTGATTTACCCGGAAAAATTTTTCGGTGCCAAAATTGATTAAACCAAAGGGTTGATCTCTCAGATGAAACAAATAGGGTAGGATCGTAATCCTCATCGTCATCAGGACGAAAGGGACTGAATTGATTTACTGGTTCATACTCGGATGTCAAGGATGAACCAGTATCCCTAGTTTTCTTTCTCTTCAAGATTCTAGGAGCCATGATAAAATAGAGAAAGTGAGAAATACACCTAATATTCAAAGACGGTAGAGAACGCCTTCAGAGACCTTAGATCCAAGAAAAATTGAGTTTGGAGGCTTAAGAATAGGTGTACTAGGATCTAGGGTTAGGGTTCAGAGCTTTTGGGGCGGCTGTTTTGGAAGAAAGAAGAAGATGGGACTGTTGGTTCGAGCTGCTGGATATATTTCAATCCCACAGAGTTCAGCCCAAACTCGGTCAAAACTTGGTCTGAGTTCGGCCACTTATATTTTAGGTTATATTTGAGTCATGAATAATAAAAATAGCCCATAAACTTGTAATTCTTTGATTTAATTACTATTATGGACACACACAAAAAAGAAGAAGAGATGCTGTCTTTTCTTTTATTGGCGCAAGATAGCACAAATCGAGTACGCCTGAGAGATCCTACGCTGAGGATCCCCGAGTACAAAAAGAATTCTGGGGAATGGGACGATGGAGATCGAGCAACAGTTGCTCCTTTACTCCGTTGACACTTCGATTACAAAAGTGGGAGAAAATCTAAGAAAATTGCTAACTCTCGGCCCACTGGCAAGAAGTGCAGCAATTTGGCTCTTGAAAATGCTCTCCGTTCTGTGTTTGGAAGAGGTATGAGACCCCTTTTTATAGTCATTCTTGGCCTGGAATGATGTTATGCGCCCACATGAGAAAACACACTGGTTTTCATGTGGGCGCATGGTTCTGCTTTGGGCGCATAGGGCTTCACTGGTGGCTTGGGCGCATATGAGTTCACTTGGGCGCATATGTCTTCATTGGCTTGGGCACATGGTTGTCAAGTCTACTAAAATTTTTATGCTTCTACAAGACCCCCTTTAAAGTTTTTGATACTTGAACAAGTTCGAAATACTTTGAAAGAAGCATGGACCGTCTTCTCGTGATGCAGTGGGCGCATATCATAGCTCTCCCTTTGGGCGCATAGAGTTTGGCCAGTCAGAGAGATGGCTGTTGAGATCTTCTTCGAAAATCTGAACTGACAGATTCATCGGGGTGGAATTTGAAGAGGTCCATCCTTCATGCGTTGTCCATGTCAGCACATGGCAGTCGCATAATATGCAAGAGAATGGGTCTTCACATGGGCGCATAAGCCGTAGTGGGCGCATAGTGCGTAGTGGGTGCATAGGCGCATAGAACTAGTGGGCGCATAGTATATTGCCCATGCCTATAAATAGGCTTTGGAGAGAGAGAAAAATTCATTATTCTCTTTTCTCTTAGAATTTTCAAAAGACTTTTCATCTCCTCTTTGCACGAACCATGTCTCCCAAGGCCGCCAAGAGATCTGCGAAGGACAAGGGGGCCGCATCGAGTGGCTCTCCTCCTGTGACAGCGTCCTCGCCAGTCCAAGACCCGATCCTGGGTGAGGCTACGTCTCAAAACAAAATCTTGAGCATTAATTTGCGACGCTCAGACTTTTTCTCTGCCTGGGCGCATGCGCCCAAGGCAACATGCTTCTGTGAGCATTCATATACGTCCACAGAAGCATGCGCCAACACTATGGTGTGTTATGCGCCCACATGCTGCTGCATGTTATGCGCCCACATGCTGCTGTGTGTTATGCACCTACGTGCTGCTGTGTGTTATGCGCCCATATGCTGATTTGGGCGTATAACCCTTTGGGCGCATAAGATTCCCCCAACACTTAGTTTTTCCTGTAGGTTATGAGTCTAACTTCCTCTTCTGTTCTTGCAGTTAACATGTTTGTCACAGAACTTGATGGAATCCCTTTCGGCTCTGCTCGCCAAGTCCTCGGCACCAGTCTCATAACTAATATGGTCAGCAATGTTCAGGCCAAGATCAGTCATGACCAACCTACGGAACGGCTGATTGCAATATTTGAATAGGACAAAACCTTCATGAAGTAGATGATTAATGACGAAAAGTTCTTGCTCGGAGGGACGCATCTTTCAAGAAGCTGTACTTCCTGTTTGGTGACAGTGTAGGCTTCGAGGATGATGCGACGATATGTCTAGAAGAATCTCTGGTAGTTAAGTTAAATGACCAAAGAATATGGTTGCCATCGATGAAGTGCCAGTACCCTCTATCAGCGTTTACTGATCTAGCTGTGCAGAGGCAGATGAAATAGGACCTGACCCCTGAACTGCATGGGGTTGTTTCTGGCAGGATCCAATTCAACTCTGGTGACCGGAAGAAGGACAAGTTCAAGTGTGTCAAGGGTTCCACGTCCTACTCCATGAGGGGGCTGCAACCTGGTGTTATACTGAACGATGTCCCGACTGATCTTCACCCCTATGCTGCTGAGACTCTCTCCAACTTGATGATGTCAAAGAAGGAGTCGTATCCGGGAGGGAAGATGCGGATGGACGGCTGGAGACATTCTGTCCCGTTCTGGAATGACCTTACTGGATGGGTGCTCTCGACTTTCAAGGCCACCCTAAAAGCTGCCGGTCTTCTTTATGCCGTTAGGGCCACCCAATATGGCATTAAGGTTAACTGGCCAATGTTTGTCTCCTTGGCAGAGTTAAACAACCATCATACATGCACCTTCTTCACTCCGGGTGGGGAGATGGGTTTGGCTCTTCACGAGATGTAGGCGATATCCAAACTTTCCTGGGGGACGGAGCCATACGCAGAATACGTCCCCTGTGATACAGAGCTCCTGGATTTGAAGAAGGAGAACTCCGAGATGATGGAAGTGTACAAAGAGTTACTCTATCAATTTTTTATTTGTCACCAGATCACAAAGAAGGGTAAGACTGAGGGATCCCTTCCCCATACGAGGGCCTGGACTAACTACGTCTTCACCAGAGGAGAAGGGGACGGCTCAGTCTCTTTCTCGTCTCCCAAGCCCTTGACGAGCTCTGAGATAGAGCAGTTGATGGCAGACCACGAAGCTGTAGACGCCGAAGATAGTGATGATCCTGAGGGGAACTCCCCGGCTTATCATTTCTTCAGGTAGGCCGAATACAAGCTGTCAGAAAAGGCGGTACTAGCAGCTTTCCTGATGATATGGCTTCGTGATTGTGTAGTTGTCACGACCCGATCCCAATTTAATGGGTCGAACCGGACCATGCCCAGCCTGCACCGTGGTGAGACGGCGGCAGTAAGCTGTTCCATTGCAGGTATTCACAACAACACAAGTACATTTGTCACAACTGTTCTATTCGGAATTGAAACTTTATTTGATAAAATATTCAGAAATACAACTGGAAGGAAAATGCTGAAAGTAAAACTACAAACTCCAAATAAAAGAAAGATGCAAGAAAGGGAAACTATCTAAGCATCAGGTTCAGTGTTCCAGGTTCAGCGTCCTCCGGAAAAGGCTCCGGTACCGTCGCAGGGAAGAGAACCGGGTCATAGTAGCTATTATAGTATAGCTCGTCATCCTCAGTGTTACCTAAAATGTTGTCTCCAGTCAGGAGGGAGCAAGAACGAAATATGCATCTCATATCTTAAATAGTAATTGGAAAGTGCAGGATAAACAGTTGAAATAATATTTTCAGCAGTTTAAAACAGTTCAGTGTGTTTTGAATATGCAAACGTCTATGACCGGCTTGGGTTAAACAGTAGTATCCTAGCGATACGATATGGCTTATCCCCGTGTGTGAGAGGGGTAAGCTAACACAGTCAGTTCAGTAGGGGCTTTGGTCATAAACGTTTACACTATTCCCCCAGTCCCAGATTCAGTAACAGTAACAGTCGGTAGAGTTCCGTGCCAGCAGTGTGGTTTAACATGCATCTTAACTTTACTAAATAAAATACAGGAATACACAAATCGTAACTTGCCTTGTATTAGATTGACTGGAAAGACGAGTCGGTACCGAGGAAGAACGTCAGTTGTAACTTCGAGTTCCTACAGTTGAGAACTCGACTTAGAACCTTGAATAACCAGGCTAAGTGTACTAGTTGCAATCTCTAGTAGTAAGTCCTAGTCAGGTTTTAAGTTGTATTAATCTACAGCTAACGTTTACGTCGCAACTATGTGCGTTCGATTAAGCCGGTTAACTGGATTATTTAGAAATAACACGATAATCAATTAACCTTGGAAAACTTTGTGTTTCTGTAATATATTTATAAAAATATGGTTTTCTTTTAATGACAAATCATGAACTAGTTATTTACTAATTTTCATCCATTTAATTAATTCTTAATTAATCAGTAAATTACGCTCTAATCTACGATTATACGTCTAATCACAAACCACCCAAAATCACATCCACCAGAAAATAAAATAAAACTACGCTACACAATACAATGGCACAGCTAATCATCCTAGGATGGGCTTATGCCCTGTACAATTATCTTTTACATCAAATAAGAGAAAAATGACTTAACTATTAATTAAAGTGCAGTAATTAAATTACTATAATAAATAGCCTAAATATTAAATAAAATAATAAAAAATGAAAGCTAAGAGTCTCAGACTCGGTCCATTCCTCAAAATTTGGCTAATACCTCAACGCCCGGTCGGACCGGTGCGTTTGCATTTTGCCGGGGCCCACAGACCGGTACGGTCGTCGTCCGAAAAATCAGTTTAAAAATTTATTTCCGAAAACCAATTTTGAAACCAATTAAATATAGTTTTGTAAAAAAAAATGGGCAACACTTCCTCTATTTCGGGACAAACCCAAAACTGGGAATTGCGCCACGGAAAACCTGCAATTATTCCAACCCAAAAATAATCCCACAAATATATCCACCAAAATATTTCCAAGCCACCAGAAAATAATTCCCAATCCACCAAATTTCCCGAAATATCCGGGAATCCCATAATCAATCCAAACCACACCAAACCAGCAGATAAAACACAGAATAGTACGCTAACGCAGCTAATCGAAAATATTACGCAGCTAACCGGATTTCCCGAAGGGAAACCGGGGACCGATTCTCATCACCGACTCTACGGGAGGGACGAACTACTGTGATTAACAAGAATTTACCAAATTCCGTTGGCGGGGAGCCGCGGGAAAAGCTTGGGAAAAACCCGAAACGAAGTTCGGCAGCAGGTCGCAGATCTGGACAGCAACGTCGCGAATCCCGGACAGCAAAACTTCACAGATCCAGACTCAACCACGCACCGAAGAGGGGCGGAAGAGTCTGCGGGAGAGAGGGGATCCGCGGGAGAGGGCGGCTAGGGCAGCGCCTCGCCGGAGAAGGGGCGCTGGCCGCGGGGTTGCCGGACAGCGGCGGCGGGTGGCCGGAGGAGTCCGCGGAGGGGGTCGAACTAACGGGCTCGGCGGACGGCGGCGGATGGCCGCGGAGATGGGCGGACGGCTGGCGCGGGGAGCCGCGCGGTCGGGGGCGCTGGACAGCGCAGCGGGGCCGCGGAGGGGGCGGCGGACGCTGGAGGCGGCGGAGCACCGACGGCGCGGGATGGCGTTGTCGGCCGGGGGGTCGGCGCCTCGGGTCGCGGAAAGGGTTTGGGGGGTCGGTTTTCTCCAGAAATGGAGAAATCAGAGAGAGAGGGAGAGATCGGTTTAGAGTTTTCTCTACAGAAGGAGAATGGGAGATATGAGTGAGAAAAGGGTTCTGTTGTGAGAATTTCTTTTGTGAGGCAGAGAGTGGGTTTGCTGAATATGTGGAGAGATGGGGAGAACGTGGGGTTATAATGAGGACTAAATGGGAAGTTATAAGAGGGGGGAAGTGGAAGAGTTTGTGGAGAGGAATAAGGGGGTTATGGAACGTGGGAAGTTGGGGGAGTGTGCTGGTCCTTCGGGACCAGCTCTCCAAAAATGTTTTTTTTTAAATAATAATAATAACCAAGTCAGATCAGAATTAAATAGGAAAGGGTTCGGGCTCAGGTCTGGGTCTGGGTTCGGACTCGGGTTTGGGTTCGGAAACCAAAAATCCATGTTATTATAATTTTGAAACTATTTTCCACTCAAAAATATTTAATAGTAATAATATTAATAATAATAATAATTTTGAAAAACTAAAAGTAACATTAATTATAAAACACAAATTATGGGTTTCACAGTAGTCCATGGTGGTTCAGGGTCTATTGAAAGAATAAGCCGGGGTATGATACTTCCGACCGTAAAGCTGGCCTTTAGACGCCAACTTGCTCTGCTTCCAGCGATGGTCTACGCCATCCAACGGGGTTTGTAACATTTTGTTGTGAACGCGATAACACCCGATGGCGGAAAGGACTTTGCTAGGACTGAGCCTCCCTTTTATTATCTGATGGAATGGCTGGTGCTGTATTGTCCCAGATTGATGAATGTCGGGCTGATGGCAAACTCTTTGGCGGGGGATACCTTCTTTCGGAGATTCAGAGATACGGATTGGACCGTTACAGGGGTGCCTGTTTGTAGGAGGGCTTTGAGTTTTCTGCAGAACTATGAATTCTTCAGAGTATCGCCTCCGTCTGGTAGTGGTCGCGCATGAGACACCCTAGTAGATGAGGGAGCACTCACTACTAGCCTTCCTATTGGGGCATTTCGTTGGCTCCAATCCATCAGACCTTCCCATCTGGTGTTCAGGAATAGGAACCACACTTTCCTGGAACCTTATTTGCTGAGCCACTTTGTACGGTAATTCGGCTACAGCCAGCTTCTCTTGGGCAATCCCAGTCCTCATCTCCAGTCGATAGGGAGTCTGATCGACGGGGCACATGCATGGGGCTACTACAATGCTGGATGTGCGGGGACAGTTTTTACCTTGCCAGAAGATAAACCTGACGCCCACATGCTCTTTGCTGCTGCTAAGTTCTATATTCAGGAAAATACCCTTTTTTCTCGGTATGACCGTGAGCATAGTTTTATATCGGGAACTAGGTTTTCCCCTAGCCTTGCTGATATAGGACGAGTGCATGCAATGGGTAGTAACAGAAAGGAAGGTACCGTACCCACAGTTAGACCGGCTGCAGCACCGTAGCAGAGAGTTGTTGTTGAGGAGCCTATTATTGTAGTACCTCGGAGAGAGGATACTGAAGAACCTCTTCCCGACATTCCTCATAAGAGAAAAGCTTCCACCGAGCTGGTTCTACGGCCCAAAAGGAAGAAAGTAGTTGTTTCCCGAGGGAGGAAGAAGGTCGCGGACGTGGGTGCCGGCTGGCCTCCCCCCAGAAGATCTTTTCGGCAGACGACGTTGCAGGCCGTTACCATTCAGGAGGTAGATCCCTTCCTAGACTCCATAGCTATTTTGATCAAGCCTTTAGAAGCTTACTCACCTTTACGTTTGTCCTTTGCACATGACCATGAAGTTGTAGCAGAGGCAGGTGCCTCCTCATCTGAGGAAGTGGATGTGACAACGGTGTCCCCTGCTCGTCCTCGACCGATGGATGAGGGTGGGTCTTCTTCAGTTGTAAGGTTTGAGCGATGGGATGATCAGGGCGAAGGCCCAGACCATGACAGTAATCAAAAGATCAGTCCCTCTTATGACATTTCTTTGGGGGATATGTCTGCGATAGGAGCTGTGATGAGGGACCTGGATGAGAATCAAGTCCAATCGGCTCATCCTCCCGCGGGTACATTATTTTTGCACCTCTTTTCGGATAAGATTTTTCGACTTCAGTTTTGCGTGCTCCTTGTGAGGCTGATCACGATTGTATGTTTCATTGTAGATAAGGAAAAGGAATCGCTTGTGAAGATAGCCCCAGGTACTGGGGAAGAAATAGAGGTTGTCCCCGGCTCCTCTAAATTTACTGGTATGAAGGGATCCGTTAGTGAGTCAGCATTGGCTGCAGAAGAAGAGGTTGAATAGCCTGCTGAGGGGGTTATTGCTGAATCGACTCCCGGTCCAGCTGGGACTGTGGGAGATATCCAGCCTGATGCTGCTCGAGGCCTTGATATTGTTCTGCTTGAACAGCCTGGGCCTGTTCTTGGTTTCTTTGAAGCCAAGACCGATGACGTAGCTCAGGCTGGTGCTGAGCATGCCAAAGGTACAAAATTACAACTCTTTTGTATTTGTCTTTTTTGGTTACTGATGTATATGTTGTTTTCTTGTCAGGTTCGACTTCTTGTCAGGTATCCCTTCCTAGAGTGGAAGAAACACTCCAAGCATCCTCCCGACGACCTCACTAAAGACGATGAGATGGCCCAGGAAGTCGTCAAAGCTTTCTATTCTGTGCTGAAAGTAAAGCTTCCTGGAGTCCTGAATCGGAATGCCGCCTTTGGCCCTGTAAAGGCTGATGCCGAATGCCAAGTGGCGGCCCTTGAGAGCATTGCCGGCTATGAAGAGCGGGCTAATGCTCTAAGGAAGGTTCTGAATGACCTGGAGGGTCAGGTGGCAAGATTTTAGGATGCCAAACAACGGAGCCCAACGTCACTGTTCCATGCAGACATACAGAAGATGAGGCTTTGATCATGGCTCTTACGAAGGAGAAGGCTACTTTTCAGGCAAGGAAGGATGCCCTCGTTCAAGAGATCAGCGAATTGGCTGATCAGTATGGGCAGTTCAACGCTGCAAGTGAGGCACGTGCTGCTTCGAAGAATAAACTGGCTGCACGGATTACTGAGAGATATAATCACATCGTGCAGATCCAGAGCGAGATTACTCAACTGGAAGCCAACTTGAGGACAGCAACATCTGAGCAGGAGGATTATTTGGCTCAGGCTGCCATGACTGCCACCACTTTCGTCCATTTAAAAGAACATCTGATGAAGTTGGAGGGGGAGCACATGAATCTGATCCTCTTTCAGGATGAAGCTGCTCGTCAAGAAGAGGCGCGCCGCCGAGCTATCGCGAAGTCCGAAGCCGAAATCGTGGCTCTAAGGGATAATATCAATCGACTGTGTATCCCTTAGATTTTGTGTTTGTAACTGTTTCTCTTTTAGCCGTCAAGGCTCTTGTATCCCTTTTTTCCCGTCTCTTGATAGAAGTTTTAAATATGGAACAAAGAATCTTTTGGCTTTCAACATTTATGAATATGGTTTTGTGAAATATCAGAACTAGAGGTAATGTGGACGTAGTAAGGATATTTCTGATAGATATTCTGCTAGGGAATTTGATGTGGACTCATTATCCGTTTTATATTCAGGGTTCCTGAATATAGATAATAAGTTGAAAGAAGCTGCTGCTAGAGGTAATATGGACATGATAGCAGAGGATGTTCTATATCTGACTAGAGGTAATACGGACGTGGAAAGATATATAACATTAGGTAGGAGTGAATAATTCAGAGGTAATATGGACGTGATTATCCTTGATGAATGCTTTGCTCAAAGGTTATATGGACATGGCAAAAAAAATGTTTCTTAATCGTTCAACTGGGGAAATGATTATCGGAAAATAATTCAGAGGTAATAGGAACGTGACTTGTTTTCGTCAAACCGAGTTTGGGCAAAATAAAAGTGGAAGTGATTCCGCTGGGGAATCTTTTTAGAGGACCTATTATCTATGGCGTATTCAAGACTCTTGAAATACGGATAATAGTTAGATAATATTTTTGTATCATATAAACATTGTACTGTACATTTACATGACTGAACATATGTGAACATTGTTTACAAAAGGTTACACATAATATTTTTTTAGGAACTTGTCGTTGATAGGCATCATGAGCAAGTCACCATCAGGCTTGGTAAGTCGGTACACATCGTTAGAATATACTGATTCTATAACGAAAGGACCTTCCCATTTAGGCTAAAATTTTCCCTTTGTCTTATGAGTTATGACCATTGGTCTTCTCACTGCTAAGACTAGATCACCAACTTGGAAGATTCTTTCTTTTACCTTTTTATTGAAGGCTCTGAAAAGACATGCTTGGTATAGCTCAATACGCTGCCGAGCTAACAAGCGTTTTTCGTCTAGCGTTTCGAGCTCCTGTAGTCGCAGACGGTAGCTTTCTTTGGTAGTCAACTTGCTGGCTAAGGCTACTCGAAGAGAAGAAATCTGGATTTCTAGGGGAAGAACTGCTTCGCTCCCATAAACCAGAGAGAATGGCGTACTGCCTGTTGGAGTCTGGACCGTTGTACGATAGGCCCATAGACATTCGCCGAGCTTCTCGTTCCAATCGTGCTTGTTTGAAGACACGAACTTCTTGAGAAGTTTAATGATGGTTTTATTGAAGGCTTCTGCTAGCCCGTTAGCCGCTGGATTGTAGGCAGTAGAGGCTACATTCTGGATTCGATTTCTATCGTAGAACCGATAGAATGCGTGGCTTGCGATTGTGGACCATTATCATGGATGATCTTGCGAGGTAGGCCGAAGCGGTAGATAACGTAATGTTTAATGAAACTGGTCACGTTTAACGGCTTCACTTTGGTGAGCGGTATAGCTTTCGCCCATTTGGAGAAGTAATCGGTTATGGCTAGGATGAACCGATGTCCTCTGGAAGATGGCGGGCTGATTGGGCCTATGACATCCATGTCCCAAGGTTTAAAAGACCAAGATACTGCCGTTGGGTGTAGAAACTTCGAAGGTTGATGAATGAAGTCGGCGTGGAACTGACAAGCCCTACACTTCTTTGCATATTCAACAACATTTGCTATCTTCGTAGGCCAATAATAACCCATTCGTCTGAGGTGATCTTATAATTTGGGGCCTGGTTGATGTGCGCCACAAACTCCGTCGTGAGCTTTCCGGAGTGCATGTTTGGCTTCTGTGTCTGACAAATATCGTAACAGTAGCCCGTCGTAAGAGCATCAGTACAGCATCTTGGTAGCTGTGTCGTAGTAAAATCTGAAGGATCGCCTTTGGATAGACACTGCTTCCTTTGGGTCCTCGGGAAGGATTCCATAGACGGCGTAGTCTATGAAAGAAAATCTCCAGTCTTTAACGTCGACATTTGTTTTCGTTGTGTAAATGTGATGAATATGCAAGGCATCTTTCATACAGAATAGTTCTCGACCGGACACTGTGATCGACTGTTGAGCATTGGTAGGGACGGTTAGGGAAGCGACGAGACCGGATAGAGCATCTTATTCTATATTCTGTAGTCGAGGCACGTGCTCGATGAAGAATCCAGCAAAAGTAGATGCCAACTCGATTGTCTCTTTGTCATAAGGGATGAGATCTTCGTGACGAACTTCATAGTCCCGTCGGACCTGACTAACTATTAGCTTGGAATCGCCGTAAGCTTCTAGGTAGTCAACCCCCAGTTGTTTTGCTAGTTGCAGGCCGATCAATAGGGCATTATATTCGGCCACGTTGTTGGTGCAGGGTTCCACGAGAGAATATTCATCATGTATAACCAGAAGGTCGGGTGACACGAGCCCGACGCCTACTCCGGCCACGATATTTCCTTTAGGTCCTGTTCTTGATGCACCGTCAAAGAACATTCGCCAAATGGAGATTTCTTCAGTTGCGGCATTAGACTTCACTACTTTTTCGGGGATTTCGTCGTAGAGTTTGGAAGATTCTGGCACCGGATGAGCTGCTAGGAAATCAGCTAACGCTTGGCCTTTTACTGCCTTCTGAGGAACGAACAACATATCATATGGAGTCAACAGCATTGCCCATGTAGCTAAACGGAAATTGAGAGAACCCGATTTAGTCATCAGTATTCTGAGAGGATTGACTTTATATATGATGTGGATAGTCTTTTCAGACACATAGTGGCGTGTCTTCTGGATTGCAAATACCAGTACAAGACATTCCTTTTCCACAGGTGTGTATCTGTGCTCGGCACCCACCATTGTGCGGCTGAGGTAGTAGATTGCCTGTTCATGGCCGCCTTCATTCTTCTGAGCTAATAGGACGCCCAGGGAATGATCCGTAGCACGGACATATAGTAAGAAGGGCTTCCCCATTATTGGAGCTACCAATACTGAGGGGCTTGTGAGATACTTCTTGATGTCATCAAATGTGCGTTGATATTGCTCAGTCCAGACGAAAGACATGCCTTTCTTCATGAGCTGAGTAAACGGTTGGCACCTTCCAGAAAGGTTCGAAATGAATTATCGAATGTAGGCTAGCCTTCCTTGAAGTCCGTGTAGCTCTTTGAGATTTCTTGGAGGATGCATATCGATGATAGCTTTCACCTTCTCCGGATCAAGATGTATACCCTTTGAAGTGATGACGAAACCAAAAAACTTGCTGCTGGAGACTCCCAGAAAAGACTTGGTTGGATTCATCTTGAGTTGGTGTGCACGCATTAGTTCGAACACCGTTCTCAAGTCTTGGAGGTGGTTGCCCTTGAGATGACTTTTAACTGCGATATTGTCTACGTAGCATTCCACTATTTTTTGTAAATGATCACAAAAAATTGTGTTCATAGCTCGCTGGTATGTCGCCCCTGCATTTTTCAATCCGAAGGGCATCACCGTATAGCAGTATACCCCCAACGGTGTTCACAAAGATGTGTGCTTCTCATCGTCGGGGAACATCTTGATCTGGTTGTAGCCTGAGAACCCATCCATGAAGGACATCCGCTCGAAGCCGCAAGTATTGTCGATCATTACGTCGGTGATCGGTAGAGGGAACTCATCTTTCGGGCATACAGAGTTCAAATCACGGTAATCGATACATACTCAAACTTTATCGTTCTTCTTCATGACTGGAACAATGTTAGCGACCCAATCAGGGTGTTGTTCTTTGCGAATGAATCTACTTGCAATAAGCTTCATGACTTCATTCTCGATGGCCTCCATGATATCTGGTCAGAATCGTCGTTGCTGCTGCTTCACTGGCTTAGCTTTAGACATTTAGGCGGTGCATAGAGACTTTAGGGTCCAAGCTTGACATGTCTTCATAGCTCCATGCAAAGACATCGATGTATTCTCTTATAAGCTGTATAAGAGATTGTCTTTCATCGCCGGATAGACTTTTGCTGATGAAGATTGGTTTAAAAGATGATTCATGTCCTAAATTGACTTGGACGACTTCGTCTTCAGTAGGTGGTTTATGTTGTTCAAAATATAACTCCCACCTAGTATCCATCTTTTGAGCCTATAGTTCAAGCTCGATTGATTGGACATCGTCTGCAATTTAATCAACTGATACCATGTTGACGGACAAAGTTGTTTTGAACATGTCTCCGATGCTGGAATCTGAATCCCAGAGGCAGGAATCAGAAGAATGCGAACAACGATCTGCTTCATCATCTGATCTTTCAGGAGTTGTTGGAGGAGTGACATAACCCAAACCAATACCGTTTTGTTGATAATAGTTCTCGGGTTTGCCGGAAGGAGCAAAGTGACGTATTGGCAACCGTCGTCCCCTGCCGTAGTTTATTCCCTGGTCGCTTTTTATGTCATATCCCATGTTCTGGATGATATTCTTGGCCTGCCAACTATATCGAAAAAGTTGTATTTTTCCAGAGTCATAGTCAGCTTCAGTGTTGTGATCGGGAGAAGTGGAGTCCGAGACGAACTTTCTTTCGCCAATTATTCGACCGAAGATGATTAGTTCTTCACCCTTCTTTCTGGATGGAATGATGAAGTAGTGGATATCTTCTGGGTAGACTTTTTCTCGCAGATGAGGCATCGTGACCGACATGCAGAGGTGTGGTCCTATGCCGTGCTCTAGAGCGTATATCGTATCTATGTAGTGATTTACTGATTGGTAAACATCGGAGTAATCAAAGATAAACCTTTACTAAGAAAATACACAAGTTCTTCTCCAGGGATAACATCATCCGCTGAAGGTACATTATTATGAGTATTGATATACTCATTGAGAGGATCATTATCTGGAAGAGGAGCCACAGTCTTGGCTAAGTTCACCACATAGGGTAACTCTTCAAGATTGGGAGGACGAACTTCAGCAGGTTCCACCCGAGGTGTCTTGCGGAGAGTGATGGTCAATGGTTTGAGCTTATCAGGGTTCTTTTTTTTACCCAAATTGTGAGAGGCTTTGGCGTACTTTTTGGAGTAGTACGTCCTTTGACTCGGACAATCAGGGGACCATCATTGGAGGATGAACTTGCTTCAGCTTCATCGTCAGCTTCGTTGCCATCATCCTTGGAGGGCTGAGATTGGTAAAGTACCGAATCTCCATAGTAGGCTTCGATGCCCTTAAAAGGATCGACATCGGCAAACTCCATCTTCACGATGCCATCGCTGTTGACGTACTTGAAGCACTGGTGAAGGATGGAAGGGACGATCATGTTCTCGTGTATCCACGGACATCCCAACAAGACGTTGTAGGATACATTGGTATCGATTACATAGCAAGAAACCTCCGTCCGGAGATCACCAAACTGGCACTTGAGACGGATCTTGCCCAGCGGGTGGCTTCTTCCAGCATTGAAAGACATGATAGTTGTATTGGTTGTAGATAGCTTGTGCAGGAGGTGTTTTCCATAAAGAAATTCTCTTTATTTGTTGTGTTTCTGGGAAAATTACAACTGTGGGAATCCGATCTAGAAGACGATCGCTTTATCCCTTGGACTATGCGAAGAAGAAAAGCTCTCAAAATTTTGACAGTAGATATCAATATATCTGTACAATGAATGAGAAAAAGAACTCTATTTATAGAGTCAAAAATAATAACTGAAAAGATAACTACCTCACCACTGGTGCACTTGAAAAGTCACGCAGACTCTAAATACACGCAGGGTTAGTGAGTAGTTACTGGACGTGGTCCGTAACTGTTGGACACATGGCATCAGTGCATGGGTCATGTACAAGTTACTGGGCACGCGAGAGAGAGAGATCGGTGGCATGGCTGCCACGTACTCCAGTTGAAATGAAATCCACGCTGTCTTGCTGAAGGCAAAAATCCACGCAGATTCGTTGACGCAGACTCGTTGAAGGCGAAATCCACGCAAGCTTTGAAGAAGAATACTTCAGAAGTCACGCAGGCTTTGAGAAGAATAACTCAGAAGTCACGCAAATGTTTTGAGGAAGGAGAAGGTTCAGAATCCACGCAAACCGCCAGGTGTCTTGATTTGGCACGCTTCGTCTGACACAAAATCTCTGACATTGATTATATTGTCAGTCGCATTAAATGAAGATAAGACCCAAAGTCACGCTAATCTTGGTGAAGAGTGAGTCTTGCTAAGGAAGATTACGAAAATCACGCAAAAGACGGCTGTGATCTCTCGAGTTCTGTGCATACGTGGCATACGAGGAGACGTTTCTCGACTGTTGTGTTGTCAGTCATTATGATTCTGACGTATGGCTGAGCTGTCTCTGCGTGACTTCTAAAGGAGATGGCCAGGCAGAACTTAACGTATCTTTTGTGCTGCTTCTTGGATCACTCTGCGTGACTTGTTCTGATCAACTCAGCGTGACTTTATTTTTGGGGCCTACAAAACCCCCTTCAAAGTTTTCGAAAAATGATAAAATATTTTCGAAATACTTTGAAATAGAGATGATGAAATGAGTTAAAGTCACACTGAGATGACTTTAAAGAGATATTCATCCCTAAATGATTGGACTGTTGGGATTCTGTGCAGTTAGGATCCCGTATCAAGCTCCTAAATCGAGGCGAATCATGATGGGCCGTTTAGAATGAGCCTATAAATAAGCCATAGATTATTTCTTTCCTTCTTTACTTGCTTTTGAAAGAGAGAACCCACAGAAGAGAACTTCATCTTCGCCGATAAACTCCTTCTTCCCCGACTTCTTCTTCTCCTTTCTCAGCCGAAATGGCTCCCAAGAAAGCTGATGCTCAGGCCAAGGGGAAAGCCCCTGCAACTTCTTCGCGTGCCACTACTGACAGACTTCCTCGACAGGAAGTTCCGCAAGCTCCTATGCATCGTAAGTGATGGAAGAACATGAACTGTTGAAGACGAGTTTGATGAAGATGAACTCCACATAGAATTTTTTAAGATCTTAAAATAATAAACTTCAGAAATATATCCCCCCTTCTTAGGGCAAAGGATATTAATAAAGTATGCCTCCCTCTTTAGGGTCGGCCATACTTCACATCTTCGTTTTTATGAAGCTCTGTGTTTCACGCAAAAGGAGCATGACTCTCATGATTCTGCGTGACTTTTTAAGTTGGCAGAAATATCCATGTTGAAATAGTCACGCAGCTTTCAGGATGACGCTGCATGATTTTTCACCTGTTTGACATATCAATATTGAATTATTCATGCAGACTTCTGAGAGTCATCTTCTAGATAGATTAGTCTTCATCCTAATCTGTCTGGACTTTGCGTGAATAACTCACTCAGTATGTCATGGTAGTATATCCATATAGAGTCTATATCTGACTTTGTCTTCTGCCATTTCTTGTAGTGAACATCCGAAGCGAAGAAGCAGATTTTGAAGGGTGTTTGAGTATCTCATTTAAGCATGATTTATCTCATGTAATATTCCCTCAATTTGATCTTCCTGAAGCAAGACTATCATTATTGGCCAACCAAGCCCACACAACCTTACTCTGCTTGATGAATGGACAACCTTTTCAGAGTCTGGATCTGGTATCCCATAAGAAACCAGCATTCTTATTCGGAGATGCTATAGCACAAAAATCTCAGCCGAAGGGCATCAGGGAAAAGGTGTGTTTCTGCTTTGAGGGGGATGTGAAACAACCCATGTACTGGCCAAAGGTTTCCCGGGGTTTATCAATCATGAGACTTATGCATGCCAGCTATCCGAGAAAGATGTCCTGGTATTTGACAAAATATCAGCAGGTGAAGGCAAGCCGTATTATTTACAGGAAGGAGGGATTTTTTAGTGCCCCGGAGGATCATGTATCAGTATTTCGGGGTTTGAAGCCTGGATGCATACCACCTGAAGACTCAGCCATATTGATGCCATTCAGGATGCCCATTTTCATAAATGAATTCATGTCTAACAAGAATGTATTCTATCCCACCGACTCGACACCGAGGATGAACGGCCTAATGAATCAGGAGAATGTGAGATGGAAGACTTTGGTTAACTGGGCTTTGGAGAATTTCGCGACTGAGCTGAAGAAGATAAATCTTTATGA
>JANAVB010000197.1:10863551-11141051 GCA_029216955.1 Iris pallida
TCGAGCATGAATCGTTACTTTGTTGATCGTACATGGATGTACAAACGACAACACGAGAGCAGAATTGGTGTGAGTGACGATTTTCAGGCAGGTGTGGAAGTATTTCTTAAGTATGCCATGAGCAAAACTCAGTACATGGACGATAACAAAATCAAGTGTCCATGTGTTAATTGTCACAATAGACGTTTCGAAGAAGTGATGACTGTGAGAGATCATTTGACCCGTAAGGGTTTCGTACGTGATTACGGCCTGTGGTCATCGCAAGGTGAATTATATTCAGAAAGACAGGCTGCAGAAGCTGGTACTTATGCTTTTGATGATAATGCTGCAACGGATGTCCTCGAAGACGACGGATGCTCTGTGGATTATGGAGACATGCAGAACCTTGCACGAGATATGGTGTATGCTGCGGCAGGGCCTAATTTTGATCCGGAAGATCCTAATCCCGAGGCAAAGGAGTTCTATGATATGTTTAAGGACGCAGATACTCCTCTATATCCTGGTTGTGAGACTCATTCCGCACTGTCAGTGACGATGCGGTTGTTGAACATAAAGTCTGATTTTAACTTGCCACAAGCTTGCTATGATCGGATCACACAATTAACTAATGAGGTGTTACCGAAGGAATCAAAAGAGCTCCCAAGAAACTTCTACAAGTCAAAGATGATGGTCCGACAACTGGGACTGGGGTACGAGAAGATAGATTGCTGTCGCAACGGATGCATGTTGTATTACAAAGAGAATTGCGTATTAGAAAGTTGTTGGTTCTGTAATACGGATCGTTACAAGACAGTACAGGGAAAAGGAAAGTCAACTAGAAAACGACGTCCTTACAAGTATATGCATTACTTGTCGATCACGAAGCGCTTACAGAGGATGTATATGTCTCTGAATACAGCAGAACACATGACGTGGCACAGTGAAGATCGCATAAAGGACGAAGGAGAATTGTTACATCCTTCGGATGGGGAGGCGTGGAAATATTTTGATTTGTGTCATCCAGATTTTGCTGCAGAGCCTAGAAATGTACGCCTGGCGCTATGTTCTGATGGCTTCGCCCCTTTCGGACAGTCGGGATCTCAATACTCATGCTGGCCGGTCATTCTTACCCCTTACAATCTGCCACCATGGATGTGTATGAAGACTCCTTATATGTTTTTGACAGCTATCATACCCGGTCCCAAAAATCCGACAAAGAACATCGATATATATTTACAGCCGTTGGTGGATGAGCTGAAACAGTTGTGGGAGATCGGCGTCACGACCTATGATATTTCCAGAAAACAAAACTTTCAGATGAGAGCTTCACTCATGTGGACAATCAATGATTTTCCAGCATACGGTATGCTGTCGGGATGGAGTACGCACGGCAACATGTCTTGTCCGATATGTATGGAAAATAGTAAGGCGTTCCGCCTTAGACATGGAGGAAAAACTTCTTTCTTTGACTGTCACCGTCAATTTCTGCCAACGAGACATCCTTGGCAAAAGAACAAGGACGCGTTCAGATATGGAAAACAAGAATTTTTTGAACCTCCTGCCAGATTATCGGGATACGATATTTGGGAAGATGTAAAGGAATTGCCCACCGCAATGGAAGATCCATCGAACAATCGTGTCGAAGGGTTCGGACAAAGCCATAACTGGACCAAACGGAGTATCTTCTGGGACTTGCCTTATTGGAAAGATAATCTTATTAGGCATAATCTTGATGTCATGCATATCGAAAAGAATGTGTTCGATAATGTCTTCAATACCGTTATGGATATTAAAGGAAAGACGAAGGACAATCCAAAAGCAAGACAAGACATGGCCGAGATATGCAAACGTCATAATCTAAACTTGATACAAAGGGGAGCTGGTGGACAAGTAACTAAGCCGATAGCGCCATACGCATTGAGCAAGGAAGATAGATTAATAATCTGCAAGTGGATATCTACTTTAAGATTTCCCGACGGCTATGTGTCGAATTTGTCTAGATGCGTTGATCTCAATGAACGCAAGCTAACAGGAATGAAGAGTCACGACTGCCACGTGTTTATGGAAAGATTACTGT
The DNA here is from genome assembly GCA_029216955.1 of Iris pallida. Taxonomy (NCBI): domain Eukaryota; kingdom Viridiplantae; phylum Streptophyta; class Magnoliopsida; order Asparagales; family Iridaceae; genus Iris; species Iris pallida. Next base: position 10,865,608 of record JANAVB010000197.1, read on the forward strand.
CCATTGCGTTGAGAGAGTTGTTGCCTTCTGCTGTATGGGTTCCGTTGGCCGAGCTGTCTACATTCTTCAGGGATATCTGTTCAACTAAGCTCACGGTGCAACATATGATACAACTTGAGGAGAAGATTGTCTTAACAATTTGCAAGTTAGAGAAAATATTTCCACCGGGTTTCTTCGACAGTATGGAGCATCTACCGATTCATCTAGCATACGAAGCCCGTGTCGGTGCATCTGTTCATTATCGATAGATGTACCCCTTTGAAAGGTAAATAAAAATCGATATAATTTAAGTGGATTTTACAATTCATTGTTAATTCTCAAGATAATTTGTCTCTCTAGGTATCTACATCATCTAAAGACGAAAGTTGGCAACAAGGCTCATATAGAGGCTTCGATATGCGAAGCATATCTTATCGAGGAGGTGTCAAACTTTTGCTCCATTTATTTCGATACTCATGTTGAGACAAATCGAAATAGACCTCAAAGGAATGACGAAGACGTTGAGGAAGGAGGTATATTCAATTTAAGGGGCAAGCCTATTGGGGCTAGTAAGAAACGGTGGTTGAGTGACGATGAGTATGATGCCGCTCACCGATATGTCTTCTTAAATTGTGACATACAAGAAGTGAGAGATTTGGAGAAGTAAGTGACTACACCTCGTTATAATCTCTAATTTGGTGAGGTAAGTGACTACACTAATTTTTATTCTCTCTAACAGTATATTTAGAGATGAAGTCAAAATAAGGACACCCGATATTACCGATGAGGGACTTCAAAGAGAGGTTGATTTTACCTTTCCGTCATGGTTTCGAGATTATGTAAGTAACTGAGATAATATGTTATGCGGCTACCATTTAAATATATATATGCAACTAAAACATTTAAAGTTTACAGGTTTTATTAGCTGAACCAAGTACACTCACAAATGAGAGCATTCGTTATTTGTCATTGGACCGAAGAAGCATGCAAAGACTTGGCCCGGCTATGTCGTTAATGGCTTCAAGTTTAAGACAACTCAACATCCTATAAATGCCGAATTTCTCAATGACGGCTTCAGTACGAAGGATTCTGGTGTTTGCATAAGAGGCACAATCTATGACGACGAGCCGGACTTTGACTATTATGGAGTGCTTCGGGATATTGTAGAATTACAATATAGTGCCCCATTTGATATGCATATTGTTATGTTCAAATGTGAGTGGTTTGATACGACACCAAATATCGGTTGGAGAATCGATAAACAATTTGGATTCGTCGATATAAATCATCGCAGGAGGTATAGAGGGTCCGACACGTTTGCGATAGCAAGTCAGGCTGTTCAAGTCTACTATACAAGCTACCCAAGGCGTCGTAGAGATCGCTTTGACTGGTGGGCAGTATACAAGATTAAATCTAGAAATACATTCAACGTTGGAGACCCAGCATACCAAGAGGACCAGATCGAAAAGCCCCAATACTTGGGACAACAGTCTTGTGACATGGATGTTGAATTAGAGGTTGATATACCTCTTGCTGATGAAAATAGAGGGGAGGAAGAGGTTGATATACAAGACTTAGATGTCAACCAGGGGAGAAAGAGGCGTCTTGTCCCAAGTATTGAGACTGAAGAAGAAGAAGAAGAAGAATAAGAAGAAGAAGAAGAACTTTATGAGGATGAGGATGAGGATACAGATGAATTCGACGATGAGGATGATGATAATGATGAGGCCGAGGCCGAGGAAGAGGACGATGACGATGATTAAATATCGCTATATTTCAGTTGTGTCTTGAAGCACCCAATATCTAGTCTCGAATCCTAAATTACCCTATTACATTTGGATTTACAATTACAAGTCTAGTGGAACACAAGATGCCCTTTCATCAAAAGTTACAAGAATTGTACTTTGTTGTATTGGTGCGTGATTTTATCAGATTTTGTGTATCTAGCTTTTATTCGTACTTCACTTCTGATTGTAATATTTATTTCAGTTTGGGATATTTGCGTATTATTGTATGAGTTTCTTTTTGCAGATGGCACTCCTAGGCCTACTCGTCTGGGCGGCACTCATCGCCCTGCTGCTGGTATGGATATGTTTAGTTTTATATTCATTTATAAATCTATGTTGTCGGTATTTTGTTTATGTGTTCTATTTACAGGGCATGGTTGCGAGCACCCGTACTGGTGGTGCTGGTCGTGGTCGTGGCGGTGGCGGCGGCGGCGGTGGTGGTGGTGGTGGTCGTGGGCGTGGGCGTGGGCGTGGCGGTAGCGGTCGTGGTCGCCAGCCGCATTCCCCGGATGTGACCTCCGATCCCGACTTGGAGAGCCCGGACACAGGCTCTTCCCGCCGTCATTCTTCCTCGGTGCTACCGACATCGTCGTCGAGGCCTGTGACTCCATCCGCTAGCGGATCCGTTCCGCCACCGGATGTACCAGCGGATGCAGCAGCAGATGCAGCAGGGGGCCCAGCAGTTACTGCAGGGTGGGCCTCGGAGTACCCCGGGATTCAGTTTCATCCTGTTACCGGGGAGTTCGTGCGCGGACCCGCGGATCCCCCGACGCCACCAGAGAGGCTGGTGGGCGAGTTCCGACGAGAGCTATGGCCCGCTAGTGAATCGTAAGTAAATTTAAGTTAATTTATTAAATTTGTTTCATTTATTCAAGTTAATAATCCAGTCGTTGCTTCTTTATAGGTTTTTCCTGTGGGATGCTGCCCGGATTCTAGGGCGCATTATCCGGGATAACTACCATGGCCCCTACCTCAATTTTTCTGAGGTGTCTCAGGACATAAAGTACGTCTGGCTCGACGAGATGAGGGTATAAATCCATCGGTGAATTATTAATTATTCTTTAAATCATTAAATTTTTTATTACGTGATATTTGAATTTGTATGTCAGAGGACGTTCTGGTGGCCCCCCCATCGCGAGAAGGCGATCCGCAGGACCTACAAAGCCGCCGCCGGGAAGAAGATACGGGATGCGGTGTACGACCTTCGTACGGCGCATACGAGGAAGGACTGGATCCGGGCGGAGTACTATGAGCAGATGTTAGAGAAGATGGATACTCCGCAGTTCAAGCTGAAATCGGAGAAAGCTAAGGCTAATCGACAGGTCGCGGGTCTGCATACGGGGGGATCAAGGCCCCACGCATTGACGCGTGCAGATTTGGTGAGATAGCACAAATTCAAATTCATTCTATTATTTAATTTCGTACTGTTAATATACGAAGTTAATTAAATTCTACGTATGCAGGCCCAACGGGCGGTGAAGCAGGGGAAAGAGGCGGAGACGGTCACCGCTCACGATGTATTCGTGCATACGCACAAGAGGCGGAAGGACGGGAGCTTCGTCGACACGAGGGCCGAGGAGACTGATGTAAGTACTTACGTTTATGAGATTTATGTTAGAAATATAATTATTGTTAAGTTAATTAGATAAACTTAGGATTCAGACTATAACTTAGGGAAACATAGGATTTAGATTATAACTTAGGAAAACTTATAGTATAAACACATTCATTGGATAGGCTGCGTATCGTGAGGCACTTAGTCGGCTTGAGATCGAGCCCCCTTCCGAGAATGTCGGCGAAACGACGCCCACCCAGACGCACTCTTCTATGGCCGCTCGCTACGACGACGTGTTCGTAGAATCTGTCGGCGGCGTTAGGAAAGGGCGCGTCTACGGCTTAGGTTCCATGGCGCCCTCGTTGCAGCCGTCCCCGAGATATCCACCGCCTCCGCCTCCCTCAGCGCCCCCGGTTGACGATGTGAGGGCGCAGCTTGCGACTCTGACCTCCGCGGTGTCAAATTTGTGGGCGATAGTGTTGGGGCGCTATCCGTCTGCTCCCGGTCCGTCTGCTCCCGGTCCGTCTGCTCCCGATCCGTCTACTGCTGCTGCCGGTGCTTCGGATCGACCTGGTCCTTCTTCCCCCGGACGGCTTTCGTTTAACCGCTCTGCGGACGCCCGCATCGTATCGGATAACACCATCTTGACGCTCCTTGACATGATGTCGTCAGAGCAGCTACGCGCGCTTCCAGACTATGTCTTGTCCCAAGTGCCGGCACACACGGTGGAGGAGTACATACGCAAAGCGGATGCGGCGGCACGAGCACGAGACGATCCGACGGACGGGGTTTGATTTTGTTTATGTTGTTGGTTTTGTAGACATTTGGATACTGAGTATGTTCGGATATTTTTTTTATGTTTGGATAATTTAATGTTGGATATTGGATATATTGTGTTGGTAATATTTTGTTGGATATTGGATACGTTGGATATTGGTGTCGGATATGGATATTTTGCATATGGATATATGGTGTTGGATATTGGATACATTGGATATTCGTGTTGGATATGGATATATGGTGTTGTATATGGATATTTTGCATGTTTGATATTGTGTTGGATGTGTTGTATAAACAGAAAAGAGTCTGTTTGCAGTATTTTTTTTTTCAAAAATTAGCAGTTAGCGACGGACTGGCGACCACTCAGCGACGGATAGTCCGTCGCTAATTGGAGAAACTGAGGTTAGCGACGGACTGGCGACGTAAAATCCATCGCTACCTGGAGCATTTCAATAAAACGACGGATTGGCGACGGACGATCCGTCGACCTGATGCTGTTTGATGTCCAGAAATTTTAGCTTTCGCGACGGATTGACGACTAACTTACGGCAGACTGGTGACCACTCAGCGACGGATTATCCGTCGCTAACTGGAGAAACTGAGGTTAGCGACAGAGTGGCAATGTAAAATCCGTCGCTACCTGGAGCATTTCAATAAAGCGACGGATTGGCGACGGACGATCCGTCGAACTGATGCTGTTTGATGTCCAGAAATTTTAGCATTAGCGACGGATTGGCGACTAACTTACGGCGGACTGGCGACCACTCAACGACGGATTATCCGTCGCTAACTGGAGAAACTGAGGTTAGCGACGGAGTGGCGACGTAAAATCCGTCGCTACCTGGAGCATTTCAATAAAGCGACGGATTGGCGACGGACGATCCGTCGAACTGATGCTGTTTGATGTCCATAAATTTTAGCATTAGCGACGGATTGGCGACTAACTTACGGTGGACTGGCGACAAAGTCCCGACGGACTATCCGTCGCTAACTGTAGGAATTTAATGTATCGACGGATTGGCGACGTAATATCCGTCGCTACTTGGAGAATTTTACATTGAGCGACGATTTAGCGACGGAATGTCCGTCGGTAATTGGGTATATGAAAATCTCTGATACGCTTTTGCCGACAAATTTACGACAGATTAGCGACGGATATTGGGTATCAGAAAATCAGTGATACGGTTTTGCCGACTGGTTAGCGACGGAGTTTTCCGTCGCTAACCCTATATCCTGATACATGTTTTGACGAAAGCTAGTCGGTAATCCGTCGCTATATATATTTAGATGCGCCGACGGTATTCCGTCGCTAAGTCGTCGCTGAGCGACGGAGTAGCGACGGATATGTTTTAGCGACGAGGTTATTCCCGACGGCTGTTTTACCAAAATATCCGTCGGTATTTATTTTTGGCGACGGATTACCGACGGATAAGGCCGTCGGTAAATCCATGTATTTTGGTAGTGTATCCCTGTGGTTAAGAAGATTCATCATTCCTGGCTCCAGCTCTTTGGACAGGATACACAGAGGTGTTATCTTTGCAGCAGTGCGCCTTGTGTATGGTTACAAGCTGGATTTGTTATCAGCGATGACTTGTAGGCTAAATGTAGGTCTCCGGAACTTTGTCACTAATATGTTGTCTACCCAGAGGATGATGACTGAAGAATTCCCAAGAATAGAGATGCCCTTCACGTATCTTTATGGTTGGCTTCTCCTTCATCATGATGGTCTGATACCTCCAGGGGCAGGAGAAAGCAGCAGCCTTTTTCTGGAGAGGTACTCTGGAGAGACGTTCTGGAAGGTTCACACCCTCCCAGAATGTAGAAATGTATTGAATAGGGCGTCACATTGGTTGATCCAATGTGTCCCTCCACCATCGGGCTATGAGAGTATACCCTTAAATATGATGGACGGAGGTATGGAAAACCGATTAGATGATGTAGCCTTCCAATGGTTACAGAGGATCCGGCCTTCTCATCTAGTATATCGTCACGAAGAAATGGCATATCTGGAACCATATTTATCAAGCCGATTTGCCAGATAATTCGGGTACGACCAACTCCATGTTGGGAACGCCACTACTTGTTTATCTGCTCGCGGAGGACTCATTGACGGAGCTCGAGCTTGGAGATATTTTGCAGCTAGAGATACAAAGGTTGTATTCTCTATGCCTAATCCTTTGTCTAGCTCGGGGCCAAAGATGCTTTATACGTATGCACGTTTCTATGTGTCGTCGGGCACTTTCAGACCGAGTTTCAATCTGAAGACTTTTGTTGCAGAGGATGATCCAGCTCCATCGAAGAGGTCAAAGAAGAAAATAGTTATTCAGCACTTTCCTTCAGAACCCGAAGATGAGACAACAGAAGTTGAACCTCCCTATGAATTATTCCAGGAAGGAAATTTTTCTGATGAGGTCCTTCCTCCTATATTTATATCTCTTTCTAAGAGGAAGAGAAGTGATGAATCTGAGACTATCTCCAAGAGGAGTACTAAGTCTCCAACATCTAGGAAAAAGAAAAAAGGAGTCTCAGTGACTGCTACATCATCTTTAGGCGGTATCTCGGTTGATGAGGACGATGCCGCTGATAAAGATGAAGAGACTGATGAAGACGACGCTCCTTTGATAAGGAGGTCAAGAGGCAAATATGTCAAGAAGTCTGCCAGCAAAATTAAGGGCAACAAACTCTTAGAAACGATCATGAGTGGAGGAGTTTTGCCAGAAATCAGTGAAGCAGCTTCTACTGAGAAGACCGAATCTGATGATATTCACCTTGCAACAGCTTCAACTGAACAGACTGAAGTAGAGTCTGTTCAAGTTCAGGAAATAACTGCTCCGACCACAAGTGGAGTAGCTATTGAACCCTCGGAGACGAGGGTAATCCCATTTGAGCATGGGACAGAAGGTGTCATTCAAGCACTGGATGACCAGATTGATTACTCTGAAGAAGCAACAGCTCCGGAAGAAATTACCAAACAATCAGAAGTTCCTGAAATTCAAGCTGAAGAAAACATTTCTTTGGCCAGAGGCGACGAAGACGTGCCGGCGTCTGAGCTATCGGCTGCTGATGATCTGTTAAAGAATGTTTGTCAAGATATCATTCTTCGAACCGATATTCCAGAGATAACGGAACCGGTAGCCAATACTGAGCTTGCTATCGTCATTGTTCCAGAGACTCATGAAGATGTAAATATCATTGATTCTGAATCAGAAGCTCATCCTGAAGACGAAGAAGAAGAAGCTGAAGGAGGAGAAGACTGGCATGCTGGCACCTCTACTCTTTATGATGAAGACAAAGTCAAGGGAAACAAAATGGAACTTAGCCCTGAACCTGCTCAATCACCGAACAACGCTTTAGCACCCAGTAATTCTGGAGCTGGAAGCAGCCATATAAAGCAGGTATCGGATACAATCATGGACCGGTTGCGAGAGGAAGCAAAGCTCCCTCCACATACCGAGTATGAACCTCAGCCAGGTAGAACTTTATTTCAAATCCTGTTTCCGCTGCTTCTTTCTTTCTTTAAATGCCGATTACATTTTTCTTTAACTGTAGGAACTGCTGCAGCAATGAGTTCGACTCATGCTCCTCTTATCCAGGCTGATGCCGATGAAGGGAATTCACACTTAACTTCTCCGATGGCACATACTTCTGTTCTGAGGATAGAGAATATTCAAGCTTCTTCTTCCATGATAACAGCGACTTATGGATTTGAGATTGGGTTAACAAGAGCTCTAGGAATGTATTCAGATATCATTTACTCATATCTAGATACATTTTCTAGACGTTTTTTGAAGGATGAAGCTATGCCATTTTCTGATCTTCGAACTATGGTTAAGTTCCCTCTCATGGCGCTGCATCATGCTGGTTGTGAATCTCAGTGCATTTTCTTCAAACATCTCCTGGATGAGTTAGAAGTAACTATCCGAAAGTACTGGAAGACTAAGAAGGAAGATCTTTAATCTTTAACTGCAACTAAAATTAGTCAACTAGAGCATGAAGCACAATCCCAACAAGCAGCTCTTGAAGCATTCCTTGCCTCTTCTACTGAGAAATTAGTAGAAAAGGGTGAAGAAATATTAGCTATTCGTCAAAGAGTAGAGCTTCTGGAGAAGGATAAAGCGTCCAAGGCTGAAGAACTGAAAAAATTAAAAGAGGAATTAGCTCGTCTTCAAGAGCGCATTACTGTCATGGAAGCAGATCAAGCTGAGATTGCTACTACTTATATCTCTGAAGTTGAACACTATAAGACTCTTCGGAAGGAACGAGAACGGATGCAGGCGGAACAGATTGAAGAAGTCAGCCGTCGCCAGTCTACCATCATTACTTTTGATGAACAGAATATTTCAATTGTAGCAGCAGAACGAGTTAGAAAAACTCATGAAGAGAAACTGACTGCTGTTCTAGATCGTATTAGGGAGCTGATAACTCCAAATGAGTGAACTTCTTTTATTTTCACTTTCACTTGTATTTCATGTTTTGATTCTGGAATGAAAGTAAATGAAAATCCTTGATCTGACTTTTGGTTTTGCTGTTTTAAAAATAATAGATTCATAGAAAATATGTTCAGAGGTAAATAATACATGACATATTTCAGTAGAATAGAATATACAAACGATAATTCTATCAAATGATATTAAACCAGAAATGATCTTAGTTTAATACTGATTGAAAAAAATAGAATCCAGACATAAAAATATCTTTAAATTCAATTTTTCATGATCTTTAGACTCGGAAATCAAAAGACTAAATGAATGAACGGATTAACCGTCAGATTATAATGAACGGACGAACCGTCGGATAGATGAACGGACGAGCCGTCAGGTATTGATGAACGGTCAAACCGTCAGATGAACGGATGAACCGTCAAATATGAATCATTTTTCAAAATAGTCAATAGAAACCATATTGGAAGACAGAAGGTTGCAATAGAAGTCACCGATACTCGTATCGAAATCCCAAGAAGTGGTACTAGAAGAATCAGATCTCTTATTTTCGTCAGACTCAGGATCTTCATGGATAATATTGATGAAAGGAGTAGGAGCAGTATAACCCAATCCGCATTTCGTCCTTCCATATTTCAAAGGAGGAATCCGGACAGGCATTTTTCTTCCTTTTCCATTATTGAGGCCAGTCCTGAAGTCATAGCCCATATTTTTGATGATGTCTCTAGATTGCTGACTATAACGACGTAGTTGTAATCTTCCAGTATCATCATTTTTGTCATCATCTTCAAGATCAGAAGGATTTTGAGGCCCTTTGTAGAAGAATATTGGAATGTCTCCTGGCTTTCTGCTGGGAACTAGAAAGTATGAAGATTGTATAGGTTCTAAAGATACATCTGTATGAACAGTCTGTACAACTCCTATGGTTATTGTGTTCAAGTCATCTAACAGATGTAAATAACTATGAACATAATTACACACATCAACGTACTGCAAAGGTGGAGACTTTTCATTAAATGTAAAAGCAGCAATATTTACATTGGGAGAAGGCTGAGCCTTAGAGATTTTAGCCAAGTCAATGACTAAAGGGGGAGAAGAAGAAGAAGCTTTGTTTCGATTAAGATCGATAACAAATGGCTCAGAAGAGGTGAGCTCCCTTGAAGTTTGAGTAGGAAGAGTAGTCCGCCCTCCAACTGGAATTAGCAGAGTATCTTGTGAAGGTACAGGAACTGTAGTACGCCCACTGACAGGAATGATCAGTGTATTTTGAGTAGATGACTGAGGTAACGGAGAGATCCGTCCACTCACTGGAATGATGAAAGAATCTTCTCCAGAGGATTTAGGAGATTGTTGCTGATTAGTTCGACTTTTAACAGGGATTATTAAAGTCTCACTTTGTGCATCTTCTTTCTCCATAGCTTGTATGATCCTTGTATACTCTTCTTTGTACATTCGGGAATCATTGAAATAAGCTTCAACCCCATGGAAGGGATTTATATCAGCAACTTCTTTTTGTACTCTTCCATTGCTATCAATGTATTTAAAATATTGATGAAGAGTAGAGGGCACCACATTATTTTCATGAAGAAAGGGCCTCCCCAGAAGAAGATTATAGGATCCCGCGATCTCGATCACATAGAAAGTGACTTTAGATCTGAAATCACCTATCTGAAGCTTCAGATGAATCTTTCCCAAAGGCTCACTTCGGCTTTGATTGAATCCCAAGATAGTAGTAACCGTCTTGGAGAGCTTGTGAAGAAGGATTTTTAGTTCATCCAACAAACTCTTTGGCATTATGCTTATAGCAGACCCTGGATCAATGAGAATACGATCTATCTTCATCGTATCAATATAACCAGTGTAGTAGAGAGGTCGGTCATGTCGATTATCCTCCAGTAACATGTCGTCTTGTGTAAAGGTGATATTTGGGATAATCTCCAGTACACTGTTGCAATGTAAGCAAGTGGCAGGTTCCGCATCCGACTTTTTCAATTATGCAAGACAAGAGTCAGCTTGTAGAAGTGCTTCACTTAACGTCTCCCGAGTCTCTTTAGAAAGACGTAGAAGTTCAAAAAGGGACATTCTAGCTGGAGTATTAGCAAGCTGAGCCAAAATGTCGAAGTTGTAAGGCTTCTGAAGTCCAAGAGGAGAAGACTTCTTGATTGGCTTATCAAACCGAGCTTGTTGTTTGCCTTTCTCCAGAGTCGTAGGCTTGGGAGAAACAGGTTCAGTAGATGTAGTTGAAGGAACAGGTGCAGCAGATGATTCTTCTTCGGGAGGAACATTAGGAGCATCTTTAGCATCTGAAGGGATATCAGTAGGATCTTCAGGATTTTTAGAATAATCCTTTAGGTAAGGTTTCCCTGTTCGAGTAGCACTAATAAGTGCTTCTTCTTTTTCTTTTGGCTCTGTGTCAGGGGTAGACTCAAGAGAAGTCATATGACATGACTTGATCTTTCCAGCCTTCTTGGATTTTTGAGAAGAAATCTTTTGAGGAGAAGGCGATTCAAAATCTGCTACTAGATCAGGATGGATCCACATGATTTCCCCTGTTTCCAAAGTGATTGGCACTAATCCTTCAGACTGTGGAGGAGGAAGATTCACTATGTCAAGAGTTGCCTTGGGAATAGGAACAATCCCACTTTCGAGGAGTTGAGAAGGAAAATCTCCAAATTGCATAGAGACGACGTTGGAGGTGACGGTCTTCTCTTTTGGAGTAAGAGAGAGAGCTCCAGATTTAATCATTTCTTGGATCTTTCCTTTCAGTACATAACATGTACGAATTGTATGGCCCAGCATTCTGTGATATGGACAGTATTTAGGATGATCTGTCTTACCAGCTTCATCAGGTTTCTTGATCTCTGGTAATTATATTTTATTACCTTTCAGCAGACATTCAAAGATACCAAGGACATCGTCGTCATCAAAAGAATATTCTTCTCTGGGGCGAGGTGTTCTTGATTGTTGAGTTGTAGAGGCAGGAGTTTGAACATTTGATGCATCTTTGCTCTGAAGATTAACTTCAAGAGTTTCTTTTCCTTTGCGAGCATTATTTTTATTGTTAGCACCTTGTCCTGTTTCTTTAGGAGTCATCTGCACTCCTAAACCTTTGAAGGTTTCAGCACTGATTTCTGCAGCTTTGGCACTGACTATGAAGGAAGGCCAATCTTGAAATTGAGTGGACCCTGTCCACATACTGATAATTGGCAACAAATTTGATTTGCACGTGTTAATGGTGACAGCATCAGGAGTTCCAAGAGGCATCTTCAAAGCTTCTCTTCGAAACCGTTCAATGTATTCCTCTGTAGATTCATTATTTTTCTGCTTGATTCTAATAAGAGCAGACATAGTCATGTCATTAAGCCCTTCATAGAACCTTTCAAGAAACATCTGTTTGAAACCAGCAAATGAGGTAATACTCCCATCTGGGAGACTTCTATACCATTCATAAGTCGTTCCCTTGAGACATCCAATAAATACCCGAGTAAGGAGGGCATCACTTGGTTGCAGTTGATCAGTCATCACTTCAAAGTGATTGATAAACTGACTTGGAGAAGTGGTTCCATCATAGAATGAGATAGTAGGAGGCTTGTATTTAGGAGGATATGATACTTGCTTCCATTCTATCGGATAAGGCTGCTTGATGCCTAACCTTTGTAAACCATCCTTCCGTTTGAATGCCTCGAATTGAGTTTTGAGATTCTTCAATTCTTCAGAGACAACTCCCGAAGATTGTGGAGTTGTGGCTTGTAGAGAATAGTTGGGAGGAGGAACAACATTGTAAGCACTACCCCCAGCTCCAGAGAGACTAGGATTTGGTTGAGCAGGTCCAGGAGTATTGGATTGTACTCCTGGAGGAACTTGTACTGGACTTATATCAGTATCAACTGGGATGGCATCTGATACAGTCTGTCGATTTTGTAACTGAGCTGTCATGAGTTCATACATCGACTTCATTGTGTCAGTCATAGACTTCATTTGCTGTTCCAAAGAAGCAATTCTTTGATCTTGAGGAGTCTGGGAAGAAGAAGGTTCATCAGTATTCCCATCAACCATGTAAGTCGTGACTGTATGAGGGATTATTGATGAACTAGTAGATGTTGTATGCTCTGAATCATTGCTTCGTGTATCAAAGTCAACTATAGGAGAATTACCCCCAGTAGGAAGAGGTGGGAAGTTAGATTCTCCAAGAAATTCAGAATCAATTTCAGGGATCAAATTTCTTTGACTAGAAGCCAGGACTCTTGCTCTGGTGTTTCTATATACTCCATCTGGACTATCAACTCTACCCCCGGTGTCTCGAGAAGTCATGTTGACAGAGGCAAACAAAGGCTCATCTTCATCAGGCATAGGTTCATACTGAATCCTATTGAAGACCGACTGTCGTTTATTTTGACATCTGCATTACATTGTTACTCTTGGCTGGAAGTCACATTCATGATCACCATGGTCTTGAACTGTTGATTCACATCTGCACTGAATTATGACTCTTGGATAGAAGTCACATTCAGCATGTTCCTTTGATATAGAATTACTCCTTCTCTTTTGTTGAAGATATTCCCGTAAATCTGTTTGTGAAGATTGAGGAGTATACTTCCTGTTCTTGGGTCTTGATAGCTCTTGATTATACAAAGAGTGATTAATGTGAGCCACATAATTTCTTGCATACTCTGCATCTGGATCTTTTATCTTCATATCCAATTGGTATGGTTTCTTAACACCAGAAGTGCTGAGTTTTGTTCTTAAATCAGTGGAAGGTAACACATTAATTTTGGAAACATGAAGTTTTCCTTCCATTGATCTGGATATTTGCAGAGAAGGAAGAGTTGAACCACTCCTTTGATTAGGAGTTGGTAACAGACCCTCTTTAATGGACAGATTCTGTGCCCAATTTGAAGAAATCAAAGAAGAAGACATTAAGGAATGTTTTTTCTTAGACTCATTCAGATTTTGAGACATAGAATGTCCAGAAGAAAGAGTAGTCAAAAGACCATCTCCTTTCCTTTGACTAACAAAAGTATCAGTCAAAGCTGTTCCTGAAGTAAAAACTACAGGAGCAGAAGAAACAACTAAAGAGTTATTCCTTTTCGAAGGGACTTTGTGTGGAAGACCACCCCCAGTTCTAGTAGAACTCGGTGAAGAAGAAGAGATAACTAAGGAGCTATTCTTCTCTGATGAAATACACGCTGAAACAGACTTGGTTAAAGAACCAGAGCTGTTAGCGTGATTTTTGATTTTAGAATTACACGCTGGAACAGATTCGGCTAAGGAGCCAGTACTGTCAACGTGACTTTTGAATGTGGGTTTGCACACTGGAATAGATTTGGCTAAGGAGCCAGTACTATCAGCGTGACTTTTAGAGTTGAATTTGCACACTGGAACAGATTCGGCTAAGGAGCCAGTACTGTCAGCGTGACTTTTAGAGTTGAATTTGCATGCTGGAACATATTTGGCTAAAGAACCAGTACTGTCAGCATGACTTTTAGAGTTGAATTTGCACGCTGGAACAGATTCGGCTAAGGAGCCAGTACTGTCAGCGTGACTTTTAGTTACTGTCATCTTCGAGCGCACAAGAGTGTGCGTGCTTGCAGTGGAGTTCTTGCCAGTGTTAGGAGTAGACACTGTGGCAGAGACTTCACCATTGACTGCCAACTGATTCTTAGGGACATAGACAGAGTGTCCCTTCGACTTGGCAGTGATGATAGAGGCTGGAGTGGGCTTGCCACCCTTAGCCCGCTGCATTTCTTCATCGGTGAGTTGATCGAATTTGATCGTCATCACCTTCTTCGTCGAGCCGATTGACGAAGTGTCGCATTGAGTTGTTACCATCTCAGAATAGGAGATGGTTTTCCCCAGGAGAGTCGCCAATTTGTTTTCCATAAAGAAATTCTCTTTATTTGTTGTGTTTCTGAGAAAATTACAACTGTGGGAATCCGATCTAGAAGACGATCGCTTTATCCCTTGGACTATGCGAAGAAGAAAAGCTCTCAAAATTTTGACAGTAGATATCAATGTATCTGTACAATGAATGAGAAAAAGAACTCTATTTATAAAGTCAAAAATAATAACTGAAAAGATAACTACCTCACCACTGGTGCACTTGAAAAGTCACGCAGACTCTAAATACACGCAGGATTAGTGAGTAGTTACTGGACGTGGCCCGTAACTGTTGGACACATGGCATCAGTGCATGGGTCGTGTGCAAGTTACTGGGCACGCGAGAGAGAGAGATCGGTGGCATGGCTGCCACGTACTCCAGTTGAAATAAAATCCATGCTGTCTTGCTGAAGGCAAAAATCTACGCAGATTCGTTGACGCAGACTCGTTGAAGGCAAAATCCACGCAAGCTTTGAAGAAGAATACTTCAGAAGTCACGCAGGCTTTGAGAAGAATAACTCAGAAGTCACGCAAATGTTTTGAGGAAGGAGAAGGTTCAGAATCCACGCAAACCGCCAGCTGTCTTGATTTGGCACGCTTCGTCTGACACAAAATCTCTGACATTGATTATATTGTCAGTCGCATTAAATGAAGGTAAGACCCAAAGTCACGCCAATCTTAGTGAAGAGTGAGACTTGCTAAGGAAGATTTCGAAAATCACGCAAAAGACGGCTATGATCTCTCGAGTTCTGTGCATACGTGGCATACGAGAAGACGTTTCTCGACTGTTGTGTTGTCAGTCATTATGATTCTGACGTATGGCTGAGCTGTCTCTGCGTGACTTCTAAAGGAGATGGCCAGGCAGAACTTAGCGTATCTTTTGTACTGCTTCTTGGATCACTCTGCGTGACTTGTTCTGATCAACTCAGCGTGACTTCATTTTTGAGGCCTACAGGGGGATCCCTAGAATTTGGAGTAAACTTTTAGGAATGATGCTGAGGGAGGAACCTGGATCGATGTGCATCCGATCCATCTTAATCGCCCCGATATACCCTGTATAGTACATAGGTCTATCATGACGATTATTTTTGAGTAGCATGTCCTCCTGTGAAAAAGGTGATGTTGGGCACCACTTCCATAGTACTGTGGCAGTGAGGATAGGAGACAGGGTCTTCAGTTGGGGCCTTGACTTCAGCGAGATAAGAGTCGGTATGTAGTAACCCCTCACTTAAGGCCTTCTGCGTTTCTTTGGAGAGTCGCAATAGATCGAACAGAGACACCCTGGCAGGTGTATTGGCCAGCTGTGCCAGTATGTCAAAGTTGTAAGGCCGATCCATGCCTTCGGAAGTTGGCGCCTTCAGAGACTTGTCAAATCGCGTCTCCTTCTGCTTGGCTTTGTCGGTAGTTGAAGGCTTAGATTGACCGACTTCTAAACTTGTGGGAGCGGCAGGAGCTTGAAAAGGTACTGCTTCTTCTTGTACGGGGTCGTAAGTTCGTAGTGTAAAACCCCTAAATTTTTGGGAGTATTTTTTTTGTTATTTAAAAAGACTTAAAAATGAATTTATGCAATTTATGATTTTTTTTATTAGTAGAAATGACCTTAGCCATTTTTGAGTTTTGGAGTACTAGACGACCATGAACTTTGGCACGGAAGATGTAGCAGTTTGCTTTGACCAGTATATTAGTCATGCCATGGGAGGCCTAGCCATAATTCTGTCCAAACTAGAAAAACCAGGCCAAGTTGTTTATTGACTCATTTAAATTATTTTAAAAAGATATTATTTTATATATTAATTATTAGATGACCCGGTTTGTCCAAACCAGTCCGAACTGGGCCTGGACCAAACCCAAGCCCAAGTAGACATGTGGTGTGACCAAGGTGGTCATGTAGACATATTTTATGTACGTAAAAATAATTTCTAAATTATTTTAGAATTTTATGTACAATTTCAAATTATTTAATTATTGGTGCAATTATTGGTATTTTATTATTTAAATAATATTTTACAAAATAGTATATTTTGTGGACCAGGGAAAGGGTGTGCGGCATAAGTGCACCCATTGGGACGATTTTATTAATTTATTATTATTAAAGTTATTTTTTTGGAGAATTATTAAACATGTTTATTCTATTTAAATATTATTATTAATATGTTGAGTTGGTTTATTGTGAATGGAATTTATATATATATGTAGATATATTTAAATATACTAAATATTTGGATATGTGACATTTAAAGTGTTATTTGGATTTAGATAGATTTTTGGATATATATAGTTATATATATAAAAGATTTAAAGATAAGAAAAAGAAAAAGAAAAGAAAAAGGAAAAGAAAAGAAAAAAAAGAAAAAGTCAAACCCACCCCTTAAAGGGGCGGGCCCCACCCCTCTCCATGCTTGCTGCGTACAGCAGCAAGCCTCGCAAATTTTTTGTGAGTGGGCCATTGGGTTATTAGTATTAGTAATAATAGTAGTGTTAGGTTTTTACCTAATTTGTTTTATATATAACTTTTTCCATAGACCTCAAAACTCTAGACTTCCAAAACGAAAATTGTGGCAGAACATACCCTCTTCGTCTATGAGTTCGTTTCACCAGCAATGGAGTTGTGTGCGCGACGAACGGAGCATCGAAAGTTAGCCCCTCGTCATCCACGCAACAGTTTTCCACTTTAAGGTATCCCACTTCCTCGATCAATTTCTCTGTCAATTCTACTCCGATTTTCGATTCGTAAATTCGTGTAGAAAGCCAACATGACCCTCTTCGAGATCTCCTAGGTGGATTTTGATATGGCCATCCAACTTGCTCGAAAAATTGAGACAAAGTTGGAGAAAAACCACTTTTCTGGAATATTAAAAACTGTTTTAAAACACCTACTTGTCGGCCACTTTTCTTTATGTACAATAGGATTTTGTAGAAACTAATTAAAGATAAAGAATAACAACATAAACGAGACTACAACGCAATTTGTTGAATCAGATTTAACGCATCGTACAGAAAGTTATGGATCGATGAACTTGTACGAAAAACTGTTTTTGAAACAAAACAAAAAAAAAGTAGAAAAACACCCGATACGGCGTGCGCCCCGACAAACCGGGCGACGTGGTCGCGCACTATATGCATCGAAAGGCGCGTATGGATGTTGTCGACGTATGGAAACTGACGGAACCAGATTTTGTTGCATGTGCGCGATGAAATCAGTACATGTCCGTCGAGATACCCCCGTATCGACCCTTTGCAAATTAAGTCACAACTTCGTGTACACTCATCAAATCGCGACGAAACTTGCGCCATTAGACTCAAAATATTTTTCTGGTCCTGTGAGCCAAGTTTGGTTCAATTCTGAGAAGGTTGATCGGGACGCTATTTTGGCGGGCCCACAATCCCACTCAACGGGCGATTTTGTGCACGACCCACCGGAATCCAAAATTGGACATACCGTTGGGTTTGTCTCATCAAAACAAATCCGTAGACATGTAGTTTGACGACTTTAGAAACCGTAGATATTGGCACGCATTTTGGTGCAAAGTGGGTCCAACGGCGGACATCGTTTTGACCCGAAATTATGATTTTGCCTCTGTTCCAGAATCTAACTTTTGGACAGGCGTTTCCTAGGCATATCTTATATTCCAAACTCGTTCGTGATGTTTTTTGCAGAATCCGGAGTCATCTGCGGGATTTGGCTTTTCTTGCCTTGTTTATTTGTCGGTTCGAGCTACGGGATTATTCTCTTTTGCACATAATCTCAGGCAAGATACCTTGCCATATTTTACTGATTACATTTAGTTGCATTTTATTCAGTATTTGTATCTATATTTCCCATTTATTATTTTTCCTTCTTGCTTGTGGACCTAGAGTTAAGAGACTTCCGTCAATAGAGTGCATGTCATTAACTTTGTCACGATTGTATCACGAGTTGTGTGTGAATTGTGAGTATCATGTAGTGGTCACTTGCGTGTTGGCTGATCACCCGTGCGTATGCATAGGAATAACTGTCAATAGATGCATGTTAGAAGACTTGACAGTTATCTATTATAAAACCGTGTGGTAGAAACGACACGTGTTGGTGTATCGTGGTTACGATGCATGTACAGTATCATTGGGGGGAGGGGACAGCTATTAGCGTAGGGGCTACATTTATTTTTACACACATTTTGGGCCGAGGGTGACTCTTATGAGCACTACCTTCTGTCCAGGGCCGATAGTGACTCGGATGAGCGCTACTTACTGCCACTCTTTATTTACTCTGCTGATCCTACAGCCCCTGCGTAGAACGTTGTCCTCAAAGTGCATATCACATAGATGGTTAGAAACCCAGTCGTGTCATAGTTTTATAGTATTTTTATTTATGCAGTTATAATGGCATGTTCTTCTTGTATCTTGCTACGTCCCTCTGAGGACCTGGTTATCTCTCCAGGTGTCTGCTTTCATGGTTTACTGCAGGTGTTCTAGCCAAGATGGTGGGCGTCTCCATTTCTTCGAAGATGATCGCTCTTGGTCCGTCTTGATACTTTCATGGATCATTTTCTTGTATACTTTATCTCCTTTTGATAGTTGGTAGTGGACTTTGTCTCCGCCCAACGATTGTACCATAAATATTCAAGTTGAATTTATACTATTATTCTTTTTATTGTGGATGAGATTAGTTTGTCTTGGATTACTACATTTTATAGCTTATGTATTCATACGAGGTTTCCATATATTGGAGTGTACTTCATATGTATGCAGCTGGCATGGATACGTACCTAGTCCTAAGTATTTTGGGACTGGGGCGTTACTTATTTTTGTGGTGGCCCATGCAGGCCAAGTTTTTCACTTCGGTTATGTTACTGTGCCGATGTGAGCCTGCAACATAGGATTAGAATCTACGAATCTTATCCATACAACTTGACCTCTTCCCTTGGCTTCAAATTCCGAACTCTCGTTCGACCTCCTTGAATTGCATCTTGCTTGATTCCTTTCTACCATTGATTACTATTTTCGTGCTTAGTGTCAACTAGGAAGATGACTACACTAGTATATGCTCATAGGTCAAACACATGGCTAGAATGGTTATATTGGCAATTGGAATACATTTAAGACTCTAATTGAGCTAAAAAGGGGATTTTTTAAAAAAAAAAGTGATTTAATTTGTAATGTAGGATATTACCATGGAAAGTTTTAATCTTGAGATTTCTAAATAGTAAACACCATAGGATTGATACTGCAGGAAAAAAAATAGCTAGAATTTTTATACTATTGATTTAAAAAATTTATTTGCTTTTCGAGTTGTGATATTTATAATTTTTGGGTGGTAGATATACATCTTTGAACAAATATAAAAAAATATTTGATTTTCGAGTTTTGATATTTATAATTTATTGGATTATAGTTATACACCTTTGAAACAATTATAAATTTGGTTTGAAAATGATCTTAGCTTTTAAAAATGGTCCTATGAATTATTTAAATTTGAGTTGTACAACTTGCAATTTTCGTGTTTAGTAAATTTTGAATTTTAAGTGGAAGTAATAATGGTGAATTTTGGTTTAAAGTATTTGCAAGTTATGAAAATGATTTTGAGAATTTTTATTTTAAATTGTGTCATATGATGGAGGATTTACAAATCTATTTAGATTTTTGGTTTTAAAAATAATAATAATAAAAATTTTTATGACTAATAAGATTTTTGAAAATTTAGTTTAATGTTGGATTGCTAATATTACAATTTTTTTGGAAAAATAAAATAAAAATAAAATAAAAATATATTAATGATGTGATAAGGTTGTTTTGATTGGCCGAATAAAGTTACCATTTAAAAGTTGTGATTATGTTGGAATGACTTAGTATGAATAAAGTTATAATTGATGAGTGCATTAAAATATTGAGCACAAATTTTGAGATTGTTTTATATGTGCTAGAAATTTTTATCTGAGGAGTTATTAATTTTTGTAGAGTTTTAAAGTTATGATTGATTAAGGATATTTTATATATAGATTCATGATTTATGAACACTTGAGTTTAAAAGTTGAATTGAAAATGTAAAGTTTTGAAAAAGTCAGTCGTAACATGATAAAAATTTGCCTTGAGATTTATGAAAGCGATTTAATTTTTTTTCATGATGAATTTGAACGGCTTGGAGTGAATACAAATTTTGGTGGTTTATTTTAAAATTTTTTTATTAAGAAACTTTTGGAGGAAACTTGAGTTAAAATTTTAATGGTAGGCCATCAAGATAGCTCTAATAAGATAGATGTACTCCATACTAATTGCCATGTCACTCATGACCATGATAGTAGTATATACACCAGTGTTGTTAGTCATCTACCCAGCTATGTGACTGTATTTCCACCTTGACTTACTCGACCTTCCTTCAATTCTAGATCTTTTAATTACGACATTCTAACCCATTTGCAATTTGAATAGTGAGTTAATGGTTCCTTAACTGTATTTGTCTAGGAGACTATCTTCTCTCCGGAGTTGTGTTCCTAAATTATTTTTACTGGATTCTTTAAGTAATTTTATTTCATGCTTTAACTTGATCTTCTTTATTTTTGTGCATTAATTATCACCTCGTGAACTCCCACTTTCTATTTTTGATCTTCTGGCGTCCCCTACTGTGACTTGGATAGTTGGAGTACAATACTAGACTTTTTCTTCCAACAAATTTTATATGTAAGACCTAGACGAGCACACCTTCCTATAAACATATCATGTCCCACCAAAACCCATCTCCTTGTACTCTATTTCTTGATATGACCTTATGGTCAAAATGGCCAAACTATAACCTTTACCTTAATACCAAAATACTTCCCGACTTCAATTAAGAGATCCAACCTTGACTCAATCCCTTAACCCGATATGTGAATATGTTCTAATAAATCCCTTTAATGCTAACCTTGTGCTTTATCTTGATTGCTTGACCATTGTCCCATCATACTATTAGTTTAACTCTTGTAAGTTGGGTAGAATACCTCACGGCCCAACAAAGCCTTTGTCCTTGTGACCCATGTTGATGAGTTCACTTAGACTACAAATTCAGAGGCCCTTAACTTATCTAGACAAGCAAGCCATAAGTGAAAAAAACTTGGAAAACTGTATAGGCCCACACTTCGGGCATGATTTGATTTTTTTAAAAAGATCTGGGACTAATTAATTTCCTCCATCACTACCTCTCATACTTACATTTCGACAATCTCATGCTGCTAATTTAGCCTTAGTTTTGCAAGCTTATCTTTTTTCAAGCTTGATCATGACATATTTTATTGGGTGCACCCACTAACATATTGTCTAATTAGAATCGGTGCATGATGGTCTGATCAACCTGTTGCACTCTGGTTCGCTTTTCGTATATTATTCGATGCGGATGGAGACATCGTTAAACTTGCCCTTAAAGTCTCATCCCTGACTGCCTTGACAATTTTCTTTGAATTATTCAATGCCTCTGAACCATGTATTAGTATTCAAACCATCTTACTTGGACTCTTGATAGCTTTCGACTTTACCTATTCTAGACAAAGCTTGTACTTGATAGATAGACTCAAGGTATCACCTTTGGCTGCCCTATCAGCTATTTATACACAAATGTAGATAGCCACCGACCGACTCATGTGGCTGTATCCTCGCCTTTAACTACTCCTCATTCCTTAACTCTAGAATTATTATTGTGTCCTTCCAATTATTCTTGAGCACTCGAGAATGATTCAAATCATTCACTTAAATCAAACTCTCAATCGAGGCGATTAGTCTCCAGTTTCTCTCTAGGAACCACATCTCCCAAATGTCAAAATTATTCTCTCTGATCTACTCAATTCCTTATTACTCTCCAAATTGGATTATCGAAATTTTGCTATCTTCACTAGCAACCCTTATTCAATTCCATAATTATGATATTTTGTATTTATCGACTCCACAATTTTTTATTGCATGGTGGTGTTGAACGCCGTTTTATCGCCTCCTCCAAAATTTAATTGTATTTTGGTATTGGCGAACTCTTCCTATCCCCCAACCCTATCTATCCTGTTATTCCTAAATTTCGAGGACGAAATTCTTGTAAGTTTGGTAGGATGTAAAACTCCTAAATTTTTGGGAGTATTTTTTTGTTATTTAAAAAGACTTAAAAATGAATTTATGTAATTTATGATTTTTTTATTAGTAGAAATGACCTTAGCCATTTTTGAGTTTTGGAGCACTAGACGACCATGAACTTTGGCACGGAAGATGTAGCAGTGTGCTTTGACCAGTATATTAGTCATGCCGTGGGAGGCCTAGCCATAATTCTGTCCAAACTAGAAAAACCAGGCCAATTTGTGTATTGACTCATTTAAATTATTTTAATAAGATATTATTTTATATATTGATTTTTAGGTGACCCGGTTTGTCCAAACCAGTCCGAACTGGGCCTGGACCAAAACCCAGCCCAAGTAGACATGTGGTGTGACCAAGGTAGCCATGTAGACATATTTTATGTACGTAAAAATAATTTCTAAATTATTTTAGAATTTTATGTACAATTTTAAATTATTTAATTATTGGTGCAATTATTGGTATTTTATTATTTAAATAATATTTTAAAAAAAGTACATTTTGTGGACCAGGGAAAGGGTGTACGGCATAAGTGCACCCATTAGGATGATTTTATTAATTTATTATTATTAAAGTTATTTTTGGTGAATTATTAAACATGTTTATTCTATTTAAATATTATTATTAATATGTTGAGTTGGTTTGTTGTGAATGAAATTTATATATATGTAGATATATTCAAATATACTAAATATTTGGATATGTGACATTTAAAGTGTTATTTGGATTTAGATAGATTTTTGGATATATATAGTTATATATATAGAAGATTTAAAGATAAGAAAAAGAAAAAGAAAAGAAAAAGGAAAAAAAAAAGAAAAAAAAAGAAAAAAAAGTCATACCCACCCCTTAAAGGGGCGGGCCCCACCCCTTAAAGGGGCGGGCCCCACCCCTCTCCATGCTTGCTGCGTACAGCAGCAAGCCTCGCAAATTTTTCGTGAGTGGGCCATTGGGTTATTAGTATTTGTAATAATAGTAGTGTTAGGTTTTTACCTAATTTGTTTTATATATAACTTTTTCCATAGACCTCAAAACCCTAGACTTCCAAAACGAATATTGCGGCAGAACATACCCTCTTCGTCTACTAGTTCGTTTCACCAACAACGGAGTTGTGTGCTTGACAAACGGAGCATCGAAAGTCAGCCCCTCGTCATCCACGCAACAGTTTTCCACTTTAAGGTATCCCACTTCCCCGATCAATTTCTCTGTCAATTCTACTCCGATTTTTGATTCGTAAATTCGTGTAGAAAGCCCACATGACCCTCTTTGAGATCCCCCAGGTGGATTTTGACATGGACATTCAACTTGCTCGAAAAATCGAGACAAAGTTGGAGAAAAAATACTTTTCTGGAATATTAAAAACTGTTTTAAAACACCTACTTGTCGGCCACTTTTCTTTATGTACAATAGGATTTTGTAGAAACTAATTAAAGACAGAGAATAACAACATAACCGAGACTACAACGCAATTTGTAGAATTAGATTTAACGTATCATACAGAAAGTTATGGATCGATGAACTTGTGCGAAAAACTGTTTTTGAAACAAAACAAAAAAAGAGTAGAAAAACACCCGATACGGCGTGTGCCCCGACAAACCGGGCGACGTGGTCGCGCACTATACGCATCAAAAGGCGCGTATGGATGTTTTCGACGTGTGGGAACTGACGTAACCCGATTTTGTTGCATGTGCGCGACGAAATCAGTGCGTATCCGTCGAGATACCCCCGTATCGACCCTTTGCAAATTAAGTCACAACTTCGTGTACACTCATCAAATCGCGACGAAACTTACGCCATTGGACTCAAAATATTTTTTTGGTCCTGTGAGCCAAGTTTGGTTCAATTCTGAGAAGGTTGATCGGGATGCTATTTTGGCGGGCCCACAATCCCACTCAACGAGCGATTTTGTGCACGGCCCACCGGAATCCAAAATTGGACATACCGTTTGGTTTGTCTCATCAAAATAAATCTGTAGATATATAGTTTGACAAATTTAGAGATCGTAGATATTGGCACATATTTCGGTGCAAAGCGGGTCCAACGACGGACATCGTTTTGACCTGAAATTACGATTTTGTCCCTATTCCAGAATCAAACTTTTGGACAGGCGTTTCCTAGGCATATCTTATATTCCAAACTCGTTCATGATGTTTGTTGCAGCATCCGGAGTCATCTGCGGAATTTGGCTTTTCTTGTCTTGTTTATTTGCCGGTTCGAGCTACGGGATTATTCTCTTTTGCACATAAGCTCAGGCAAGATACCTTGCCATATTTTACTGCTTACATTTAGTTGCATTTTATTCAGTATTTGTATCTATATTTCCTGTTTATTATTTTTCCTTCTTGCTTGTGGACCTAGAGTTAAGAGACTTCCGTCAATAGAGTGCATGTCATTAACTTTGTTACGATTGTATCACGAGTTGTGTATGAGTTATGAGTATCATGTAGTGGTCACTTGCGTGTTGGCTGATCACCCGTGCGCATGCGTAGGAATAACTGTCAATAGATGCATGTTAGAAGACTTGACAGTTATCTATTATAAAATCGTGTGGTAGAAATGACACGTGTTGGTGTATCGTGGTTACGATGCATGTACAATATCATTGGGGGGAGGGGACAGCTATTAGCGTAGGGGCTACATTTATTTTTACACACATTTTGGGCCGGGGGTGACTCTTATGAGCACTACCTTCTGTCCATGGCCGATAGTGACTCGGATGAGCGCTACTTACGGCCACTTTTTATTTACTCTGCTGATCCTACAGCCCCTGCGTAGAACGTTGTCCTCAAAGTGCATATCACATAGATGGTTAGGAACCCTGTCGTGTCGTAGTTTTATAGTATTTTTATTTATGCAGTTATAATGGCATGTTCTTCTTGTATCTTGCTACGTCCCTATGAGGACCTGGTTATCTCTTCAGGTGTGTGCTTTCATGGTTTACTGCAGGTGTTCTAGCCAAGATGGTGGGCGTCTCCATTTCTTCGAAGATGATCGCTCTTGGTTCATCTTGATACTTTCATGGATTATTTTTTTGTATACTTTATCTCCTTTTGATAGTTGGTAGTGGACTTTGTCTCCGTCCAACGATTGTACCATAAATATTCAAGTTGAATTTATACTATTATTCTTTTTATTGTGGATGAGATTAGTTTGTCTTGGATTACTATATTTTACAGCTTATGTATTCATACGAGGTTTCCATATATTGGAGTATACTTCGTATGTATGCAGCTGGCATGGATACGTACCTAGTCCTAAGTATTTTGGGACTGGGGCGTTACACGTAGGTAAGCCTTCCCCGATCGCATCTCGCCAGATAGGACTTCGTAGATGGGAGAAGACACCATATGACATGACTTTTATTTCTTGCCCTTCTTTGCCTTTGGAGATACCACCCCCTGCGTCATTTCTTGCACAAGGTCCGGATGGACCCCCATGATCTTACCACGTTCAGTCGTGAGTGGTACCAAGGTTGAGTTGCGAGCTGGCGGCAGGTTGACGACTTTCATTATTGCCTTGGGGATCGGGATTACGCTGTCTGAAACTTCTGTGGGAGAAAAGTCACCAAATTGAAGAGAGGTCATGTTAGAAGATACGACCTTTTCTTCAGCTTCGAGGTTGATCACTTGGCTGTCGATAAGCTGTTGTATCTTCTTATTCAGGAGGATGCAATCCTTGGTAGAGTGGTTCACGTACTGATGATAAAGACAGTACTTGGGATTGTTGAGTTGGTTTGCCTCTACATGACGTCGTGGTGGAGGCAACGTCAGTTTATTACCCTTCGTCAATGTGTGAAAAATGGTAATAACATCGTCTTCGTCAAAGGAGAAAGTCTCCTTCGGTTTGTCAGAGGCACCATGAGAATTGGAAGCTCCCTTGGAAGTATCAACCTTTAAGACTTCTTTCCCTTTACCCCCACGGACAGGGATAGTTTGAGGATGCTTACCCTTGTCATCAGATTTGGGTGTTTTCAACCCCAGTAATTCTAGATTAGGGACGTCATTTTTAGCAGCATCAGCGGCCCCAATGAAAGTGGGCCATGTATCATACTTATGTATACCCAGACAAAACTTCACTGAAGGAAGGAAGTTGTGTCGACAAGTATCCATAAGTTCTGAGTCTGGTATGCCGAAGGGCATCTGTAAGCCCTAGATTTTTTAAAATATTATTTCTATAATTTTAAATAGCATTTTTGTCCTTAAAATAAGTTATTATAATTATTAGAAATTTTCTAGAATTTTTATATGATTTTTACAATGATTTTTAAAGCTAAAAATATCAATTTACAATTTATTAAATTATTTTAAATACGTTTTGCAATTAATTAAATTATTTTATAGCAGTTTGTAATAATCGATTTGTCTGTGTAAATTTTAATTTGCACAGAACATAGCGGAGGGGGCTTTATGCAAATTAGTTTTTGCATAAACCTATGGCGGTGGGTGTTTTTGTAAATACCTATTATTGGGGGGGGGGGGGGTTTGCAAACCGACCACCCGATCACCGCCTTCGTCCCGACTAACTCCGCCGACCTCGGCCTAAACCCTAACCTTAATTCCTAATTTACTGGCCAAAATCCTAATCTAAAACCTGCCCCAACCCTATAAATAGACCCCTAGACTAAACCCTAACCCTAACCCTATTCTACTGCCCGACCGCCCTAGCCACGCCATAGCCCCCTTTCTTCTCCGACAAGTTCACCGGAACCCTAGATCTAGGAGTGCTGCCCCTACAGGCCATGCCACCGTCACTGACCACCACCAATCGACGTGCCTTGACGAGACGACCATCGTGCCATTTTTTCTCGACCACCACGACACCTCCTCCGCCGTGCAACGCCCCCGAAAGCCACTGCTCGACGGACACGTACGTGTCATCTCTCCCATACGTCGAGTCGTGTCTCGTGTACACGTGTGTGGACTCGCCCACTGTTGGAGAGTCCAGTGATGGGCATGGACACGACATTTACGTGTCGTGCGTGTCGTGCTAACCATGGACACAAGATTCGTGTGCCCGTGTCCTAAACTGTCAGGACACGGATTTTTAATAATTGGGTTATCGGGTTTGGTCTCGTGTACATGTATTATTAGAATATTTAATATATATTATTAAAATACTTTAATATATATTTTAATATATGAATTTTTGTATTTTATTAATCATGGTCATTTGGTGTCCAAACCTAGCATGGGTTTTTGGGCCCAAATGTGTCTAAATACATTCAAAGTCTGTACAAGTCATATTGGACTTGATTCATGGCCT
Source organism: Iris pallida (assembly GCA_029216955.1). NCBI lineage: Eukaryota > Viridiplantae > Streptophyta > Magnoliopsida > Asparagales > Iridaceae > Iris > Iris pallida. Next base: position 10,893,351 of record JANAVB010000197.1, read on the forward strand.
TAGGTATAGTGCCCCGTCCCTACATCGTCCCCCGTACTCTGTCCACGGGGTGCACGAGAAAGGAACACTGTCGCTATCGATTCGGTCGGGACCGATAGGTCGGGATCGACCGAGTCGATCGAACGGGAACGGTTGAATTAAGATCCATTCCTCGTTATGGAATGTCTTCTTCGGAACCAAGTCCCATATTCAGCGGGTTGCACCTCGAGGATTGACTCTGCGGCTGAGTCGGGAGAGACCTCCCATTGCTCTGCTTTTCAATAATGCAGTGTTCTAATCGGTTGCTTGTGTGATTTCAGGTAATCGCGTAGGCGACGTCTAGCACGACCAACAAGTTCTCTCGCCGAAGTAAACTCAAAGTGAGTGGCTGACCCTTCTCTTCTCGACCCCCTTCTTAAGTAAATCGATAGTGTTGTTGCGGATGAAAGAATGCAAGCAAGGGCACGGACACGGTAAAATGATCAAGTTTCAAAGAGAAAGTAGGCTAGGCCTTAATAACTAAATGTTGTCTTAACTCGGTCATTGGACAACTTGTCGACAAGGAGAGAGTTTCCTCGAGCGACTACCCGGGGCCACGGGACCGACTCGGCCTAGGAGGAAACACGGTATAGCTGTGCTGGATGATAGCACGGGTTAAGCAGGGACTTGCAGCGGAGCTCGCTACTTGCGCTGCAAGGGCCCCGACTAACAAAGCTATAGTCCAGGATGGCTTGTGATGTCAGTGACCAAACACACGTAATGTTGCACTTGGAATATAAATGATAACAATTGACAGAGAAGAACATGGTAGTTTCAAAAGGCGCGACGCGGTCCGCCGGAGGTAAGTTCTGACGTAAATTATATTTATGCTTGTCATTGCTCGTTTGAAATTCATTAGGAGGGTTAGAAACATTCATGAACTAAGTCATATAAACTCATCAACCAAATGAGAGCTTGGAACTTAAATTTGCCATGCACCAGTACAAAGTGTAATGTACTGATCCTCGCTCTCCACGCAGGTACCCCAAATCTCGAAGGACATGTCACTTAAATCTCAAGGCGGCGTGGACACTTTTGAAGCCTCGTCCGTGTAAAGGCTTGTTTCTGAATTCCTTTTGAAGACTCCGCATTCAGTACAAAAGAAGACCAATGGCGGCTCGGCTTCCCTCGATCGCAGGTGGAAAGTGTAACTATTTTGCATGTGAAAATGGATGTAATGTATGGAATGACTATCTCATCGGCGTTCATTTTGTAAGTCGAGTCATGTTGTAGCCCGCGCGGCAATGAATGTAATGAAGTCAATGTAAATGAAGTTTTATTATAAATGAAAAAGTCTACTTCTATTTTAATGTGTGTCAATCAATTTCTCTGCGTACTCTAACTTGATGTTGTGTTTCGGATGACCTTATGACTATGCCTTGTGCGATCGCAACTTAAGTTCGCACGACATCACGCCCGGGGGACGACTATCGATTCTACGAAATCGGGGCATGATATAATGGTATCAGAGCACGGCTTTACATCCTTTGACCTCGCATCGATGAGATAAGTTGTTCCATACAATGAGTCCGTAATATTTTATGACTGATGCGTTTGCCTTCGTATCGCAGAAGTGACAGAACCCACGGCTGAGCGAGAGCAGAGCGCTTCTAGCGGCTCTAGTAGTTCGCATCGTTCGTGGGGCGAACCTTCTAACGATACCATCGAAAGGATGCTGCGCATGATGGAGGCGCAGCGGAACCAGTCCAAGAACCGATATCAACAGACGGAGGAACGACAGGCCCAGTACGAAGCTCGCCTCGACGCACATGCTAAACTTCAACAAAAGCAGCTGGATACCCTGCAGCAGATCGTCCAAACAATAGTGGCCAACAGGAATTCTGCGACTGCGCCTACCATCACCACACCTGCTGCCACCGTGCCGACGATCCAACCCATTGAAGTCGATACGGAGGATCCCGAGCGTCAACCAGCGGCACCAAAAAAGTACAACTTTGAAGTGTCAGAATTCAAGAAGGCGTACCGTACTTCCTTCAGCGGTACCGAAGGCCCTTCCATAGCGATCGACTGGTTGGAAGAGCTGGAAGATCACTTTGAGCTTCTCGGCATTGAAGATTCGAAGCAAGTCGCCTGCGCACAACTTCAACTACGGTTGAACACGCACGACTGGTGGGCCGTCCGCAAGCGAGCGATCCGACCGAACAACACCACCGCGCCGATCTCTTGGGCCACGTTCTGCAAAGCTTTTGAAGTCCAGAACCTTCCGTCAGCTGTTCGTCAAGAGAAGGAAAATGAATTCATGCAGTTGAAGCAAGGGAGCCGGACAGTGGAACAGTATGTCGCAGAATTCAACAAGTTGTCTAAGTTTGCTAGTCAGTTTCTGCCTACTGAAGAGTGTCGTGTACGACGGTTCGAAGTGGGTCTGCGACACTCTATCGGTGCTCATGTCGGGGTCCCAAAGTACAAGACCGTGGACGAGGCTCTGAATCACGATCTCCGCCTTGAGAACCTGCATCCTTCCGGTGCTGGCGACATTGTGTGCCACTCCAATCACAAACGTCCTAGCTATACGGGAGGCAACAATTACACATCAAAGCGTCCAAACCATGGAGGCAACCAGGGACGAACCCCACCATTTCCTTGTGCCAAATATCAAAAATTCGGTCACCATGCCAACGATTGTCATATCCTCGAAGGAGGGTGCTTCAACTGCGGAGCAAGGAACCACCAAGCACGAGATTGCCCCCGGAAATGGAATCGTAACGCCCCGCCACAACAACACCGTCAAGAGAATCGAGGACAGGCGCCTCGACCTCCTCCGCCCACTCAACCCGTACCGCAAAATGGCCGAGACCGTCGCCCCAACACTCAGGGCCGCGTCTACGCCATGACTCGAGACGAAGAGCTGGCATCAGATACAGTAGTGTCAGGTATACTAAAATTCAATAATGTGCCTGCTCGTGTGTTATTTGATTCAGGTGCTTCGCATAGTTTTATATCGGCGGACTTTGTCGTCGAGCACAAATTTCCTGTAATATTATTAGATCTCGACCTTAGCGTAAGCACACCTTCGGGCACACCAATTCTCATAAACTTAGCCTGCGCCGGCGGGATTATCTGTATCGGCGGTCAAAAGATCGGTCTGGATGTGATAGTTCTAGACATGAAGGACTTTGACATCATTCTGGGAATGGATTGGCTCGGGCCGTACAACGCAAACATAGACTGCGCTGAAAAAAAGGTCACCTTCCGCATATCTGGAGTGCCTGAATTTTGCTACTCGTGTGGTGAGGCGTCGCCGACCTGCATGGTGATCTCCGCAATATCTGCTCGACGGATGTTGCATTCCGGGTGCAAAGGCTATCTAGCTTCCGTTCGAGACATGCGACAGGATGGTACAAACGCGGGTCAGACCGACTTTGTGACAGAATTCCTAGACGTGTGCCCGGACAAGCTACCCGGCATGCCGCCCGATCGAGAAATTGAGTTCACAATCGACACATTCCCCGACACCCGACCGATCTCGAAGGCTCCGTACAGAATGGCCCCTGCAGAACTGAAGGAACTAAAGGCACAACTACAAGAATTACTCGACAGAGGGTTTATCCGTCTGAGTGTCTCGCCGTAGGGTGCGCCCGTGCTATTCGTGAAGAAGAAAGATGGATCGATGCGGCTCTGCATCGACTATCGGGAATTGAATAAAGCCACCATCCGGAATAAATACCCCCTGCCCCGTATCGACGACTTGTTCGACCAGCTCCAAGGTACAACAGTATTTTCGAAGATTGACCTGTGATCGGGTTATCACCAACTCAAAGTCAAGCCAGATGACGTGCCGAAGTCTGCCTTCCGTACTCGCTATGGCCACTACGAGTTCTTGGTAATACCGTTCGGTCTGACGAACGCCCCTGCCGTCTTCATGGATCTAATGAATCGGGTGTTCCGTCCGTTCGTTGACAAGTTCGTAGTAGTCTTCATCGACGACATCCTCGTCTACTCGAAGGATCGAGCGCAACATGCAGAGCATCTGCGGACGGTACTCCAAACCCTTCAAGAGAATCACTTGTACGCGAAGATGAGCAAGTGCGAATTCTGGTTGAATAGCATCTCATTCCTTGGGCATATCATCTCCGCCACGGACATCGCAGTCGATCCGAAGAAAGTCGAAGCAGTTGCTGATTGGAAACGACCCGCATCAGTTAGCAAAATTCGAAGCTTCCTAGGCTTGGTGGGATACTACCGACGCTTCGTGAAGGACTTCGCGAAGATTGCATCGCCGTTGACTTGCCTCACCCAGAAAGGAGTCACATTCAAGTGGTCAGACGACTGTGAAGCTTCCTTCCAATAGCTCAAATAACGGCTCGTTTTGGCCCCGATACTTGCTCTTTCTGAAGGGACGGAGGGATTTCAAATCTTTAGCGATGCTTCTGGCCAGGGCTTGGGGTGTGTGCTCATGCAGCGGGATAAGGTGATATCTTTTGCTTCCCGACAGTTGAAGCCGTACGAGAAGAACTACCCCACGTACGACCTAGAATTAGCGACGATTGTGTTTGCATTAAAGCTGTGGCGTCACTATCTCTATGGCGTGACGTACATAATTTATACGGACCACAAAAGTCTCAAGTATCTCTTCACCCAGAAAGAATTGAATTTGCGGCAGAGGCGATGGCTCGAGCTGATCAAAGACTATGACTTGTCAATCGACTACACGCCAGGCAAGAGAAATGTGGTAGCGGATGCGCTGAGCCGGAAGTACTTAGCTTCGTTATGCATCAACGATCGACTGCTGCGTGAATTGGAAGGAATGGGCATCAAGCTCTGAATTCGTTTCAGAGACGTGAAACTGGCACAACTGCGGGTGGAACCGAGCCTACTGGAGAGGATCAAGTCTATACAGAAGGACGACCCCTACCTGGAGAAGATGCGGAAGCTGATATCGACAGGAAAAGCGTCCGACTTTGCAGAGGACGAGTCGGGAGTGTTGCACGTGAAGGGACGGCTATGCGTACCGGACGACGCAGAACTTAGAAAGGAGATAATATCGGAGGCGCATTATGTAAAATATTCCTTGCATCCTGGCAGCACCAAGATGTATAAGGACCTCCGCGTTGTCTTTTGGTGGTACGGCATGAAGAGGGACGTAGCGCTCTTTGTGTCAAAATGTATGGCCTGTCAGCAAGTCAAAGCCGAGCACCAGCGACCGGGCGGGAAGATGCAGAACCTTGCCATTCCAGAGTGGAAATGGGATCACATCACTATGGACTTCGTTGTTGGCTTGCCGAGGACGCCGCGGGGAAACGACGCCATCTGGGTCATCGTCGATCGACTAACTAAGTCAGCGCACTTTATTGCCATCAAAGTTACTTGGAGCGTCGACCGCCTTGCTCAGATATACCTTGATGAAGTAGTTCGGCTGCACGGGGTCCCAGTATCTATCGTCTCGGATCGGGATGGACGGTTCGTAGCACGCTTCTGGAGCAGTCTTCATTCAGCACTAGGGACCAAGTTGAAGTTCAGCTCAGCTTATCATCCTCAAACTGATGGCCAAACAGAGCGGGTGAACCAAATTCTCGAAGACATGTTACGACTCTGTGCGATCGACTTGAAGTCAAGTTGGGACGTCCATCTACCGCTGGCCGAGTTTGTATACAACAACAGCTATCAGTCCAGCATCTAAATGGTGCCGTATGAAGCTTTGTACAACCAGAAGTGTAGATCGCCCATTTACTGGGATGAAGTCGGAGAACGGCAGATACTTGGTCCGGAGCTGGTGGAGCAGACCGTGCAGAAGGTCAAGTTAATACGAGAGAGATTGAAGATAGCACAAAGCCGGCAAAAGAGCTATGCCGACACGCACCGAAGCCCCCTCGAGTTCTCGGAAGGCGACCATGTATTCTTGAAAGTTATGCCCATGCGGGGAGCTTCCAGGTTCGATGCGAAGGGGAAATTGAGCCTAAGATTTGTTGGCCCGTTCAAAATATTGAAGTGAGTCGCCCCGGTAGCTTACCAAATTGCCTTGCCGCCTGTATTGTCAGAGGTACATGACGTCTTCCACGTACCACAATTGCGGAAGTACGTGCATGATCCGAACCATGTGGTGGATTTGGGTAAGCTGGACCTGAAGACGGACTTGTCATATATCGAAGAGCCGGTGCAAATCTTGGAGCGCACGGATAAACTTTTCCACAATCGTGCTATTCCTCTCGTTCGCATCCTCTGGAGAAACCATTCGGTCGAAGAGTCGACGTGGAAGCTTGAGTCAGAAATGATGGAAACGTTCCCTTCATTGTTCTCGTAGAGGTAGGTTCTATTTTAAGTTTCGAGGACAAAACTTTTTCTTAGTTGGTTATGGTGTAGTGTCCCATCCCTACATCGTGTTCCGTACTCTGTCCACGGGGTGCGCGAGAAAGGAACACTGTCGCTATAGATTCGGTCAGGACCGACAGGTCGGGATCGACCGAGTCGATCGAACGGGAATGGTTGAATTAAGATCCATTCCTCGTTATGGAATGCCTTCTTCGGAACCAAGTACCATATTCAGCGGATTGTGCCTCGAGGATTGACTCTACGGCTGAGTCAGGAGAGACCTCCCGTTGCTCTGCTTTTCACGCCGCTTGCGTTGGTTTTGGCTTTGTTTTCTGAATGTATTTTCGTGAATGTTTTCGATGGTTTTCATGGCTTGCATTTCGGACTCGCATTTCCTATCGAACTCCTTGAATAATGTAGTATTCTAATCGGTTGCTTGTACGATTTCAGGTAATCGCGTAGGCGCCGTCTAGCGCGACCAACAAGTTCTCTCGCCGAAGTAAACTCAAGGTGAGTGGCTGACCCTTCTCTTCTCGACCCCCTTCTTAAGTAAATCGATAGTGTTGTTACGGATGAAAGAATGAAAGCAAGGGCACGAACACGGTAAAATGATCAAGTTTCAAAGAGAAAGTAGGCTAGGCCTTAATAACTAAATGTTGTCTTAACTCGGTCATTGGACAACTTGTCGACAAGGAGAGAGTTTCCTCGGGCGATTATCCGGGGCCACGGGACCGACTCGGCCTAGGAGGAAACACGTATAGCTGTGCTGGATGATAGCACGGGTTAAGCGGAGACTTGCAGCGGGGCTCGCTACTTGCGCTGTAAGGGCCCCGGCTAACAAAGCTATAGTCCAGGATGGCTTGTGATGTCAGTGACCAAACACACGTAATGTTGCACTTGGAATATAAATAATAACAATTGACAGGGAAGAACATGGTAAGTTTCAAAAGGCGCGGCGCGGTCCGCCGGGGGTAAGTTCTGACGTAAATTACATTTATGCTTGTCATTGCTCGTTTGAAATTCATTAGGAGGGTTAGAAACATTCATGAACTAAGTCATATAAACTCATCAACCAAATGAGAGCTTGGAACTTAAATTTGCCACGCACCAGTACAAATTGTATTGTACTGATCCTCGCTCTCCACGCAGGTACCCCAAATCCCGAAGGGCGTGCCACTTAAATCTCAAGGCGGCGTGAACACTTTTGAAGCCTCGTCCGTGTAAAGGCTTATTTCTGAATTCCTTTTGAAGACTCCATATTCAGTACAAAAGAAGACCAATGGAGGCTCGGTTTCCCTCGATCGTAGGTGAAAAGTGTAACTATTTTGCTTGTGAAAAGGGATGTAATGTATGGAACGACTATCTCATCGGCGTTCATTTTGTAAATCGAGTCATGTTGTAGCCTGCGCGGCAATGAATGTAATAAAGTCAATGTAAATGAAGTTTTATTATCAATGAAAAAGTCTACTTCTATTTTAATTTGTGTCAATCAATTTTTCTGCGTACTCTAACTTGATGTTGTGTTTCGGATGACCTTATGACTACGCCTTGTGCGATCGCAACTTAGGTTCGCACGGCATCACGCCCGGGGGACGACTATCGATTCTACGAAATCGGGGCGTGACATTGGATCTCGTATTTGGACTTCGGTTCAATTTTGTATACATGAATAAAATAGTAAATAATTGATTAATTATTGTTTCAAAAATTATTACTTGCTGTTTTTGAATTTATATATATACTTTAATTGCCGTAAAAATATGGGAAAAATTATATGTAAATACTATGTTAATTTAGCTAATTTAATATAATTTTTCAGTATTTAGATAGTAATTTGGCATTTTATAAAAATAGGAAAACAGAGCTCATTTTCAGAGTACTTATGTTTGCTGATTTTTAATAAATATCTATGAGGGTTTATAAATTCCAAAATAATTAGTATAAATTTCTATAATTAACAAGGATCATTTTTATACTTTATTTTATGTATAATTAAGCTTTTTGTCTATCTTAAAATTTGTTGGAACACAGTGTGCAGTCTGATTTAATTATTAAATAATTACGACTTATGATGTATTGTGTGATTTTAGGATATTGTAGTATTGGACCTCACCCTACCATAGTGTAAAGGCCCTAGAAATTTAATGTAGGTATTGTGTCACCCTACATTGATCTCCTGTGCTAAAGTTCACCATTTGGCTAGGTGTCCAGTTAGAAAGTCGTGTCGCACAACTAGTGTCTTAGTGTTTAACTTAGTATGAAAACTAAGTTTATGTATTATTTCAACAGTGACGAGTCACCAGACATCTATAGCATTTCCTTCACTACCTTGCTTTGCTAGAGGCAAGTACCTCTACAAACTTTATTTACAACATATAATGAATTGTGTATAAACCATGTTAATATCTAAACTGCAAGTCGTATATCACCATATTTCATATGCTTCATACTGCCCTCAGTATCCACCATGCTTTATACTGTTCTCGTGTCACTCACATGTTATAAAACGGGTTAAGGAAAAACTGTTAGTAGAGTACGTGATCATGCCCCCTTCTCCGTATGTATTTACCGAGCACTGTTACATTCTATATGTAACTTTGTCGTATGTCTGATCCCGCGTTTGTGTATGGATATATACCGATGCCGTTAAGTGTACGTATGTATCCTTCAAAAAATTGATATGTACCACTGTACATCATATTTTACCTATTGATTGATCACTCACCTGCTACAGTTTTAAACTTTAAAACAAACATATGGTGCCATGATAGATTATGATATGCCATGATTCCTACACTTATGTTCATTTCATGTTTTGTATATTTAGTTTGTTAGAATCAGTACTTGCTCCCGTCCTGACAGGATAACATTGTAGGTATACTTACCGAGGAGGAGTTGCTATACGATTCCTATTATAGAGTTGCTGCCGAGGATCAGGCTTTATCTTACGAGGATGTACCTACGAGGAAACTCGTCTAGTTTGTTGATTTACTTGGGACTTTTGAGAGTAGTCATGTTTTAGACTACGTATTTTGTAAACTGGACCTGTATCCAGTTTTATATTTTGGCCATGTACTCGGAACATATTTATATACGAGATGATTTTGTGTTTGGATATATTCTGACTCATTATTACATATAGAACTGTTAGCACACTTTGGTCCTATCTTATTTGTCTTTAAAACAGCTTACTACGCTTTATCTCAAGCGTAGGCTGGACATGACTCGGCCCGGCCCAATAATTTAGGTAGCTGATCGTGACATATTTTTAGTGGTAGCCCATGCAGGTCATGACTAAATTGTTTGGTTACAATATTGTAGCAAGCATGCCTGCAATTATGAACTTAAGGTAACTAGACAACACTAGGAATTACGCTTAGAACACCTAGAGGATTACTAGGATTGCAACATAGGAAACACATCACATCATATGCTCGTTATTACAAATTAGACTTTCTTGTTGTTTAAGATTGTTTACTTAAAAGAGTCCTTATAAGTTCTTTTATTTATTAGATGGTGCTCACCCGCTCATCCCAGTATGCTACACCTGAGAATGACACACTTTCTATCCAGTCGGTTGACCAGTTGACCGATGTACCTCCACCTCCACCTACCATACTCCCCCACTCCACAAATCCACCAACCCAGATACCTCTACCACCTTCTGCATCACAGTCCCAGCAGGACCCGATACCCCCACCACCACCTATTACTATACCTGTCCAGGCTTCCGTCACTCTCGACGGGAACCAACTGTTCACTCTGATCCAGAGGTTCCTAACGACCCATCAGGAGCATGCGACCTTACTCCGCTAGAGCATGGAGCGTTCTGAAGAGCGTACCATGGTCCCACCACCGGTAGAGCCATGACAGAGAGCGGGGAACATCAAGGACTTCATGGGTTTGAACCCCAGGGAGTTCATGGGGACTGAGTGTTTCACTTAACAAAATGCCTAAAATTGGCTTTTGAAAGAAAACGAAAAAAGTACAATAGTACAAATTGTTTCTAGGAAGTATTGCTATGGAAGTCTGATCTGAGAGCGATCACTTTGTTCCTTGGACCATACGATGATGATGAAAAAAACTGCTTGAAGAAGACGAACAATCGGAAGAACTAAGTCACCAGAAAGGTATCGAGCAACGATACTGATGGCACAATCGAATGCTTTTCTGCTTTGCTTCACCCTGTTCTTGAGAAAAAGTTGAAGAAATGCTTCTGGGAATATCACTCTGAAAGTATGAGTTTTCTCAGAATCTCCTCCTCTGTATATCTCTCTTAATGATGTCTTGTGTTAAAAATAAGTCTTATAGACTAGACCCTCTGTGCGTAAAAAGCAACATAATCGGTTCTCTACGCAAGCAACTGTCACCCACGATTGAAAATCAACCTCTACGCGTGCTGACACGTGTCACATTATTTCAACAAAATGGGGAGAGCACGTACACACGTTTCTCGATAAGTGTGGCATGAAAGCCACGTATGCAGACCACGTTCTCATATAGCCAGAAAAGATTGGGCGTAAAAATGACCTAAAATAGAATTCCTACGTAAAGTAGCAGACTGGGCGTAAAATAACCTAAAATAAACTTCCTGCGTAAAGTGGCTGAAAAGTAGCCTTGAGCGTATAATTAGCTCAAATAAACTTTACGCGCATAAAAACGTTGAGCGTAAAAGCTCGAATAGCTTTCGTGCGTAAAAGAAGCAATCTCTTGAGCGTAAAGTAGCCCATCTACACAATAAACGACAAGTGTTGGATTTAGTATAAATCAAATCTTCTCGGCTTCTGTGCAATCTGCTGTCAGAAAATTATTATGTTAGAACAGTATCACGTGCATTAAATGCGATGTGGACAGCCTGTCTCCCGCGTAAAGTTTTGAGGATGGCTCTCGCGTAAAGTAGCTCGCGTAGAGTTTTACTCTGTTTGATTTCTGCGTAAAGTCTGAGTCTGAGTTTGTTTGTCTAGCGTAAAGCTCTTAACTTCTTTGACTTGGAGTCATTTTTACGCTCCTACAAGACCCCCTTCAAAGTTTTCAAATTTTTTCAAAATTTGAAATACTTTGAACAGAAGCGTAAAATCTGGGATATTCAACAATCCTCGTAGAATTCGGGATACCCAACGGTCATCTGCGTAGAGTTCGGGATACTCAACAGTCCACGTAAAAGTCGAAATATCCAACCGTCAGCGTAAATTTCGGGAATTTGAACTGATTTCAAAATTTTCTATAAATAGAGCCTTGCTGATAGAGAGAGAACTTTACTCATTCTCGTAATCTCGATTCTTCCTTTACAATCTTCTTCTTCTTCTTCATCCTCTTAATCCGAATCAATGGCCCCCAAGAGCAAAACCACCGCCGACGCCAAAGGCAAGAAGCCCGCCGCTGCTTCGTTGACGGCTGATCGCGCAGAAACCACTATCCCATAGTCGGTGGCACCCCGAAAGACCAACCCCGCTGTGGCTTCGGCCATGAAAGGTAGAACACTACCTAATTTCGGCCGTGAGTTCGTCGGAGAAGAAGGAGACTCGAACCTTAAACTTCACGCCCACGTTTATACGTGTCAGCGTAGAAATTAAAATAAAAAATACGTCCACGTTATACGTGTCAGCGTAAAAATAAAAACATACGCCCACGTCTATACGTGCCAGCGTAAAAACAAAATATGCTCACGTCAATACGTGCCAGCATAAAAATCAAAATACGCTCACGTCAATACGTGCCAGCGTAAAAATCTGAATAAGCTCACATAAATACGTGCCAGCATAAAATTTAAAATACGCTCACGTCAATACGTGCCAGTGTAAAATTCATAATACGCTCACATCAATATGTGCCAGCGTAAAAATTAAAATACGCTCACGTCTATACGTGCCAGCGTAAAAATCAAAACACGCTCACGTCTATACGTGCCAGCGTAAAAATCAAAATAGGCTCACATCAATATATGCCAGCATAAAATTCATAAGTGAAAAGACTTTGCGTAAAATAAGAACTTTTACACTTTAAAATTTTTATCAACTTTAATTTTTTTGCACATAAGCGTAAAGTTTTGCATAGTCAAGTTCTCTAGTACGGAGTCTTTATTCTTTATGCGTAAAATTCAGACCAAGTCATCTGCGTAAAAATTCAAATTAGATTTTTACTAACTTGATTTTTCTTTTTTTTTTGGCAGTAGACTTGCAAATTCACCCGCTTGCAGAAATATTTGGCTCACCAGCTGGTATGGTGGGCTCAAATTACTTGGAGAATTTTCCCCATGTGGAATTCCCTCAATCAAATCCAAAATACCCTGAAGGGAGACAACATCTAATAGCTGCTCAGGGGGACAGAATGCTGTTGTCAATAATAAATAGAGAATTGTTGGTATCGCTGGATGACCAACAATTTTTGAAGCCAGCCTTCTTGTTCGGGGATGCTATAGATTTTCAATCACAAACACACCCCAAAAAGGAGGCTTGGGTGTTTAAGTTTGGAGAGAGGGCAATGTATCTCCCAGACATGGCCAGAGATTATCCCTTATCTGCATTCGTCCATGCTACTCATCCACGATAGATGCTATGGAACCTGACTCCCAGTAGTCATGGTAGGCCGGGCAGAATCATTTTCAAGAGGGATAGAGGCAATGAAATGGGCTACCACATCAGTACTCCTAGTGGTGGTGTCGTCCCTTTTTTCGGTCTATTGCCTGGGTTCACACCGAGCGAAGATTCAGCTCTGATCCAACCGGTGCAAACCCCAATGTTCGTTAACAAGTTCATAAAGGCCGCAGTATTATATCCTCAGGCCAACCCTAGGCTACCAGGGTGGTTGACTCCATATAACCAGAACTGGATTCAGCTTAGTGCCTAGATCATGAAGAACTTTAAGACGGATCTGGAAGCTATTGGCCTTCATGAAGTAGTAGCCTCCACGAGCCAGGGTATACCAATGAACAACAACCTGTTCTTGGCTCTGATGGAGTTGTATATGAGTTCAACAGGGACTTTTGCAATCCCATTAGGTGAGATGGGTTTTACCCTGCACGAGATGCAATTCATCTCTAAGCTGCCGATGGGTGAAGCTCCCTATGAAGAGTATGTTCCCTCCAACCGGGAACTAGCAGAAATCAGAGAGAAAAATCCTCAATTGGTTGAGGTCTACCAAAAAATGATGTGCCATTACCTAATTTATACCACTATGTATGACAGTGGGTCATATTTGGCATAACTAATAAATGGACAACCTATTTATTCTACCACGAGAATAGGATACCCAAAAACGAGAAGGGGAGATTCCAGGAAAACAAGGCTCCAACCATCAACCCTTGTTCAATAATCCCTTCAGATCTGATCCATAGTTTGATGATCTCACATAAGTCTCCGGACCAGTATCTGTCCACTAAGACTGGAGACATCCCTGCGGGGACTGAAACCTTAAGCTACCTGAGGCATGGCAGTCAGAAGATCTCAAGGGAAGCCTTGCTGGCAGGCTTTCTGTCTCTGTGGCTGCAGAGATGGATCGTGCCAGGGATAAGCACAGCTGACAGAATTCACCGAAACGTATTATGGCCGACAGTACGTTTGGTGTTCAAGGTCAGAATCATCCTGCTATCGGCAATGGTGTGTCGAATAAATGCAGGTTTGCGGACCTTTGATGAGGAACTAATCAACAATGCTCCTCACCGAAAAGAATTTCCTAGGGTAGAGATGCCCTATACTTATCTGATGGGCTGGCTATTGCATCATAACTGCAGTTTGTTGCCACCAGGCCCTGGAGATAATGCAGAGGTCTTCCTTCAAAAATTCAATAAAGCCACGTGGACTGCAACTACAGTGGCAGACACCCGAGCAGTACTAAACTACTTCCATGGATGGAACTTTTTCTGTACAAGACCACAAGTTCCAGCCGACTGCCTCGGTGTACAATTTGAAGATAGAGGGGAAGGGAGGACTTTATTACCTGTGCCAGTTTTCAAATGGCTAATGTGCATCAGACCCTCACATCTGATGTATAGGAATGAAGACAACTGTGCGCTCGAACCGTATCTACCAAGTCGGTTCGCTCGCCAGTTTGGATATGACCAACTTCATGTTGGTAATCCCTCCACCAGCTTCTACCATTATGGGAAGTTGATTGACGGTGCAAGAGCGTAGAGATACTTTAGCACTGCTTGTACCGGTGCTAGATTTCGGGTATCCACTGCTACAAGTACAACCGAGCTACGAATACTTCATACGTATGCTCGCTTTTATGCATCCAATCGCTCCTTTGCACATGGTTATAATATAAAGGGGAGTCTTCGATGGCCCAAGGAAGGGAACGTCAAAGAACCAGTCAGGGTACTTCCAGACATACCCGATGACGCTGCTGTTCCAGATGAGTATCTGGAAGTAATCCCTACGGGAGTTGGGGAAATAGCTGCAGGACCAATTATTATCAGCAAAACCCGAAAGAGGAAATCAGGTGCAGCTGTTACCCTCCCAGAGAAGAAGAAGAAGATCACTATCAAAGGGCCTTCTAGACAGAGAGCCGCTACTCCAGAGAGCGACACTCCAGTCGAGGAGCCTCAACATATTACATCTTCTTCAGTTCATCCTGGAGAAAGATCTTTGGCATCCCAACCAACAGCATCAACAGAAGCTGTGGAGCTCCTATCTCCTGGACGTCTCAGCTCATCACTTCATCTGACTTTGCCACAGAAAGCTATTGAGGATACCGTCACTACACATACTGTTGATCCAGAGCTCATCCCATCAGATGAACCGGCTCTTGCCTTCGATGATGATGACTGGGATGGGGACTATGACTCGCTCTTGGCACGTCCTGCACCTAATCTAGGTAAATATAAATTACACAAAATCTATACAAGATTATGTATTATGATTTTGTATATTTAACTTATTTTGCTTAATTTGTAGGTGTCATCACTGCAGCAAAGCCTGTAGCTCCTCCTCCTCCTCAAGAAGCTATTTATGAAGAAAACATGGAATCTGAGGAAGAGAGTTCTTCTTCAGAAGAAGAATAAGATACTGTCCAAGAGGAATGTTCTCCATCTACAGAGATACAACAAGAGCATGTGGTAGAGGCTCAGCTAGAATTGTCTTCTCTTGCTAAGGACGGAGAAAAAGAACAAACTGCAGAAGAACCAACTGCAGATGAAGAAGCGACTGCTGCAGAAGAAACAGACTTCAATAAAAAAAAAGTTGTAGAAAGAACCCACTGCAACTGAAGTACTTCCAGAGCTTGAAGAGCCGATAGCCAATGAAGGTGATGAAGATATAGTTAACTCACCAACTAAAACTGGAGACGTTGTAATAGCATCCTCCGTTATTGCTACTGATCCAGCACAAGTTTCTGAGAAGACAATATCTGAACCGGAGTCAGTTACAATGATCACCATTCCTCCCACAACAATCACCGTCACTGAAACTCAAGTAGTTTCAACTCCAGAAGCGACTGGAGTAATGATCCAAAAGAGTGCGGAAGATATGGCCTCTGAAAATCCTGGGGATCAGTTAGCCACGGTAGCAGTATCAACAATGGCTTTAACTCAACTTGCTACCAAGGCAACAACAATATCCATTCCTAGCCTTCAGAAGAGGGACTTGGTAGACATTGCCGCCACGTCGAGCTCAAATGCAGAAATGAATCTCTTAGTTGAGATTCATACTGAAATTTTTTACAAAACTCTAGCAGCTCTGATCAAGATGGTCCTGAAGAAGGGCCTTAATTATGAAAGCTTGAAGGCTGCTATTGCTCTCACAATCAAAAATATTGCCATGTTCAATGACACTAAGAGAGCAGCGGCGCTGGAGAAGGTCGTAGAGGGACTTGAACAGCCTATTAGAGAATATCTAAGGCTGTCAAGTGAAACTATTGAAAGTCTCATCCAAACCGAGTACGATGCTTTATCGCCTGAATACATCGCTCGGGAGACTAATTTCAATGAATCTCTCCAGAACTATACCAGCGAAGTTGCCAGAGAAAGGGCTTTATTGAATGAAACCAAGCCTCTGCTGGAGATGCACAAAAAAGCCTATGAGACTTCAAACATGAGGATTCATCAACAAGATGATAGAATCCGTAAAGTTGAGGCGGATTGGCTCGTTTGAAAGCTGAAAGGGAGCAAATAATTGTGGATAGATACCAACATCTGACGCAAAGCTCAATTTTGGAAGAGAAGGTTTTCGGTGTTGAAGCTGTCATTAAAATCCTTGATGATGCCAAGGATAAAATGATAGCTACTTTCGCCGAATTCTCCCATCTTTGTACTCCAGAGGCTCGACGCACCATAGCTACTGCAACTGTGCTGAACTCTCGTGAGAAGCGTCTAGCAGAGCTGCAAAAACTGCTCGAAGATGTATCTGCTCCGCCTTAGGCATTTTTGCATTTAATACAGAATTTTGTATTCTTCTGTCTTTTTTATTCTGTAATATTTTCAAGAAATGAATGAAATATTTGTTTTGTGACCCTATCATTTATTTTGAAGTTAAACAATAGGTATGAGATAGAAAATACTTATCAGAGGTAATATGGACATGACAAGTCTTCTAAACTCAATAAATTATATCTATCCAGAGGTAATGTGGACATGATAGATAATGAATCTTGTTTTCTTTTTTAGAGTTTACAATACTATCAGAGGTAATATGAACGTGATAGATCGTAACAACTCAAAGAAAAATAGATTAATATCTATTCAGAGGCCATATGGACATGATAGATAAGAAAAGAAGTAGACTTAATATTTATTCAGAGGTCATGAGAACATGATAAATAATAAATCTTTTTTTTAATCAGCTGGTAAGACAGAAGATCAAAATTCTCTTTTAGGAGAAAAATAATCAGCTTAACCAAACATTGGTAGCTGGAGAATAAAGAAGAAGTTTAGACATAGTATTTTTTCAAGAATTTGCCATTAATTGGCATCATGAGCAAACCTCCATTAGGTTTAGACAACCTATAGGCACCATTAGAGAAGACTGTCTCGACTACATAAGGACCTTCCCATTTTGCTTAGAATTTTCCTTTGCTCTTATGAGTTATCACCATCGGTCTTCGGACAGCTAGAACTAGCTTACCGACTTTAAATACCCTCTCTTTAACTTTACGATTGAAAGCTCGAGATATGCGGGCTTGATATAACTCAATGTGCTGTTGTGCTTGAAAACGCTTCTCGTCCAATCCTTTAAGTTCTTGAAGTCGTAAGCGAGCATTATTCTCTGAGGTTAGCTCATTAGCAATGGCTATTCTAAGAGATAGAATCTGAATTTCCAGTGGAAGAACAACCTCACATTCGTAAACCAGTGAGAATGGTATAAAACCAGTAGGATTTTGGACTGTCGTTCGGTAAGCCCATAAACATTCTCCAAGTTTCTCATTCCAATCACGTTTATTAGAAGAGACGAACTTTTTGAGAAGTTTAATGATTGTCTTGTTGAAAGCTTCAGTCAAACCATTAGCAGCTAGATTATAGGCCGTAAAAGCCAAATTTTAGATCCGATTCTTATCGCAGAATCGATAAAATACCTGATTGGCAAATTGTGGTCCATTATCATGAATTATCCTTCAGGGAATCCCGAAACGATAAATGACATGATGTTTAATAAAGCTAACCATATTAGATATTTTTACTTCAACAAGGGGAACCGCTTCTGCCCATTTAGAAAAGTAATCGATTATAGCCAGTATAAACCGATGTCCCTTGACAGAAGGAGGGTTAATCGGACCAATAATATCCATGCCCCAAGCTTCAAAAGGCCAAGAAGCTGCTGTAGGATGTAAGAATTCAGATGGTTGATGAATAAAATCGGCATGAATCTGACATGCTTTACATCGTCTGGCATAATCTACATCATCTGCTATCATGGAAGGCCAATAATATCCCATTCTTCGAATACGGTCCTGCAATTTTAGACCCGATTGATGGGCACCGCAGATACCATCATGAGCTTCATAGAGTGTTTGCTTAGCTTCACTCTCAGAGAGACAACGCAGCAAAAGTCCGTCATATGAACGACGATATAACATATGCAAAGAAGAATCGTAGTAGAATCGAAATGATCGCCTTTTGATTGATGCAGCTTCTTTTGGATCTTCAAGTAAAATCCCATGAACCGCATAATCAATGAATGGACTTCTCCAATCCCTTTGCTAAGAACTTGATTCTGTAGTATAACTCTGCTCGATATGTAAATTATTCTTGACACAGAATAAGTCTCTATCCAATAAAGTAATGGTGTTTTGTCTTCTGATTGGAACAACTAAGTCTGTAGCTAAACTAGCAAGAGCATCAGCTTCTAAATTTTGAGAACGTGGTATGAATTCAATAAAGAACCCTTTGAATGAAAGGACCAATTTGATTACCACTTGATGATAAGGAATGAGGTCAGGATTTCTGACTTCATATGTCCCTTTGACCTGATTAACAATCAGTTGAGAATCTCCATAAGCTTCCAGAAACTCAATGTCGAATTGTTTTGCTACTTGAAGGCCAATTAGCAGAGCATTATATTCCGCCACATTGTTGGAGCATGGTTCATTAAGAGAATAAGCACGATAAATGACCATTTTATCAGGAGAGACCAAGACGATGCCTACTCCGGAGATAATATTGCCTTTAGGTCCAACCCGTGATACTCCATCAAAGTATAGTTGCCAAATGTTATCCCTCAAAGTCATGTTGCAATCTACGACTTCATCTGGAATGTCCTCATATAACTTAGAGGTTTTAGGTATAGGGTGAGCTACTAAGAAATCAGCTAAGGCTTGACCCTTCACTGATTTTTGAGGTACATAGACCATATCATAAGGAGTAAGCAACATTGCCCAGGTGGCTAATCTGGAGTTAAGAATGCTCGGCTTTCTCATTAATACCCGAATAGGATTTATTCTGGATATGACATAAATAGTTTGTCCTGACACATAATGTAGTATCTTTTGAACAACAAAAACCAAGGCCAGACATTCTTTCTCCATAGGAGTATACCTGTGTTCAGCTCCAACCATCATTCGAATAAGATAATAAATTGCCTGTTCATGGCCCTTATTACTTTTATGTGCAAGAAGAGCACCAAGAGAATGATCTAAGGCTCGAACATATAGCAAAAATGGTCTTCCTACTACTGGAGGTACCAGAACAGGTAGATTTGTAAGGTACTATTTGATGTCATTGAAGGCTTTCTGACATGCTTCATCCCAAACAAATGATACACCTTTCTTTAATAGCCAGGAGAAAGGTTGACATCTCCCAGAAAGATTGGATATAAATCTCCTGATATAAGCAATGCGACCTTGGAAGCCACGGAGTTCTTTTAGATTGCGTGGAGGACGCATTTCAAGAATTGCTTTAATTTTATCAGAATCAACGTGGATACCTTGAGAAGTAATAAAAAATCCCAAAAACTTGCCACTAGAAACCCCTAAGAAATACTTAGTAGGATTCATCTTCAATTGATGTTGACGCATCAACTCAAATACTGTCTTCAAGTCTTGAATATGATTATCTTTTTATCGACTTTTGATAGCAATATCATCCACATAATATTCAACTGTTTTTCGCAGATATTCTTAAAAAATATTGCTCATGGCCCGTTGATACATAGCACCGGCATTTTTCAGACCAAATGGCATAACCGTATAACAGTAAACTCTAAGGGGTGTACGGAAAGCGGTATACTTTTCATCTCCTGGATGCATCTTAATTTGATTGTATCCTAAAAATTCGTCCATGAAAGACATGCGTTCAAAACCACATGTATTGTCTATCATGACATCGGTAATCGGAAGTAAAAATTCGTCTTTTGGGCAAGCTGTATTAAGATCTCGAAAATCTATACAAACTCAAACTTTTCCATTTTTCTTCATGACATGTACAATGTTGGCAACCCAGTCTGGGTGTTGTTCTTCATGAACAAAGCCACATGTGATCAGCTTTTTGACTTCTGCTTCAATTACATCCATCATATCTGGTCAAAAATGCCGCTGTTGTTGTTTTACAGGCTTGGCATTAGGAAGAATAGTAAGTTTATGAGTAGCTACTTTAGGATCTAGACTCGGTATATCCTCATAACTCTATGCAAAGATATCAATATATTCTTTAATCAGTTGTACCAACTCTTCCTTTTCATCTTCAGAAAGGTTTTTACTGATGAATATTGGCTTAGACATAGTTCCGTCTCCAACATCAATCTGGACAATTTCATCTTCTGTAGGTGGCCGTCACTGTTCAAAACGAAGCTCCTATTGAGTGTCTATTTGTTGTGCCCAAGGGTCATTTTCAAATAGCTCAGATTCACCATCAGTTTGAACCATGTTGACTGAGAATATGCACTCAGATTCATCATAATGGTTTCTTCCAGAATATGAGGATTATAAAAAACTGGAAGAATATTCTTCTTCTATATCTTCTTTGTATATGTGAGATGTATCAGATTCGATGAATTGGATTTCTTCAGAATCTGAGGATTGTGAAGAACTGGAAGAAAATTCTTCTTGTATATCTTCATTAAACATGTGGGGTGGATCGTATCCCAACCCATGATGAGTTTTCTGGTAAAACAGATCACCACATAATGGTAACCGTCTACTTTTGTCTTGATTAAGACCTTGCATAGTCTTCAAATCATATCCCATATTCTAGATAATCTTAAGAGATTGTTGACTATATTTGTCAATTTGGATTCTTTCTTTATCTTTCTCTCTGAGATCATCTGTCTGAGTAACAGAAATATTTCTAGCTAGGCCAAACACAATTTGGTGCTTGTTTTTCTTATTAAACGGAATCACAAAATAAGATTCTTCGTGACGTCTATAAGCTACACAAGCTTGTGATGATGAGGCTACCGGTAGAAGATAGGGAGAAGATGTCAGGAACCTTTGAGCATAGGATCCTACATCGACATGAGGAGGAAATTTTTTTTTCTTATGATTAATATATAAGGTTTCCTCTGTATTTATGTCATTTTTATGTTGATGACTTTGATTATCAGCAGATAAAGTCATTATTTCAATAAATTTGACAGCCATGTACTCCAAAAGAAAATCTTCATTAATATGAGAAAGTACAGAATGATCAATATTTATATTATTTACAAACTGACTACTATGCTTCGAATTGATCATTAACGGACCGTCATCTGTCTTCTGCGTAGACTTGCCAAGGTTGATAATCAGTGGTTCTGGATCATTCGTACGAGAAGTACGTCCCTTGACCTTGACCATGAGAGGTTGAACTTGGCTCTTGGCTGGAATACTCACTGATTCCTCAGACAAAGCTCGAGTTCTTCCTTTAACCTTGATCATCAGAGGTTGGTCATTGACAGGTTGGAATTGGATTCGGCCTTTGACTTTAATCTTCAAAGATTACTCTTCTGGAGGATCTTCATTGATAGATTGATCTTCTGCAGGTGATCGATCTTCGGCCATATCCGATATCTCCTTCACATGCACCTGTTTGTAGAGTATTGAATCAGAGAAATAGGCTTCAATACCCTTAAAAGGATTAATATCTGTAAATTTAGTCTTCACTATCCCTTGAGAGTCCACATACTTGAAGTATTGGTGGAGAGTTGAAGGCACAATGTTATGCTCATGTATCCACGGTCTTCCAAGAAGGATGTTGTAAAATATATCTGAGTTGATAACATAAAAGTTCGCCATAGTTCGAAGATCACCAATTTGAATCTTCAGATGAATCTTTTCCAGTGGTTTACTCTTTCCAGAGTTGAAACCAACTATTGTTGTACTAGTGTAAGTCAAATCACTAGTAGGAATTCTTAAGGGTCGTAGCATACTCTGAAGAATAATGCTAATAGAAGACCCAGGATCAATATTAATTCTGTCAATTTCAGTAGATTCAATATACCCTGTATAACACAGAGGCCTGTCGTGTTTATTATGCTTCAACAGCATATCTTTTTGTGTGAAGATAATGTTAGGAATTGCTTCCATCACAATATGACATTGTTGACATGAAACTGGTATATTGTCAGGACTCTTGAGTTGAGCTAAGCATGAGTCTGGTTGTAGCAAAGCTTCACTCAAAGTTTTTCGGCTTTCTTTAGAAAGACGAAGCAACTCAAAGATAGAAAGTCTACCCGGGGTATTAGCTAGTTGGGCTAGAATTTCAAACTTGTAGGGTTTCATCACCACCCCTTGATTTGAAGCAGATTTAAATGGGACGTTAAAGCATAATGATTTCTGTTTTCCTTTCTCAACCACAGATGGTTTAGATCTTGCCTCAGTAGGAACATGAGATGGTTGAGCAGGTAGTATTTCAGCAATGTCCTCCGCTTCTTTAGAAGTTCCCTCATAATCTTTGTGGTACTTTTTTCCAGATCTCGTACCAGCAAAGGTTTCTTCTTCAGACTCAGGAGAATGAAGTACCATATTATAGGATTTAGTCTTCTTTTCCTTAGTCTTCTTCTTGTGAGAATTTTTATGAGGGACTTCAAAACCCAATCCAATAGTGGATTTTTGACCTTGAAGTTGTAAAGGAAGTCGCATTCCTTTATCATAGTTCAAGCCTTCTGCCTTTTGAAAGTCATAGTCTATCTTTTTCATGAGATAGACTGATTATTGGCTATACATGTGAGTGGGTAGCAGACTTTCAATAGATGATTCAATAGAGGATGAAGGAACAGAGACCTCTGTAGCCACAAGAGAAGGAGAAATAGAAATCTCTGTAGCCACAGGAGAAGGAGGAATAGAAACCTTTGTGGCCACAGGAGAAGGAGGAATAGAAACCTCTGTTGCCATAGAAGAAGGAGGAATAGAAACCTCTGTAGCCACAAGAGCAGGAGTATTCAGGATAGGAGAAAAAAATCCCTACAGGAACTTTCCCATAAGCAGCAAAGACTTGTTGTGCCCTGTATAAGGGGACACTACTCATTGCTAACCATTGCTGATGAGTAAGTTTGAGTTTGGTAGGAGGAGCCAAACTTGGAAGACATATATTCAAACCCCTCAGCCTATCCTCTAAAGGAATGTCGTCCCAAAGATGATCCAAATCATCATGATCTGGAGTAACAACATAAAAAATTGTATTGCAGGTTTTAACTTTTCTACCTTTCTTGGATTTTAAAGTTTTACCTTCATTCTCTATTTCAGGTACTAAGTCAGGATGTACCCACATGATTTTGCCATTTTTTAATATGAGAGGCAATGATCCTTCATTTTGCTCTCTAGCAGGCGGGAGATTCACAATCTTCATTGTTGCCTTAGGAATTGGGACAATCCCATCTTGAACTTGCTGTGGAGAAAAACCTCCAAATTGAAGAGAAATCATATTGGTTGTAACTGTATGCTCATCATTGGTTAAAGTGATGGCATTAGCATTTATCAACTCTTGGATTTTCTTCTTTAAGACATAGCAAGCCTTGGTAGGATAATTTATGTATCTATGATAGATATAATATTTGGAATTGTCAGTCAGATTCACCTCATTAGGTCTTTTTGGCTCCGGAATCTAGAGTTTTCCACTCTTTACAAGATATTAGAATATCCCAGGGATATTACTATCATCAAAAGAGTATTCTTCTTTTGGTTTGGAAGGCTCCGAATTATTTGGTGTTATTTTAGGTTTTGAAAGATTAACCACTAGGGTTTTTTTCCTCTTCCCATTGCGATTGCCAGAATTATTACCTGAAGAGCCTTTCTTTCCTTTGTCTTCTGAAGCAAAGATCATCCCATGTTCACGAGCCAATCTGCCATTGGTCTCGGCTGAAACTGCTGCTATAATGAACGAGGCCCAATCTGTGAATTGAGAGCCCGTAAAGACATCGATAGTTGGTTGCAGATTCATTTTGCATGTATCAATCAATGCTGAATCTGGCATACGAGGAGGCATTTTCAAAGTTGCCTGTCGGAAACGTTCGATAAACGTCCGGGTATCTTCCTTCTCCTTTTATTTGATTTTTATTAAGAAGGACATATTCATGTCCATTCCTCCTTCATAGAAAAGGGAGAGAAACATTGCTTTAAACTCGTCAAAAGACGATATGCAATTGTCGGGTAGACTACGATACCAGTCGTATGCTGAACCCGTCAAGCACCCAATGAAAAATCGGATGAGAAGAGCATCATTCTTTTACAAATGAACAGTCATAATATCAAAATAATTGATATATTGACAGGGAGAAGCCTTTCCATCAAATAACAACATCGATTGTGGCTTGAATTTTGGAGGAAAGGTGTCACTTCCCGTTCCCAGAATA
The DNA here is from genome assembly GCA_029216955.1 of Iris pallida. Classification (NCBI taxonomy): domain Eukaryota; kingdom Viridiplantae; phylum Streptophyta; class Magnoliopsida; order Asparagales; family Iridaceae; genus Iris; species Iris pallida. The sequence goes on from JANAVB010000197.1 coordinate 10,917,827, forward strand.
CGTATTTTAAATACGTGTACTGCTGAATATATTTATTTAAATTTTATCATGTATTGTTCTGTATTTAAATTTTTTTAATTTTACGCTAATTATTTTTCTGTATTTTACTTCTGCTTTTACTTTGCTTTTGGGTTCGGCCTGAGTTGGTTCATTTCCCAGCCTTGGGTGGTTCAACATGAATCCACCTATCACCACCCCTCTTCATTTAAAGTCCCAAACCCTTTTCTCACTCTTCATTACTTCTCCTTCACCATTACTCTTCTTCTTCATCCTCCATAACTCTCCCTACCTATCCAGCCGCATAGGCAAGTGCCAACTTGCTTCATGATGAAACCCCAGTATTATTGTTCTATCATCTTCCTTATTTAATCTTAAGTCTCTTTAGTATTTAGCATTTTTAATTTTCATGGCTCATTTCGTGTAGATCTAAATTTATTGTATTTTCGGATTTTGGATTTTGATCTAGCTAACCTTGTTATTTCTATGTTTTGATGGTTCCATGTTGTAGAGAATTTTGTTCTACCCCATTTTGACCTTTGGAAGTCCAAATTTGGGCTTGGAATGAAGGATTTGGAGAGCTTGAAAGCAAAGGCTTCCATGGTTCTGTTCTCAGGATGTTTGGAGAAGAAGAACAGGATTCAGCCGCATAGACTTAGCCGCATGGCTCCTCATGCGGCAAGTCTCCTTCTGGCCGCATGAGCTTCCCGAGCCGCACGAGCGCATGGGTCTTACAATCCGCATGAACTTTTCGTGGCCGCATGGAACTATTTTGTTACGGCCGCATGGAATCACTTAGTGCTCAGCCGCATAAGGCTTATCATTTTCTGGCTGCATAAGGCTTATCATTTTCTGGCCGCATAAGGCTTATCATTTTCTGGCCGCGTAAGGCCTAGTTCAACCCAAGCCGCATGAGAATTTCCATATTCAGCCGCATATGCATAATTTCCTGACCGTGTTGACTTTTCTCTGAGCCGCATAAGGCTTGGTAATCCTAGCCGCATGGACCTTGGCGACTTCTCAGCCGCATGGCATCTTGAGCTGCATAAGGATCAGCTTTCTGGCCGCATAAGCCTTAACAAATCCCAGCCGCAAGAGACTTTTCCACCCGAGCCGCATAGGGCCCAGAACCCCCTATCCGTATAGACTTGATTTCCTGGCCGCATGAGATCCGATTGCTCAGCCGCATGGGACTCATTTTCAATTCCAGCTGCATATAGGCTTATCATTTTCGGCCGCATGTGAATTATCATTGAGCCCCATAGGCTTGTCTTTTCGAGCCGTATGTGATTTATTAATTCTTAGCCGCATATACATGTTACCCCAGCCGCATGGACTTAGTTTTCTTAACTGCATATGTATGTTTTACTCAGCCACATGAACCAATAATTTTCTGGCCGCATGAACTCTAGCCCATAATGCCTTTTGGCTGATTCTTGTCCCAAATTGACATTAATTAACATTGATTGTTATCCTGATTAATAATTGATCATGCGTTCCTAGTTGGAACTAAGAGACTGGCTAGTCGTCTTATTGAATTGAATGAATGAGATACGTTCATATTAACTATGAACTATTGTAATCGACTGGCTGATCCTGAATATTGGCATACAGGCACGTACATGCTTCAATTTACTTTTCTACAAAAGTAGCATGTATACCTTATGGTCAAGGCATGATTATTCTGTGGTTAGTTTTGATTGTTGTATTACGCTATATAAGACCTACAACATAACTGCACGGGTACTATTGTGGAGTTGGGCATATCATAATTTGTACGGAAGTACTTATTCTGAATGACCATGATCCACGACATGAGATGTTGCTTAACATAGGGGCTACTAAGTTAAATAAAATAATGATTGCATGGAGAGAATGGATTCCCGAGTTCTTACATGGCAGCCCTCTTTGGGACTATTAGTGCCCGACAGGCCGGCTGGTTCCCACAGATACTGCAAATCTGCCACACGGGCAGGGAGCGGTATCTGCTTATATTATTTATTGTTTATTGATGACGGACGTCCCGCTGGGACTCGTCTAATTCATGATTGACACAATTGATTAATTGGGTAGACTAGCCTTACTTGTACATAGTAAGAATTGAGGAATCCTTATTGCATATTTCCAAGATAACTTGGGACTCACAGTAGCAAGCCGTAGGAGTTGAATGGCTGTTTAAATTAATTTTTTTATGTATTGTACCTACTCTGTTGACTAACTGAGATGATCAGAATATCAGGACATGACGGGCCAACTTCTGTCCTTGTTTGGTTGGAAAGTTGGTTCGAAGTGTCGTTACGTTATGTGAATCCTAGTAGCGAGCAGAGATCTATATATCATATTCTCTTATTACTGGTTTTAATTCCTCATATCGTGCTTCCTTGCGGTACTTGCTATTAGAGGTCTAACCTCTCTGGTTTTGCATGGCCAGATTTAGAGCCGGTCCCCGAGGACTCAGCTTACTTCTGCCTCCAAGATGGTCAATACTAGAGGGATGATCGCAGGAGGACTCGAGTGGGTTCCTTACTTTCCGCTTATTTTGTTACTTACTTTATACTTTGCCGTTTGGCACCGACATGTTAGTCGGATTGTCTTGTAATTACTTTTGCATAATTGTAACTAAGTCAGACTGCAGCTGATAAACAATTGTGTATACCACTACACCAAAACATACAATTTGTAACAGTTTTTTTTTTTTAATTTGTAACAGCTATTACCGTTACAAAATTGTAATAGTTATAACCGTTACAATAGCTAAAATACCGTTACTAAAAATCAAAATTTATATTTTATTATTATTTTAAAAATGGTCACACTAATAACCGTTGCAACAATTATTTTTTTCGAGCAAATCTACGCATGTGACAAGGAAAAAGTAAGACAAACCCTCATTTTCCCGATCCCCTTTCATTCCCCTCTGAAATTTTCACGATTTTTTCACTTTCCCTCAAAAATTTTCACTTTCCCTCCTCCTGCTTCTCCCTCCCAACAAAACGAGCGGGGGTGCTTCTCCCTCCCAACGAAAAATATCGGCTTCATCTCCCTCCCTCTCGATCGCCTCCCGAAGAGGAATCCCTCTTCTTTTCCTTTTATTCCCCATGAAGAGGTACTTCTTCTTCTCCCTCCCCTTCGATGAAGTTTTTTTTGTTTGATTTTCGTTTGAATCCTCGATTTTGGTTTGGTCAGGAGAATCCTCCATCATCGTCGGTCAGGAGTACCACGGTACTTCCCTCTAATTTTAGGGTTTTTAACCTTTTCTTCTCTTCTTCCTTTTATTCAGTGTCATGGATGTTGTGCTTTCATTTAGCTGATAAAAGGATGTGGCCCTTAATGTAGTTGAATGTAAGGCAATAATACATGCAACTGACAACAAATTTGGGGATATAGATTTTGTTATTGTTGTTGATTGAGGGCTGATTTGGTTTATATTTTCAGCTTGTGTAGATTATCATGACTATTTTTTCTTCATTGATAGTAGCATTCTTTGGTAATATTACTCTTGTTTTTGGTTTATTCAGTGGATTGGAAAACAATGTTTGTATATCAGCTGGCATCTGCTGGTGTCGAGGAATAGGTCAAAACTGGAACAAACAACTTGATGGTGGGGACCGCGTGGGTTACGACTTGCGACGCACACGAAAGATAATGTCTCGCTATATCGGCTATGAAGTAAGAATCTATTGACAAGGCTCTCAATGAGTTATGACTGCTTTCTTTTTTATATATATATACTTCAAAAAAGATGAGGTCTCTAAATTATAGAAATAGATGATAAGGGATCAACAAATAATGGTTAATGGTTAAGGCTTGGTTTGGAGTTATTGTTGCTTTTTAAAAATCCTTAAGAGAAATAGTTTTTGACAATAAGCGAAAGACTGTTGTCAAAAATTGTTCCTAAATTAAACTAATCTTTCATAATAAAAAAAATTTGATAAATTGTTGGTACTAAGTAGTTTGGATCGTTTTTTCAAGAAAAATAAAACGAAGACAAACATAACCTTCAATAAGCAATTTCAAATTAACCCGGTAGAAGGCCCCTTCAGGCAAGGTAATTCTGATTCCAATCACCCTATTTTTAATCCGAAATATCGGAATGATTGGTTAAAAGTTATCGAAAATCAACTTCATATCGAAAATCAACTGCAAATGATATCCATAGTCGACGACAACTGAATACGTCTGTAACAACACTGGCCAGGTATACTGAATAAGGGTAGACTACTATAGTCCTGAGCCAAGGTATTTTTCTTGTAATTAATGTGATCCTACCTTCAGTGGGACTAAATGAAGAAAATAATACCCACTAGCAATGAGCATATTTTCAGTGCAAAAAATTGTGAAAATTCTTCACAAACATAAGCAGTTTGATCTGCATTCATTCAGTAACTACAGTTACAGCATTATATATCCTTACATTAAGGTCATTTTTCCTTCAAAAAGAACTCTTAGCTTATGCAAGGCTCTAACCTTGTCACTGCACAGTTTAATGATGATAAACACACTATAAGCAAATCTTAATTGCATCTATGGACTGAAACAAGAGGAAGTCCATTAGCTATATGGAGAGTGAACATAGTTTTGTATGTAGCGTTCATAGAATCGTCCTTAAGTTTGAACTTGAAGAAATGGAGGAGGATGGCAGCCGAGATCTTCATTTGTCGATACGCAAAGTCCTTCCCCAAGCAGATGTGGAGTTGTTGACAAGGTTCTAAGAATCTATAAATATAAGGAATTGCAATTGCCAAGAAATTTTTTTCAACATGTTCTAAAGTATTTTGGTATACATGTTGTGTCAACAGCAAAATATCGATTTTTGAAGTATGTCTTATAAAAATGTAACTGACTATAATAGGTATCGAAGAAATACATGTTGATTAGTAAGAGAGTTTGGATGCCTTTCTTATGGGTTCAAAACTGTAGCGAGTGGTTCATACATGGAGGTCAAGCCGGTGAAGATAGAGAGTTGGATAATCTATACAACGTATAAAATGAGCTGTAGTAGTAAAATACTAACTACAGAGCAAAGTTGTGTACATATTTAGAGAGCAGCTTAAAAAGAGTGTTCTTAGTGTTGGCTATAGACTCGAGTACGAGTCCAATGTGCATCCAAAGAGGATGCACATGACTATAAAAATGCTAGAATTGTCATCTTTACCATTTATGAGCATGCTGATCACAATGTTGCATCAAGACCAAAGGACTGTTCTGATTCTTGCAGCCTGCCACTCACCTTGATGCAAAGGACAAGTTCATCAAATAGAGTTGATACTGTTCTCCATGGCTGATTTGCGACGGTCTATTCCATCTATGGTGGATGGCCTGAAACCCGGACAAAGGAAGATTTTGTTTCGTGCCTTCAAGCGTAACCTTGTTACTGAGTACAAGGTCTGTTAGATTCATAACTCATCCATTAGATGTTATAGCCATCTGTCTTCTTTACTTGAATACTTCTCTTTGTTACATGTGGCTCAGTTTTCTGGTTATGTTGCTGAGCATTCAGCTTATCATCACATCATGGCGAGCAGAGTCTTGCTAGTACAATCACTGGAATGGCCCAAGACTTTGTGGGTTCAAACAATCTAAACTTATTGGCTCCAGGGAGGCAATTTGGCACAAGACATCGCATAAGTAACCAAAACCTAAATTCTTTATTTGTTGGTGGTCTCTACCAACGTACTATTTTTGCATCTCAGGGAGGCAAGGATTATGGTGCTGCAAGGTATATCTTCACTAATTTGCAACCTCTTACTCCGTACTTGTTTCAAAAGGATGATGACATCATTCTTGACTACCTGAATGAAGATGGCGATTCAATTGAACCCATGTGGTAATTACCATAAATTTGATCTCTAGTCTACTGTTGGAGGTTATATAGTCCAATTGTGTGATTTCTTTTCACATTATTAAAACTTCAGGTACATCCCCATTATACCCATGGTTTTAGTCAATGGAAGTGAAGGGATTGGTACTGGATGGAGTTCCTTTGTTCCTAATTAGAATCCAAAAGACATTATTGCGAATGTGAGACGGCTGCTAAATGACGAACCACTGCAGCCAATGGATCCATGGTATAGAGGGTTCAAGGTATGAATCTTTATCTTGATGTTGAGTTTTTATTTTGCATTCTTCGCAAAAATAAGTTTACATTTCATTCTGCTAAACAGGGGCTGATAGAGAAGTCGGCAGTTAAAGAAACGGGTGCTACCTACACCATCACTGGCATCATAGAGGAAGTTGATAGCACGACCTTAAGAATTACGGAGCTGCCAATTCGGAAATGGACTCTTGAGTACAAACAATTCCTCGAGTCCATGATTACTGGAGATGATAAGATCAAGGAACCCTTCATTAAGGTAAATTGTACAAAACAATCATTTTTTTGCATGTAGATGGCTACTTATAACCCCTATACCAAAAGTCTAATTTAAATATTTTGCAGGATTTTAAAGAAAACCATGGCATTACTACGGTACATTTTGATATTATATTGTCTGAGGAGAACTTGATTGCTGCCAAACAAGAGGGTCTAGAGAAGAAGTTTAAGCTGACAACTACAATTAGCACCAGCAACATGCATCTTTTTGATCCAAAGGGCGTCATTAAGAAATACGATACACCTGAAGAAAGTGAGTTTTTGGTAGTTCTTTTAACATGCATCTTAAATGAATTCCACATTTTCTCACACTTAAGAGTTGTACCATTTAAGTTTAAACGGAAAGAGAGCAGAATTGTTCCTTGAGTTGCACCAAAAAGGATATATACACCCTTCCCTAGTCCATAGGCAAAAGGCAATGATGTTGCTACTGCTGAGGAAAATAACACTGATGAAAATGACAAGGGAGGAAGCGACTCAGAAGAAAATGAGAGTGATGAAATGGCGGCTAGCCCAGAGATAGTAAAGGGGGGACCAAGAGCAAGTGACGAGCTATGCAGAGAAAAAGTAAAATACTAACAAGTTCATAAAATTTCTTTACCTGATACCAAACATATACAGAAAAGTTCTGAAAGGTGTCCTTATTGAAATATTTCCTGTATCTTGTATGAAATATTTGCCAATGGTACATTATATTATTTTTATTTTGTTGGTCATATCAACAACCAATACAACACATGGAGCTGTGTGCCTGTGTAGTATGTTGTCCTTAACTATGATAATTTTTGTACACTTGTAAAGATATCTATGGACAAGAAAGGTGTTGCCTGACAGAGCTGCATAGTTTTTACAAGTTTCATGGCGACGAAATACCAATCATTCTTGTTTGGGGAGCCAAACGGCTCCGGTATTTGTAACAACAGGTATATATATACAAACGATAAGTATGTTTTGATAGTAAAGTGTTTATGTGATTATATTGATCTTGAGCTTCCTTTATGCAGTATGGAGCGCTTCGGAGGAAGGTTGGTGGTGTACTTTTGGAGGTACACTAAATTTGATGAGAAAAATATATTTCTAGGCACTTATTACTATTTAATGGTTCCTAGAATATATATTTCTAGGCATTTATTATGTGTTCCCTGCAAAGTTTTTCTCCTACTTGTACTTTTCTTGAAAGCTCCAGGACAAGCATGTCTATCCTGAAGTTCATAATATGTATGAACCGTTGGAACTGTATATATGACTCTTTACATTTATTTCACGACAAGCATTTATTTGCAGGTTTCTATCAGTCGCTGCATGTCTATCCTGAAAGCTCCAGGATAAGCATTTATTTGTAGGTTTCTTTCAGTCGCTGCATATATGCCTCTTTACAATTATTGCTATCCACTTGGAACTGTATATATATATGCAGATGTTTGCTATCCAGGGACAAGCATTTTTACAGGTCAAGCATTTTTTTTGCTATCCAGGACAAGCATTTGTACACTATTACATTGATACACTGATTTTCTATCCAGGACAAGCATTTGTACACTAATATATTTTTTTTTTGCTATCCAGGACAAGCATTTGTACAGGGACAAGCATTTTTTTTGTTGCTAATATTTTTGCTATCCAGGACAAGCATTTTTTTGTTGACTGACACTACTCTTACAGGGAACAAACACTCACCCAAACCCAAATTTTACCCTTCTATTCTTAATACCTGCCCTCCAAACTGATACACTATTCTTGATATAAAACTCAAGATTATGAACTGCATATCAAATATATAATGGGCTATCATATGGAAGCAATAGTGAGTAATAGGACTGAACAAACTAACCTATTAGGACTGAATCAGAAGGGAATTTAATCAAATAAGGATTGAATGCATATATTAGTAATTGTCATATGCATAGTGTTAGCTTGTAGGATAATTTGAGGGCTGATGAATTCGAGGAATTGTCATATGAGTAATGGGACTGAACAAACTAACCTACATGTGAGTTAAGAAGGACACATATAAATTTCTATCTAGTAATTGTCATATGCATAGTGGAAACATTATGTGAGGGCTGATGAATGGTTGCTTTGGGAATGTTGCAGGTGCTTTTGGTTCTGGAAAAAGTCCAGGTAATTGTTTTCCTTGGTATCTTCCCCGATTCATAAGAAAAAGGTCTAAGTCGAGTTAAGCTCTGAAAGCTCACTTGGCAGAGCCTGCCTTTATTCTTTTATAACAAGAGTAGATCTCTATTCTATTGCTTTTATCATTTGTTCAGTAATAATGAACTAGTATTATTCAATGCCTGTTAAATGATTGATAATTCTTGTTTCCAGAGAATAAACTATCAATGTCATAGTGCTCTTACTCAGCAAGAAAGTCATTGGATGCCTTCTATAATATTGGTTTATACCTTTTTTTGAGATTAGTCCAATGTAAATTGACAGATACCATAGTGTAGTGTTGAAAGCAACTAAAACTCTGAACTAAGAATTGAGAATACTGATTAGTAAATGTGTGGTGTTGTAGATACAGGATCTGTTCATGTCACATTGAAGGGGTATTTCAATGGTGGTACCCAGCAGAATGACTAAACTACCATTGTAAACACCTAAAAAATTTGTATACAGCAGTGATCTTGTCCATGCACCAACTTTTCTAATAATATTATGGAACTTCATCCTGAATGTGACTAGTGAATTCATCCTGAAGTATGGGGATACTACTTGAACTTGAACATTGAGGCAAGCCTATTCGATATGGTATGACTCTGCCTTTCCTACAAATGCATATATTAGTAATTTAATCCACGATCCACACAGGGCCTGCTGCATCGGGAACTAAGTTCATGCCTACTAACCTGCACAAGCCTGAGCCCTTCTTAACTCACATTCACCCATCTCTCTATATATTACCTAGGCCAACACTCTCATTCACTCACTCAAGACAGGTCATCCTCATACATACATGCATCCATACATTACTAGCAGTCCTTACTGCTATATTAACTGATTTTCAAATGTACAGAACCATACATTGATACAGAACATTGATACAGGACATACATTGATACAGGACAAATGTACAGAACCATACATTGATACACTGATTTTCAAATGTACATAACCATACACTGATTTTCAAATGTACAGAACCATACATTGATACAAACAAAGACAGTGAACATATAACTCTATTACCAAGCCCCCAAACCCATACTGGACTGATTCTAAGCCTAAAAATGACTGAACATGTGCTCTCATGTCTATATCAACCAATGTCCAAAACTTCTGCATGTGTTCTTCATTGAAGTTTGTCATATGTGCAAAGAACATGTGCTCTCATGTATGTTTTTCCAGAAACTTCTTTTACTAGTTTGTATGCTTTTATTTGATAATTCTTTTACTCTTACATGCAGGAATACGTACAGTTTTAGCATGGATGCAAGCACTTTCATTCTTCCTCAAGAGAGCCTCGTCTTGATTATCCAAAAACACAAGTTTGAAATGTTGTGGTTTGCTTCATGCATCTAGAGCCTTGTTTTGTTGTCATTGAAACCAACAATGGAATGTTTCCTTATTAAAATATTAATGTATGGGTGCTATTGAACATCTTGTGGTTTAGTTGCTTATTATTCAAATATTATGTGGTTTAATTACTAATTTGAATGGTTGAATTGTTATTCGAAATTATGTGGTTTTGTTTCTAGTTTGGAATGGTTGAATTGTTATTGAAAATTATGTGGTTTAGTTACTTGCTCGGAATTGTTATTGAAAATTTTGTGGTTTAGTTATTGGTTTGGAATGGTTGAATTATTATGAAAGTGAAATATTATGAAATTGGATATGTTGTTTACTGTTTAGTTACGAGTTGAATGTAGTTTTTTTTTATTTAAATAATCCAATTGTAATGGTTATAACTGTGACAATTAGTGGAGAATAGTAACGAAAAAAATAATGTAGTCACAGTAAAAACTGTGACAAAACAAACTAACTGCCACATTAATAACTGTGACAAATAGAATATTGATCACGGTTATAACCGTCACATGAATGGACTTCTCTAACGGTTATAACCGTTACCACAACAAATATTTGCCACGGTTATAACCGTTACCAAAAACAAATATTTGTAACGGTTATAACCGTGACCAAAACAAATATTTGTAACGGTTATAACCGTGACCAAAACAAATATTTGTAACGGTTATTACCGTTACCAAATAATAACCACGCCCCACTAGTAACGGTTATTACCGTGACGAAAAATAATTGTCACGGTAATAACCGTGGGTAATCGCCTATTATGGTGTAGTGTACCTCGCTACATTATCTGGCTATGTTCTGTAAAGCCAGATATCAGGAACATTTTGACTGAGCGTTTGGGATGCCTTACTGCTTTATCTTATATGTTCTCTATTTCTGTTTCTTGTTTGAATGATTGAGACAATAGATATGAAGTGACCATAGTGAGAATTTTATGTAGTATGCACCCCCTCATCTTTTAGATAGCATTGATCGTATTATATGGTATTCATCTACCGGTAATACGTAGCTGGCTGAATCATTCCCCCGCTCTCCAGTATTCTAGTTCTGGGGCGTGACAAAAGGGTACGTCATTCCAATGAGGAGGATAAGGTTGCTTAATCGCTAATCTCTGGAGCTGATCCTTGTGCTTCAGAACTTCAAACTGTGCTATTAGCTTACGTACTGCTTGAATAGCTTCACTAGTTTAAGGAAGCACATTCGATTGGATAGTTGTCGGATGTACCGTAACCCCCATCGGAGGTGGTACATCTTCTGGAATAAGAGGATTTGGAGATGCAGAATTTTGATTGATAATAGGCTCTTGACTAAGATTATTCAGATGTACATCACTCCCTTGACTATCTTGAGTTTGTGCTGCTACCTGCACCGGTGTTACTACTATCGGATGAACAGTTTGCTGAGTCATTATTATTTGATGCATACTTTGCATCATGGCATGCATGTCCTTCAGTGATTGCTCAACCGCAGAGAGACGTTGTTCTATATTAGCAGTTGACGTCTCCGGTTCATCTCCGATAGTATAGGATTCAACCTCCCTTGAACATACAGAGGGATTGGTGTCGAGGTATGAATCAACGCTATCAGTTTCGGACTCCAAAGACTGGGTACCCCCAGCTTCTGACTCTAAAGATTATAACGATCTTTGAACTCTTGATCGAGTATTCTGATATACCCCTTTAAAAGTGTTAAGGAGTCGGTTGAATTGTTGTTGGCTTGGAGTCCGGGACGAATTGCGTCTTGGACGTCGTCCTCTATTAATATGAGATGCCATATTGACTGATGCATATGACAACTCATGTTCTTGGTCATCAACTGATTGTTGAGGCACATTGTAGCTTAGTGGGTCAAAAACTGACCGTTTAGAAGTCGAACAACAACATTTGATTATAATCTGGTGACACTCGCAATGGTGATTTTCTTGGGAGAGTGTCACAGGAGATTTTCTGTTTTTACGCTTTTGTACGAGCAACTCGTGTAAATCAGAAGGAGTAGAAGGAGTCGCCTTCTTTATTATATTTAGGACAGAGAAACGTTTAGTCCCTTGTATATAAAGAAGATTACTGGCTGCATTAGCAGAACCAAATTGTACATTTTTATGCGCTTGGAGTTGCGTGCGTAGATCCTGAGATTTTTATGCACAAAGAACTCCATCAGCATTACGCATAATTTGAAGGTTTGGTACCTTGTGTAAAGCAGTGTAAGAAGGTTCTTGGTAAGAAACTGAAGTTTTACCAACAATAGAATTCTTGTTTTTACGCTACAGGCGTGCAGGCAAATTCACTTTAGATGCAAAGGGATCATTGTAAATTTTATCTACTCTGTCACCGACAGGAGATTTACCTTTACGCGTAGAGCGCAAAACATGAATATCTGCCACGTCACAGACGGGAGATTTTCTTTTACGCGTAGAGCATAAAACTTGGGTGTCTACCACGTCACAGACGGGCGACTGATTTTACGCACAGAGCGTAAAAATTGATTTTCACGTACAGAGCGTAAAACTTGGGAGTCTACCACGTCACAGACGGAAGACTAATTTTTACGCCCGGGGCGCTTCAATGAAGTAGTGACTGCCTCGTCATAGACGGGAGCCTCCACAACAGGAGTGGGAAGGATTCCTTTGCCTTCAGAGACAGCAGGGAGATCCGAGGATGCTTTGGACTTAGGAATCCAAACTTTTTGCGCCTTTCGCGATTTTTGAACATTGGAGCAGCGAGTACTACCCCAGTTCGGAGCATTTCTTCGTAAGCAGTCTGGTCAAAGTGAACAACCAGAGTATTTTTTGTCGATCCGACCGACACATCATCATATTGAGCAATTGCTTTCTCGTCAGAGGAGAAAGTCGTCCCCAGCACAGTCACCATTTTGTTTCACTTAACAAAATGCCTAAAATAGGCTTTTGAAAGAAAACGAAAAAAGTATAATAGTACAAATTATTTCTGGAAAGTATTGCTATGGAAGTCTGATCTGAGAGCGATCACTTTGTTCCTTGGACCGTACGATGATGATGAAGAAAACTGCTTGAAGAAGAACAATCGGAAGAACTAAGTCACCAGAAAGGTATCGAGCAATGGTACTGATGGCACAGTCGAATGCTTTTCTGCTTTGCTTCACCCTGTTCTTGAGAAAAAGTTGAAAAAATGCTTCTGGAAATATCACTCTGAAAGTATGAGTTTTTTCAGAATCTCCTCCTCTGTATATCTCTCTTGATGATGTCTTGTGTTAAAAATAAGTCTATTTATAGACTAGACCCTCTGTGCGTAAAAAGCAACATAATCGGGTCTTTACGCAAGCAACTGTCACCCACGATTGAAAATCAACCTCTACGCGTGCTGACACGTGTCCCATTATTTCAAAAAAATGGGGAGAGCACGTACACACGTTCCTCGATAAGTGTAGCATGAAAGCCACGTATGCAGACCATGTTCTCACATAGCCAGAAAAGATTGGGCGTAAAAATGACCCAAAATAGAATTCCTGCATAAAGTAGCAGACTGGGCGTAAAATAATCCAAAATAAACTTCCTGCGTAAAGTGGCTGAAAAGTAGCCTTGAGCGTATAATTAGCTCAAATAAACTTTACGCGCACAAAAACCTTGAGCGTAAAAGCTCGAATAGCTTTCGTACGTAAAAGAAGCAGTCTCTTGTGCGTAAAGTAGCCCATATGCACATTAACCGACAAGTGTTGGGTTTAGTGTAAATCAAATCTTCTCGGCTTCTGTGCAATCCGCTGTCAGAAAATCATTATGTCAGAACAGTATCACGCGCATTAAATGGATGTGGACAGCCTGTCTCCCGCGTAAAGTTTTGAGGATGACCCTCGCGTAAAGTAGCTCGCGTAGAGTTTTACTCTGTTTGATTTCTGCGTAAAGTCTTAGTCTGACTTTGTTTGTCTTGCGTAAAGCTCTTAACTTCTTTGACTTGGAGTACTTTTTACGCTCCTACACTGAGGGCATCGTAGTAGCAGATGACTGGCTAGACTCGGTAGAGAGGAAGCTCCTTGGAGCTAGGTTACCGGATGACCTCCAGGTCGAGGCAGCAAAATTTTGGCTGACAGACTTGGCATAAGTTTGGTTCAGGAATGAGCCATTATTAGCGAGAGGGAGGGCTACTTGGGATCAGTTTAAGATCCAATTCAAGAAGAAATTCTTCTCGACCACCGCTAGGGTAGCCATGGGGCTACGATTCCAGAACATCCAGCAGGAGAACCATTCTGTTGACCAATATGCAGCAGAGTTTAGTCGTTTGAGCCGTTTCGCTCCCAGTCTGGTTACAGACCCAGAGAAGATGACGCGTAGGTTTTGCCATGGTCTAGTTCCAGACATTGGCATTCTCATAGTAGCGAACGGGACGACTGACTACTACCAGATCCTAGAGTTGGCCCGGAGTATAGAGGAGCGTCTTCTGTCTTGCAAGAGGCTGGCTTCTGTACACCACGAGGGACCTTCTAAGCGTCAGGCTTTCCAGCCGAGAGCACCGGTACCGCACCAGCAGACATACCGTCCTTTCACACCACATCACCCAACCCCACCAGTTAGAGCCCCGGGACCCCGGCAGCAGAAGGGGTGTGTGTATTCATTCTATAGAAGGCCAGGCGATGACGCTATCGTCTGAAGGAAGAGGTTAGGGCAGTGTTTAGCTTGTGGGTCTACCACCCATCAGCTTCGGGACTGCCCGGTAGCGAGGGTACCAGGTGCCGGACCACCAGCTAGAGGACCGCCGCTTCCGACTCAGCAGCAGAGGTTTGGGTAACATCTGCAGCAGCAGAAGGGACCCCAGGGGAAGGCTTATAGTCTGTCTCTTGAGGCGGAGCCGGAGCAGGTTTCGGAGCCAGATTATTTGGCTGACCTCATCACAGGTCATGTTTATTTTGCATACTTTTCTAGCTCTATACTTGTTTGATTCCGGTATATCGCATAGCTTCCTGTCATTAGAGTTTCTGCATAAACACCACTTAGTAGCTACACCTACCGAGGAGATGAGTAGAGTAATGACGGAAGGCGGACCAGTACCCATTAGGGCTATCTATAGATGCTCTATTACTATAGCCGGGAGAGAGTTTAGGGGACGATTCATTGTGATGCCACTCCCCGGATATGATATCATATTAGGGATGGACTGGCTTAGCTATGCTCAGGATTTAGTTGGCCTTGATATTTTTAACACTATAGACTATTAGGTCTGAACCCTAGATTAGCCATTGACCCAATAGTCCAAGTTGACTTAGTTGACCAATTTTGACCAAGTACTTGGATGTTGACAAATTGACTAGTTGTTGACCGGTAGTTGACCATTGACTATGTTTGACTCAGTTGATTAGATATAGGATTAGAAGTAGGTTGTTTATTTTTTTGATTTATCACGTTTGATTATTTAGTAACATGAGACCTTGTTGTGTTTAGGTCGAAGACATGGTTTTTCTGCGAATATCTCCGACTCGTGGTACTATACGTTTTGGTGGAGATGGGAAGCTTAGCCTGCGCTTCATCGAACCTTTCATGATCAGTGGGAGAGTCGGTGACGTGGCATACAGGCTAGACTTGCCACTTGTACTAGTGGGTGTCCACAACGTATTCCATGTATCACAGTTGAGACGGTACGTGGCTGACCTTAGCCATGTGCTTGATCATTCAAAGATTGAGGTAGGGCCTACTCTCAGTTATCCAGAGCAGCCTGTGGAGATTCTGGATCGCCGAGAGAAGGTACTGAGAAACCAGGTGATACCCTTGGTTCGCATCGTATGGAGGCATCATTCTCTAGGAGAGTCTACCTGGGAGCGGAAGGATGAGATGCGCGAGCGATACCCTTATCTTTTTGGACCGTGAGGTATGATTGTCTATCCTTCTCATCTGTTAGTTTCGCCTTTGAATTTCGAGGACGAATTTTTTTTAAGGAGGGTAGATTTGTCACTACCAAATTTCTAGTTTGAGGGTATTTTTGTCATTTTTATTTTATTTGAATTTAATATATATTTATTGGAATTTAATATGATTATTATGAATGGTGTGATTTTAAATTATTTAATTGATTGCCATGTGATTGAGATTAGCCCTAACCTAGATTGGAACTAACATAGATTAGTCCTAGTTAGTCATGGTTAGACTAAGTTAGATTTGGGATTGGTCATGGTTAGTCTTGGCTAGTCATCATTTGTGATTTTGGCTAGTCATTAGTCATATTGATTTAGTTAAGACTAGTGATAGGCTACCTAGGTTTCATCTAGCCATTGATATGTCTGGATTGATGGAGAACCCTTGGATCAACCCTAGCCCTAAATTTTAGGGCAGCCATCTTGGGATTCCCCCTATTTAATCTCTCCCAAAAACCCTTGCCTCCTTTATTCATTTTCTCATTTCTCAAGAACAAAGTGAGCTCCAACTTCATTCATTCTTAACTTCTCCATTTCTCATCCTTTTTCAACCAAAATTCTTGCATTGTAACCTAACCATCACCCTCTTGCTGTCCATGGAGGTAGAGGACTGTTTTGGGGATCTATTTGTGCTCGGGCTATAGAAGAAGATGACTGTTCAGTGCAGTTTTTGAGCTAGGAGAACCCCATTGGTAATCTCTCAAACCCTATCTAAACTATTGATTTATCATCATAGATGTATAGACCTAGGTCCCCCCTAGCTTCGAGTAGGATCTGAACCTAACCTGTGTTGGATACGTGTCTTCATGTTGCTTGTATGATTTTACACGACTGAGATAATTTTGACCCGTGTACGAGTCGCAATGGACTCGTGGACAAAGCCCCGTGCGCGGCCAGGGCTTCCCCTGCTGCTCGGGGCCTCGTGCTCAGTGCACAGGCCACGTGGCAAGCCGTGCTTGGACTGAGAGGAGGGGGCAGTGTCTGCGAACCTGTCCCCCAAGTCTCGTATCCAATGGGGTCGTGTCGGACACACGGAGTCAAGCGTACTGGTCACACGCGCGCGTCGCGTTCAGACGAATCGCGTTCTGATACGAAAGTCGTGTCCACTCTGGACACGACGTGGTCGTGTCGTGTTGGATCCTATGTGTAGCTTGACACGTGGGCTACACGTGGGCATGACCACGAGACCCCACGTGTTGTGTGTCGTGTCCTACAGACACGTGTACGTGTGCACGACACTGTGCAACACTGGGTGCATCCCATGTGCTTGCATCATGTTAGACACGCCTGTGTCGTATTTCCTGGACACGTGAGGACAAACAAGACACGTTTACACATGCTACACTAGTTACCAACCATTATTTGTGAATATTATGATTGATTTGGGTTCAATTCATCGAATTCCTATTTGACTGATACCCGACTGTTGCACCTTGGCTGAGTGTAATTTTTCCTGAGTTTGTGTTAGTTCCTACTGATTTTTAATCATGTTAAATAGTTGTTTCATTAGCCTGCATGTGTTAGAGTTATATCCCATATTAAATTCGAAACGTGTAAGGCTTTAGGTTGTTGGAATCAAGTTTTGGGGTAGGCTAACTGTTAAAACTTATTTGTGTTTTCTGAGTTTTAATTCACATTTTTCCTGAGTTTGATTCATTCTGTTTTTGTATTAATGATATAATTAGATCACCTGCACATGTATCCTTAATTGATTCAAGTTTACTTCTTTATTTTGTTCAAATTGAATGTATCAATCTCCATGAGTTCATTCTCAGTTTTTTCATAGTTTTGAGTTGATTTTGGTTTAAAACTGAGAACACATGCCACCCTCTTGTAATATCCTGTCATACACATTTCTTAGTTCACTCCTCACACACAGGCCATTTTCCTTAGCCCTCACACACACATTAGCTCACTCATAAACACACACAACCTGAAAACTGTCACACTCTCACACAAATCTGGGATTCACTCACAGTTCACTAACACACAGTCCACACACATACAAGCTAAAATCTGTCACACACAAACCAGTCACACATTCCCCTTAGCACTGTCAAACACACACACACATGGTCTTCACTGTTGCTAATCCTGAAACTAGGAACACATATACACACATTGCTAAATTCTGTACACACACTGTCTTGTACACTATCTTCATTTCCTGAACACACACCTACCTATCTTCCTGTACACTACACACACACATACTTTCTATTACATGTAAACACACATCTACACTATCACTAAGACACTGTCACACTATACTAGCCTAAGCACTCATGCACACACAAACACACATGCCTAAACACTCTATGTAAACACTAATGTATACACACACACATTGCTATGATTCACACACCTATGTGACACATTGCCTATTTACATATCTACCCCTCTATGCCTATGCGCACACACACACACACACACACACACACACACACACATATATATATATATATATATATATTATCTAGCCTATGTGTAATGTAATAAATATGTGAAATGTTCATGTGATTAGGTAATGTGATTTGGATATGGCATTTGCCTATATAGATAATGTGTAGTGTAATGCCAATATTGCATTGCCATGTATATGGTGTATATAGATAATGGTATGTGAGTGTAATATATAGATATAGCCTAATGTGAAATGATAGTGTTATATGAATTAGAGAATTCATTAGCCTATATGTGTTTGGCCCATGGCCTAAGTAGAGTGGCCTATGGCAGGGGGTGTGATACACTTGTGTATCACTAGGCTAATGAGACTTGTGTGGTATTTAGTTAGTTGACCTAGATTGACTTGTTAAGCCTAGGTTTGACCAACCTAGACTAGTTTGATCTAGTTTAACCCTGTTTGACCTTGGTTGACCTAACTGGACTAGAGTTGACCTAGTTTGACTGCTAGGGTTGACTAGAGTTGACCAAAGGTTGACTTTAGCCTAGATTGACCCCAAACATCATGTAGATGTATTGTAGCAATCTATTTCATTATTTTAGACATTTAGTTACTTGTACTGTTCTAATAGGAGGCAGACACCACTCCTCGGACAGTATATTCTCTTCAGACATTCAGGATATCAGGCGAGTACATTCTCTGACCGTTTCATACTTGCTAGGAGTATTTTCTTGCTCTAGATTATTTTTCTTGATGCTGACATGATAGAAACACGGATTAGTACTATATGGATCTTTTCATACGATGTTATCTCCCTCGGGAGCATCAGATACATCATGTCATATGTGTTTTACTTTTATTATGTATTCTTGTGCTTTCAGCTTACATATGCACTCTTGTGATTTATGTACTCTCATGATCACGGAGCCCCCATGTTTATATTCATGTGCACCCATTTATGGACCCCCATGTGAATATTATGTGTAATAATATAACTTGAACTGATCCTTGTGTATTGATTGGGGTACGGGGGAGTATAAATAGTCATGTGGACAATTTCCAAAGTAGTATAGTCATGTACGACCTCTCATGTTTATTATCAAGCCATTCACTTGTCTAGCTTGTACTCTAAATCACTAGTTCACTGTAGCTCTTTACTTATAGTAGATATTTCATTACAGTCTTCTCTTTTTACTCATGTATACTCTTCAACGTTTCATGTATCTTACTCTATTGCCTGTATTTTATTTTTGTCATGATATGAACTGTGTGAGATGTACTGTGCTCGCTCCAGTCCTGACTGGACCTGTTGAAATATTATAGATGACTTCGAGGAGCTGTGTCCCACCTATTACGGAGCAGGCTTAGACGACACACTTGAGCTGGACTCTCAGGAGGACCCAGCACTTGCTGAGGACACTACCCCTACAGACTAGGCTAGTTAGCTAGGCTAGATCTATTTTCTTTCATGTTATGAGACTTGTATATATTGGAGTTGTACTCTGGATTTGCGAAGATGTTATCTTAGTTTCAGGTATCTCTCTATCTTGTATATTTATCTGTGGATTCTGAGTTTTATCTATTCTATCGTTCAGTACTATCTTCCTTAGCTGTGATTGAGTTGTACTTATTTATGTCACCTCTATTCGGAGTGTATAAACTGTACATGTACCTTATAAACTGTTAGATGTATGTGACCTAGGACAACGTTCTACCGTCGACACTGCGGCGTAGGCTGGACGTACCCACGTCTCGTGCCCTTACACTGGGTGCGGGTCGTGACCGATCTCTTCTGACCTCCAGTCCTTGATATGATCCTGTGGATTATGATCTCATGCCTCCGAGTTACCGTCAATACCTCATTGAAAGTCTAGTAGTTATGCCCCTCTATCAATTGCAAGAGTTCAAGATGAAACCCTTGCTGGAACCTCATAGCCCTATGGCTCTCTGTTGCTACCATCTCCGGGGCGAACCTACTCAGTCTGCAGAACTCTGCTGCATAAGCATCCACTGTCTTGCCACCCTGCTTGAGGTTGATAAACTTCTGTTGTAGCTCAAACTGTACCACAACTCTATAGTACTTCGTCTTGAACCTTGCAGTAAAATCGTCCAAAGCAACACGACGTCTGATGCCCACTTCTTCTGATTCCCACCAATCACGTGCGAGATCCTGAAGCAACAGCTTCACTTGATCCACACGTTCTTCCGTCGGTACCTTAGCTGCTGTCAGAATAGCCTCAATATCCTTAAGCCATGCATCTGCTGAAATGGCATCTTCCGTGCCCTCGAAACGGCAGGGGTTGTACTTGCAAAATTTGGTTGATGCTCCTAAATCTGTCCTCACCCCTCTTTCTAAAGCCGTTTTCAATCCTTGGTTGAGTAATACATTCTGCTCTTGCAGCTGAGTGTGCATGTGTTGCTGAGCCAACATCTGATGTTGTTGAGTCACCTTCATCCCTCTTATGATTTCCAAAAGGGCTGGTGTGTCTACTGCCATAGGGGTAGGCGGAACTGTTGGTGGTGTTGGAACCTCCGGATACTGCGGTCCAGCTGTTGGTTCCACTATCACCTTCTTGGATGTTCTCTTGAGGCAGTACTGGCCTTTGTTACTAACCAGCATGGTCATGTTGTCTTTATTGTTGCTGTCCAGCTCTGACAGATACGGACGAGGTGCCCCTAAGAAAAGGGACAAGAGAACAATCAAACGACCGGACGGGAAAGATCAATGAAGTCAAAGGATACCAGAATGTCAAGCTAGGGTCGAGAGTAACGAATCATGAGATCAAGGGAAAACATATGTGATTGAAACACCCTAAAAATTAAAACACCCCACAAGTCTAAAATCAGACCTGCATGGGACACCACTAAAACCTTGTCACGTCCCAGAACCGAAATACCGGAGAGCGGGAGAATGACTCAGCCAGCTACGTATTACGGGTAGAAGAGTACCGTATAATACGATCAATGCTATCTAAAAGACGAGGGGGTGCATTCTACATGAAAGTCTCACTAGGGTTACTCAACATCTATTGTCTCAATCATTCAAACAAGAAGCAATAATAGAGAACATATAAGATAAAGCAGTAAGGCATCCCGAACGCTCAGTCAAAATGTTCTTGAATTCTTGCTGTACAAAACATAGCTAGATGATATAGCAAGGTATACACAATTGTTATCATCTGCAGTCTGACTTAGTTACAATTAGGTAAAGGTAAGTGCAAGACAATCCGACTAACATGTCGGTGCCAAGTGGCAAAATGTAAAGTAAGTAGTAAAACGAGCAGAAAAGTAAAGAACCCACTCGTGTCCTTCTGCGATCATCCCTCTAGTATTGACCATCTTGGAGGTAGAAGTAAGTTGAGTCCTCGGGAACTGGCTCTAAATCTGGCCATACAAAACCAGAGAGGTTAGACCTCTAATAGCAAGTACCACAGGGAAGCACGATATGAGGACTAAAACCAGTGATAAGAGTTAAGAATATAATAATAAGTTTCCGCTTGCTACTGGGATTCACACAACATCACGACACTTCAAACCAACTTCCCAACCAAACAAGGACAAAAGTTGATCCGTCATGTCCTGACATTCTGATCACCTCAGTAGTTAACAGAGTAGGTACAGTACACAAACAAATCAATTTAAGCGGTCATACAACTACTACGGCTTGCTACTGTAAGTTCCAAGTTGTCTTGGAAATATGCAATAAGGATTCCTCAGTTCTTACTATGCACAAGCAATGCTAGTCTTCCCAGTAATCAATTGTGCCAATCATGAATTAGACGAGTCCCAGCGGAACGCCCGTCATCAGTATACAGTAAATAAATATAAGCAGATACCGTTCCCTGCCCGTGTGGCAGATTTGCAGTATCTGTGGGAACCAGCCGGCATGTCGGGGCACTAATTATCCCAAGGATGGCTGCCATGTAAGAACTCAGGAATCCATTCTCTCCATGCAATCGTTATTTTATTTAACTTAGTAGTCCCTATGTTAATTGAAATCCCATGCCGTGGATCATGGTCATTCAGAATGAGTACTTTCATACAGAGTACGATATGCATAACTCTACAACGATGCCCATGCGGTTTGGTTGTAGGTCTTACATGGCGTAATGCAACAATCAAACCTAGCCACGGAATAATCATGCCTTGACTGTAAAGTACACATGTCGCTTTTGTAGAAAATTAGTTGAAGCCTGCACGTGTCCATATGCCAATGTTCGGGATCGGCTAGTCGATTGCAATGGTTCATAGTTAATATGAATGTGTCTCATTCAGTTTCGGTAAGACGACTAGCTAGTCTCCTTAGTTCCAACTAGGAACACATGATCAATCATTTAATCAAGGTAACAATCAATGTCAATTCTTGCCAAGGCATGAAAGTCAAACTAGTATTTAGTATGGTCGAGTCTATAACTCCCAGGGTTAAGTTTCCAGTCATACTGGGTATCTATAAACCAATCGGGACACATGGCACATTCTACACCACAATATACATTAAAATATTAGCATATCATGATTATATCGAGTTCATGCAAAAAGACATAAAATAAGAGATGCCATGTATGCCCAAGGAGTACGCTCGATGAATTACGCCAAGCCAGAAGAGTACGTCCAATGAAATACGCGTAAAGGAAATTTACGTGTGAGGAAAGTTTACGCGTGAAGGAATACAGCTTGCGCGTAAAGGAGTACGCTCGAATAAAGGAACAAAGTTGCGCATAAAAACTCGTCTTACGCTATGTCAGGAGAGTACGCATAAATAATAAAGTTACGCGTAAAACTTGTATGCGTAAAGAGTCAAAGTTTACGCATAAATCTTGCATGCGTAAAGAATAATCGTTACGCGTAAAACAATGTACGTGTAAAGGAATCGTTACGCGTAAAACAATGTACGCATAAAGGAATCTTTACGCGTAAAACAATATATGCGTAAAGAATACTCCAAGCCAGAGTAGACTTGCGTAAACCGAATTCACGCTGACACGAATGAACGTAGGCGTAGAGCTTGATATTACGTGGGCACGTATAAACGTGTGTGTAGAGCCTGATATTATGCGAGCACGTATAAACGTGTGCGTAGAGCCTGATATCACGCGAGCACGTATAAACGTGGGCGTAGAGAACCTCCGGAACTCCAATTCCATGAACTTTAATTTGAGCCAAAAATGGGAGTTCTACGGATCGAAAGGGGTTATAACACAAATCTCACAATCTGGAACGAACGAAACTTAAAAATAAGAAAGTTTGATAGATCAAAACCCACAAAATCCAAAAAAATAGCAATTTCTAGATCTACTAAAATGAAACTTCAAAAATGCAAAATGCTAAGTTCTAAACTATCTTAGGACCACGAGAGAAAGATAAATGAACCATAAAAATATGGGTTCTCATGTGTGTAGAAGCATGGAATTTCACAACCAGAAAGCCCATGCACCAGGCATTATATGCGCCAGAACTCAGACAGCTAATCAAATAAGCCATAGACATTCGAAGAAGGACTTTTTATTTATATATATAAAATTCTATTATATGTCTAGAAAAGGTTGTACAAAGGAGAATTTCTACAAAGGAAGGATCCTAGATCTACAGCCAACAGCCACCATGCGCCTTTCAGATAGGTGCAGCAACCACCATGCGCCTTCCGATGGGCGCAGCAGTCACCATGCGCTGTCAGCCAGTCGCAGCAGATGTCATGCGCCTCCAGCCAGGCGCATCCTACCATCTCTTCAGCAGCTCAGTTATGTGTATCCAGCTCAGTTATGTGCATCCCTTCAGCAGCTCAGTTATGTGCAACTCTTCCAACCAGGCTCACCTGGCCGAGCAGAGCCCAGTTATGTGCCGCTCTTCCAGCCAGGCTCACCTGATAAGTGCTTCGCCAAGCAAAGCATTTAACCCTCTGGCTGGAACCAAGGAAGAGAAGAGCACCGCAAATACTGTGGCCAGGGGAGGCTTCGAAAGAGCCTCCAAAGACCAAGGAAGACCGTGATCGAAATCATGGCACAAGGAGCTTTCAACACAATCAAAGTGGGCGGCACCTACTTTGAAGGAAGAGAGAGCCTAGCACCACCATTCCGATCTACGGCTCTTCCGGAACAACGGAGACGAGGCCCGAACATCCCTATCTTTGGATGCAACAGGCACCTTCCGCCTGCCTCAGAAG
This sequence comes from Iris pallida, assembly GCA_029216955.1. Taxonomy (NCBI): domain Eukaryota; kingdom Viridiplantae; phylum Streptophyta; class Magnoliopsida; order Asparagales; family Iridaceae; genus Iris; species Iris pallida. The sequence goes on from JANAVB010000197.1 coordinate 10,942,166, forward strand.
CCCTCGACTCCGTCTTTTGGATGTAACAGTCACCTTCAAGTGCATCGAAGACAACACGACGTCTCATCTTCACCCTCGAGAGCACTTCGTCAACAGAATGCACCCGTATATCCAAGTTCATGTTGGAAGTAAGTGAGGGAACGAGGAGCAAACCTTCTCTCCATGCCACTATTTATAGGCCGGGCAAATCAAACCCATATGCCAAGTGGATGACTCTCCGAATTCTGTGCAATGAATTTGCATTAAATGGATGAACCGGACGCCTCGAATTTAGCCAAACGTCTATTTATAGCACTCAAGGAGTGAGACAGCCGCGTCATTAAAGGACATGTCGGATGCGCCAGCCAAACAGCGCATCACACGGACGTGCCCTCCAGCATCAGACGCATCACACAGACACGCCTTACAGTACCCGGCGCATCACAGAGGATGCGCCCCCCCTCACATCTCCATGCCGAGTGGAACACCAACCAATGTGTCCACTCAGCTGTCCATCGAACGTCACAAACATTAAATGCTGAACTGACACCAGAGTTAGCAGCACGCTTCCCAAAGTCTGAACAGTTGACAGCTTTTTCAGAGAACGAAGCGTCGGCAACGTCAGCATCATCATGACTCTATTCCGACGGCTACTGCCACGTGGCCATCCGCATGCGCCTCTACGGCCATGCGTCCAAACCAGCATGCGCCTCAAAAGCCGTGTGCCTCAGACCCTTCACTGATCCCTAAAGACAGAAGAAGAGTCTCCAGTTGAAGCTTTGCATGCGCCTCAAAAGCCATGCGCCCCAGACTGATCTCTGATCCCGAAAGACAGAAGGAAGGTCACTTGCATGCGCCTCAAAAGCCATGCACCCCAGACTGATCTCTGATCCCGAAAGACAGAAGGAAGGTCACCTGCATGCGCCTTAAAAGCCATGCGCCCTAAATGGTTTGTAACTCCTAAAGGTTATGAGTCGCAGCCTCCTCCTGCGCCCAGATCCAAGGCGCAGCTCACCAGATCACTACCCCCCCCAAATCCGAGATCTTCAAGCCATGGGTCGATGACACATGTCTTTGACTCAACTCGTCCAAGATTTCAGCAACAGAAAGATCTTCTCCTCTGCTACGTGCCGGCTCACAACAGCAGTATGAAGAGTTCTCCCCCTCAATCAGGGCGCATCATCTACGCGCCTCCATCAGCAACCTCCACGTGGCGTCCCCACACACCGGCGCATCCTACATGCGCGCATGAGCAGCCAGCCTATAAAACTATAAATAGAGGGATCTTTTTCTTCACACACACAGACAGAATCCACAACGAACATACAAGGAATTATCAGAGAGGCAGATACAGACACTCAACGTCTTCCTCCTCTCAGCAAGCTCCAGCACCCAGAGCAATCCACACCTTCAGAGAACCGATAACCGTCGTCAGCCGGTCAACGGAGTCAACGCATTACCACTCGCTCCATTGGCACTAAGGACCCAGCTTAAACAAAAGTGTACTCCTAGGACTACATCTAAGTCCTACATTGTAACACTGTTCTGTTTGTATTAAAGTTTTCAATCAAACAATTTAATGGCAAACAAGCTGGCGACTCTGCTGGGGACTTCTTTCTCCTCTTCCGAGAAAGTTGTGTCACAGGCCGACGACGTGAAGGTGGGCTCCTCCCACAAGACGCTGGTCGTGCGCCTCAATCAATAGGTGTACGAGGAGTTCATTTCTGAAGGAAGTGCGAGTCCTTCGAAGCGGCTTCCAAAGCCGAAGAAGATCCGCACGGCCTGGGTGCGCAAGGTCGACGCCTCGGGCACCACCACTGAAGGGGATGCAACAATCCAGCCTTCCCTTCCTGCTGACGTTCTCAGCAACCAAGGTGCGCCCGCCGATGCAGCGCATCTCTTGGGGAAGCGTGCGGCCGACCACGTTCCCCAGCTATCTCCCTCTCAGGCGAGGAAGATACGTCGACAGAGCAGGGGCGCAGCCAATGCCCCGCGCATCACCTCTGATGCGTCACAAAAAGCCTCTGTCTTTGACAGACTCACTCGCTGTAATGGCGCGAGAATTTGGATGCTGAGTACTATACGCCCCAGCGGGCTGGTACGAAGAAATCTAAGGCGGCACGGGCCATGCGCCACAAACGTGCTATGCCAGCAGCCGGCCAGAGGCACGCGCTCGTCATCACGCACGCTGCCGATGGCAAGCTGTACAAGGTTGACTCAAGTGCTTCTATACCAACAACGAGTTGATCTTCAAAGTCCTCATCTCGCTTGGGCGCATCTACTGCGTGCACAACCAAGTCGAAAGAGGCAAACTTAGTGGCCTTGAACTCCCGCGCCTCTTCTGGTTGTGCGTTTGAGGTCCGTTCAAGTCACTTCAAATGTTGTTGTTCCCCACTACTGATCGTGATGCCTGCTTGGTATTAGATCAGGGGGCGCAGCACTCACCTGACCATCCCGGTGTTTGGCCTTGCCATACGTCTGAAGGGGGTGTGAAGGCATCACTCTTCTCCAATGACCTGCGCAACGTGATCACTCACAAGCGCCGGTCAGGAGAGTCGACCAACAAGCACGATGCATCTCTCACGGGGCATACTTGTGCGGTGGTCACCATCAACTGCTGTTGCAAGACGGCAGCTCCACCAAGATAGTCGGTCTTCCAACGACTGCAATCATCGACACCTCTCCGACGTCGCCTTGGGACAAAGGTGTCAGCTGAAGAGGAGCCAAAGGTTGCTTCATGCAACGTGGTCTCCAACTCCTCATCAATCCGGAAGACGACTGCCAATTCCTCGTCTTCATCCAAAAGCCAACTGAGGAAAACCAAGGCAGCTGTCTCGACCTCTGGATTGTTTGAAGGCACTCGGTCGAGGAAGAAGTCCTTAGAGGAAGCTGGGGGTAGCCAGACCCTTGTTGAGCCTCCTTCCGAAGACGAAGATGTCCAAAGCACAGCTGCGGCGGATCTTCATCATCAAGGCAAGATTACTCTCCCTGAACCCCCTCAAAATGAGGATGTCCTCCAGGATACCGTCGGGGGTAGTTCTGGAAATGAAGAGGTCCTTCAAGACGGAGCTGACCCTTGCAGATGCGCCTATTGAAGATGAACTCCAGAATGTGGCTGGGGGTGGCCAAACACCAGGAGAAGTAACCCCCCCGCATGAGAGTGAGGTCGAAAGCGAAGCCTCAACCAATCCATCCACTCCTGGCCGTGTCAGGACAGTATACATGGCTGGGGATGATGTCGAGTCAGATGCACCGTCACAGGACATAGTCCAGCACATAGACTCATTAGAGGGAGGTCTCAAAACCCTCTTTATCTCTATGCAAGCACTGACTCAAGCGGTGTTTGAGATGCGGTCGGCCTTGATCAGGACACCTTCAACTGGTCCTGACCCAGGAGCTAATGGGGAGTCGAGTGTGCCCCTCCAACGGGCGCCCTCGGATACAGAAGCACCTCGGACCTCGGAGCCCTCGAACGCTCCAATCCAGATGGTACCTCCTTCTCCGACTCCTAGCTCTACGGAGGATGTGGTCGAAATGATCAAAGACCTGCGGGAGCGCTTCGAGTCCAAGAACAGGCAAGAGGAACGCCAGAAGATGGGCATTCCCCAGCCTTATCCCCTCGAGTGGAACAAGGTGGTTTATCCCCCAAAGTATAAACCACAAACACTCACCCCATACGACGGGAAGGACTCTCCACGACGGTACCTGACGTACTTCCAGTCACAGACAGAACATCTTCCGAAGGAGGACGCGCTCCTCACCAGTATCTTTGTCGGGGCCCTGAAAGGAGTGGCGTATGACTGGTACTGCAGCCTCTCCGACAATTCCATATCGTCCTTCGACGACCTGACGCGCCTCTTCCTCGACCGCTTCTACGACGGCGGAAAGGACATGACGATGGCGTCTCTCATAGAGATACGTCAGAAGGAGAAGGAAACGCTTCGGGCGTTCATCGAACGCTTCCGACAGGCTTGCTTCAGGCTACCTCCAGGCATGCCAGAACATGCGCTCCTCTCCGCTTGCAGCATGAACATGTTGCCTGCAGTAAAGCTCTGGCTCAACTCTGCTCCCCCTCCTGACTGGAGCTCCCTGATCATCGAAGCTGAAGCTGCAGAAAAGAAGGCGGCCAATGCACGTCTTCTGGGTGTCAGCTTCCCCGCCTTTGACGATAAGGGGAAAAAGTCCGCAGCAAAACAGACATTGACTGTTAATGCCTCAAAAGGCGCATCTGCGCCTTCTCAGAAGCCTCCACTGGCACCGAGACCCAAGGAGGTTTATTCATTCAATGATGACGACACCCTGTAACTTTTCGAGATATTGAAGCAGGGTGACAAGATCAAGCTACCGGACCCAAAGCGGCCCGATGAAGTTGGGAAAGTAGACAACTCGAGGTACTGTCATTACCATCGGTTTGTCGGACACCCGACCAAGGACTGCTACGTCCTCAAGAATTACATCCAGCGCATGATCAATACGGATGTAATCTCCGTCGACTATGAAGAGAAGACGGTGTCGGCCAATGTGGTTTCGCTTCAGTTCGGCACCTTGCCGCCAACTACCACACAAGATGGCGTCGTCCCCATCCCTAAGGCGACAATAGAGGTGGTAAACTTACCACCTACTCGTGACAATGTGAGTGGACTCACCCCGCTCACCACATCTCGAGGAGAGGTCCTCTGGGTTCACCCCGACCTCATCTCCGAGGTGACTCAATCGGAGGTACGTCCTACCTCCAAATCAAAAGGCAGGAAGATCAAGTCTTGCCGCACAGTCTCTTCTTCAACAGAAGAGGCACTTCCAGTGCAAACACGTGCACAACAGAGCTCCCAATCCGGCGAAGCCGCCGCCGAGGTGGTGCCTCCTAGCACCATCCCTGAGGAGGGTCCATCTAAGCCCTCAGCAGCCAACAAGCAGAAGCAGGTGGAGGCCCGTTTTGACAGACCTCTACGGAAGGAGAATGCTTCGGGGCTGTCCAAGCCTCACAACTTCGACATTCTGGCACAGTTAGCCAGTACACCTGCGCGCCTGTCTTTGTTCGAGCTCCTGCGTCTTTCTAAAGATTCCCGAGAAGCTCTCTGCGAAGCTCCGAAGGACGCTGAATCCTTTCTCAGTCAGGTCAAGCAGCCTGAAGACCTCCCAACTACTTGTGCGCACTGTCATTTTGCGGATGAAGTTATCCCAAACATAACTTTCACCCAACAAGACATGCTGCTCAAGCATCACCGACATAACCGACCGCTGTATTATACAGGGTACATTGGCTCGGTCAAGGTGAGCCGGATTCAGATCGATCCTGGGTCTTCCCTAAGCATCATTCTGAAGGCGCTGCTATCTAAGCTGGGGATCCCGATGTACTGGCTGGCGCCCTCCAATACAACCATCAGTGGCTTCAATGCTAGCAAGAGCGAGCCATTGGGCAAGATCCGACTGAAGTGTCATATTGGCAGCCTCAAAACTGAGGTGACTTATTATGTGGTAGATGCCGAGGTCAACTACAACATCCTGCTCGGTCGACCATGGCTGCATGAGTACATGGTGGTGCCCTCCATGCTCCACCAGTGCATGAAGTATGTATCCACCAATGGCGTCATCCAGACGGAGTTTGCAGACATTGATCCTTTCAAAGGGATTGAAGCCTACTTCACCGATTCCGACTTGTACAAGCCCATTGACGAGGAGGAAGCCAACGACGCTGATGATGAGGCAGAGACGGCAACAGAACCGGATATGGAGCCTGAGACGACTCCCGACGCCCCCTTGAAAATCCGACTGAAGGGGAAACCACCCCATAAGGTGTCTCTAATGAGCATCAAGCTATCCGGCAAAGCGCCGACTCGCGAAGCACCCCTGAAGATACGCCTCAAGGGAAAGCCACCTCAAACATCGGCTCCCCTGGTGGCAAAATTACAAGGAAAGGCACCACTCACCGGAGGCGTAGCCGAGGCGCCTCTCAAGGTGCGTCTCAAGGGCAAGCCGCCGCAATCATCCAAGGTGTCAGAGAAGGCTCATATAACCCTCTCAGACCCCAAAGATGTGTTGGACTCTCCTAGTCCGCCCCCAGTTCTTACAGACGAGGAGCTTGGTGATTATATCTCGGCTGACGTAGAGGCACCCTCCTTTGACAATGTAATCCTACGGGATAAGATCTCGTATTTTATCAATAATAGAGTATCTTTTAATTATTCTTGTCTTCCACACTGGAATGCCATGTATACATTAGACAACGCTCTACGGTCGTTGCAAACACAAATAACGACCGTCTACCATAATCGAGTAGTCCCGTCTCAAGGAGTCTTCATAGTCCCTCCACGGAACCGAGACCAAGGCACCATCATCTCGGGCAAAGTCGAGCGTCATCGGGACCTCCCGTCAATCGAGCCCGAACCTGATACCGGCAGACTACAAGTCTATCGGTATACGGATGTGATAAAGCACATCATCCAAAAGATGGGCTACGACCTGAAAAGCAACAAAGGCTTAAACTACGGCAAGGGTCGGCATCTCCCTGTCCGGCTTTTGATGCCCAATGGAAAGCCACATGACTATTATAATCGGACTGGACGAGGGTTAGGCTATGTCACGCCGCCATCAACCCCAGAGAGTTCAGATGCAGAAGACATAAAACATTCCTACTCGTCCGAAGCATCGACTTGGGATTCCGATACCAGTATCGGATCAGTCTTCAGGAAAGTGCTGTCAGCTAACATGACGTCAGCACAACCTCAAAAAGGTGAAGGCGAAGACCAAGCGCCAGAACCCTTCGAAGAAGAACCCTGGGCCCAACGCCTAGGGGAACATTGGAAATCTCGTTTTGAGCTTCGTGAACCTCCCACCGAAGACGAAGTCGAGCAGATCGACCTCGGGGAGGGGTCTTCTTCCAAACCCATCTTCATCAGTAAAAGCCTGGAAGGAGAAGATCGAGAATCTTTAATCCAACTGGCTAAAGAGTATATCGACGTGTTCGCCTGGAGCTATGAAGACATGCCGGGACTCGATCCACAGATCGCAATGCATAGGTTGAACATCTTATGCCAAACCTATCAAACAACAGCAGCGACGCTTCCGTCCGGACATCATGAATGCCATCGATCAGGAGGTAGACAAACTCTTGACCAGTGGCTTCATCCGTGAGGAACAACATCCAAATTGGATAGCCAACATCGTTCCTGTCACCAAGAAGAACGGGAAGATACGAGCCTGTATCGACTTCAGGGATCTCAACTCTGCTTGCACGAAGGACGAATTCCCGCTTCCAATCAATGATGTGATGATCGACAACACATGTGGCTTTGAGCGCATGTCCTTCATGGACGGGTATTCAGGCTACAATCAAATCAAGATGTTCCCCGATGACGCAAAATACACGTCATTCAGGACTCCAAAGGGTGTTTTCTGCTACACAGTAATGCCCTTCGGCTTGAAGAACGCCGGTGCGACATACCAGCGAGCTATGAGCACTATCTTCCGTCAACATCTTCGCAAGACAGTCGAATGCTATGTTGACGACATCGCAGTCAAGAGCGGCCTCAAAAGAGATCACCTACAGGACCTGAAGACGGTCTTCGATCTCATGCGGGCACATCAACTCAAAATGAACCCCGCTAAATCCTTTCTGGGGGTTTCTAGTGGGAAATTCTTAGGCTTTGTCATCACAGCGAAAGGCATTCATGTTGATCCTGAGAAGACCAAAGCCATCCTCAACATGGACCCTCCGAAGAACCTTCGAGAACTTCGGGGCTTACAGGGACGTCTGGCATATATCCGGAGGTTCATAGCGAACCTCTCCGGTAGATGTCAACCCTTTACTCAGCTCATGAAGAAGGGAGTCTCTTACGTCTGGACCGAGGAGTGCCAAAAGGCTTTCGACGACATCAAGGCTTACCTAACAAGCCCACCAGTCCTGGTAGCGCCAGTCACCGGCAAACCATTTCTCCTCTACGTCCGTGCCATGGATCATTCTCTTGGCGCTCTGCTGGCTCAAAATAGCGATACAGGCTACGAGCAAGCAATCTACTACCTCAGTCGAACACTCATCGGGGCCGAACACCGGTATAACCCCGTCGAAAAGGAGTGCTTGGCTTTGGTGTTTGCCATCCAGAAGACTCGTCATTATGTCTCGGGTCAGACAATTCATGTCATTTCTCGAGTTAATTCGCTCAGAGTCCTCATGACGAAGCCAGGATCATTGAACTCCCGGCTGGCTACATGGGCGATCTTGCTAACACCGTACAACATGGTGTTTGTGCCACAAAAAGCTGTTAAGGGTCAAGCTCTGGCTGACTTTTTAGCTGCACACCCCATCCCGGAATCCTCAAAGCTCTATGAAGATATCCCGGATGAGGTCCAAGAATCCAACGTCACCGAAGGAAGCTCCGTTTGGCGGATGTTCTTCGACGGCGCTTCGAGAACAGGCCCCAAAGGCCAAATCATCGTAGGAGTAGGGGTAGTCTTAGTCTCCCCCGATCAGCTGGTCATCCAGCGTGCGTACCCTCTTTCGAAGCCGTGCTCCAACAACGTTGCCGAGTACAATGCACTCGTCATGGGACTCCAGCTCGCACAACAGCTGGGGGTCGACCATCTGGAAGCTTACGGCGACTCAAAACTCGTCGTAAACCAGGTTCGGGGACAATATGAAGTTCGCCATGAAGATTTAATTCCTTATCATGAAGTCGCGTTGAACATCATTTCAACCTTCACCGGGTTCTTCATTGAACATGTCCCCCGTTTACAAAACTTGGAGGCCGATGCTCTGGCCGGCCTCGCAGCCTCATTAGCAGCGCCCTTTGGGACTCAACACTATATCACGGTAACAGGACGAGATCTGATTTGTCCCAGAGACAACCTATGCTTGCGGGTGGCTCACGCCATGCCGACAAACACTGGTGTTAATGTCCGAGACTGGAGGTTCCCGTTCATCGACTTTGCTGTCTATGGAATCCTTCCAGAGGACCCGAAGGAAGCCGTCTCAGTCAGAAGACGCTCTCTTCGATTCTACTACGATACAGCTACTAAAATGCTGTACCGATGCTCCTTCGATGGGCTCCTCCTTCGATGGCTGTCCAACGAAGAAGCAGCCGAAGCTCTTCAAGAAGCTCATGACGGAACTTGTGGAGCTCATCAACCCGGTCCTAAGTTGCAAGATCGACTGCAACGTATGGGCTACTACTGGCCAACCATGGTTGCCGATGCTGTCGAATATGCCAAGAAGTGCCACGCCTGCCAACTTCATGCAAACTTCATACATATACCATCGGAGCCGCTACATCCTACAGTCGCCTCCTGGCCCTTCGAAGCCTGGGGCATGGACATTGTAGGGCCAATCACCCCTCCTTCATCGAGGGGACACCGTTTTATCCTGGCCATCACCGACTACTTCTCCAAATGGGCGGAAGCAGTTCCACTAGCAGAAGTAAAAAGCTCCAGGGTGGTCAGCTTTATCAAACACCATCTCATTTACCGTTTCAGAGTACCCCGGCGGATCATCCATGACAATGGTCCTCAGTTTATCAGCCACATTTTCAGCAGGTTCTGTGACAAGAATCGCATTCAGAACGTGGCCTCAACCGCCTACAATCCGGCAGCAAACGGATTGGCTGAGGCATTCAACAAAACTATCGTTAGGCTGCTCAAAAAGGTCGTGTCATCCAACAAACGCGACTGGGACGAAAAGCTTGGCGAATGCTTTTGGGCCTACCGCACAACGGTACGGACCCCAACAGGCAACACTCCATTCTTCCTGGTCTACGGGAGCGAAGCAGTACTGCCTCTCGAGATATAGATACCTTCGCTCCGCGTAGCAATCACAAACAAACTCACAGAAGAGGACAATCAACGTCGTCGTCTGCGAGAACTGGAGGCACTTGACGAAAAGCGTCTTCTAGCTCAACAACGCATCGAGCTCTACCAAGCCCGTATATCACAGGCTTTCAACAAGAAGGTCAAACAGAGGACTTTCCAAGTTGGCGACCTGGTTTTAGCAGTCAGAAGACCAATGGTGTTGACCCACAAGATACCAGAAAAGTTCGTGCCCAAGTGGGAAGGACCTTTCATCATAGAGACGGTATACTCAAACGGTGCTTACCGCCTCGCCAAACCCAATGGGGACTTGTTCATGATGCCCATCAACGGCAAGTTCCTAAAGAAGTACTATTCTTGACATCCTCCAGACATGTACTTCCCCAAACAACCTCTTTCTACAAACTCGTACGCTTCCGGAACCCAGCTGTTCCGTGGCATCCTCCAGTAGAAAGATAACCACGTCCATATTACCTCTGAGTTGTCTCTCTACACCCTACAAAGCAGAATCTTACACTTCGTAAGCCTACGCTACCCTTCATGTTTACCACGTCCACATTACCTCTGAGTAAACATCTTGTACAAACAACCCCTGCGTTATTGTACATTGATCGCAGAATTTCCACGTCCATATAACCTCTGAGTTGTTCAGCGTATCCCCCAAGATCATTCCTACCACGTCCATAATACCTCTGAGTAGGGAGATTCTATCATTTCGAACCCAATGATTGCCATGTCCACATTACCTCTGAGCAAACATAATGGTTCCTTCAAACTTATTATCTGTACCTGAAAACCAAGGTGCGCAAAAGATAATAGGTCCACACAAATCATCAAATTCATGACAACAAAAGATGAACACATCACAAAAAAAGGTTGTAGACTTCTTTATTCTTCTGAAAAAAGGAGTACAAGAAGCTACATCATCCCCCAGCAAGGGTTGCAAAAGAACACAAAAGAAAAAGGGAAAAAGCTATGGTCCCTGAATCTCCCCAGGATGGGCTGAGAGCTCCCTGACTCGAAGCTTTAAGTCGACTGTGCGGGCCTCCACCGTCGCCAGAACTCGTCGCTCTGCTTCTTGGCGCATCAATTCAACGGCCCCAGCGGAAGTATCACTTGCATGCTTCTCATCAAGCTGTTGTCGTTGCTGCGCCAAGGCAAGAGTCCGCTGAGTAAAAGTCGCTTCATCCTTCTTAAATGCTGCATGTTCAGCCCGGACACGCTCGACCTCTAACTGGAGTCGGGCCCGTTGGTCTTCAAGGCGGCGCATCTGGGTGTCGATATCCGCGATATTAGCTTCCAATGCAGCTCGAGTTTCTACCGTCGTCTTCATGGACTGAGACAACTGCTCTACCGCAGCCTCAGTCTCAGCCACCTCGCGCTCCCAAATGCCCACGGTGGCCTGGTATGAAGACTCGATCTCGGCGATCAGCTTCCCCTTCTCCGCATCTATCAGGACAGAGAGGTCGTTTCGCCGGATGCGTTGAAGTTCCGCGAGCCGCTCATCCAGCTCAATCACCGAAGCCTCCAGAATTTCGGCCATATGGTCGTGGCCTTGGTGAATACGAATCAGCTCGATGCAGGGCATTGCCAGAGCTTTTGCCGTCGCAAAACTCCCATTGGCATCTATCACAGCAGATACACCCTTCTGCAACATTTTGTACACCCCCTCGACGAGGAATTTCACATACTCGTCTGCATCCGCCAGGACCTGCGGTATCATGGCAGGAGTTGGAAGAGCTACTACAGTTTGCGGACCGGAAGAAGATCCGCCAACCTCAACCAGCGAGGCTTGAACCTCGGCATTAATGCACTCTTCATCAACAGGGGCTGGACTTCTAGCCCGAGGAGCCGAAGCAACAGAAGGAGCCGGCACAGGCGTCGAGATGGTCCCCCAAGTAGAAGGAGCTACAGAGGGTTCTACACCCTTACCCTTCTCAAGCCCGGAGGAACCTCCGACGTCAACAGCCACCTCTTCTACCCCCAACATCCTATCAACGGTTGGTACCTCCCTTGGTAGAATAGGGAGATTATCACTTGTCTCTTGACCCGTCGTAGCGGTCTTGACTGACAGACGGGTCTCATCATCGAGTCCCTCAACAGGGACAGAATCTGTCGCTACCCCCTGAGTGGTAGCTGCCTCAACTTCCACGGTTGAAGCCGGGGTAGGACTCGGCAATGATGCAGCCGACCTCCCCTCATCATGATAAAGAGGGGATTCAACCCTCTCCTCTCTCTCAACCATATCTGCTGTCCCCGCAGCAGATTCTTGCAAGACCGGAGGAACGTCATCGGAAGGCGACGAACTCCAGTCCACTTCATCATCAGAATGCCTCGAGTCCGCAGGTCCCTCAGCATCCAAGGCCTCCACGGCAGACGGTGCTCTCCCAGAAGTTGTTGCGACCTCGAAATCAGGAGATATTAAAACCTCCGCAGGAACATCTTTGGGACCTTCCTCCACGGAAGACATTAGCATCGGTGGAATGCGCTCATCAGAAGTGCCTGCCACCTCCTTCGGTTTACTAGCGCCCGATTTTGAAACACGGGACTTCTTCTTCAATCCCTACAAGAAGAAGAGCATAAGTCGCCACAATGACGAAAAGAATTGGAATTATGAAATATTCCTTACCTCAGCAGGGATTGATCCTACTGGCATTATAAGTGGCACTTCCGTAACCTTCGGGGTCGACGCCTTTCTCGACCTTTTCGGTACAGAAGAACCAGCTTCTGTGTCAGCACGCCTTTTCTCGACAGACGGGTCTCCCACTGGTACTGCAGCAGCAGCCCGATACCCCACCAACTCTGGTGGACGATATGATCGGGCTGCCATCAACATATTCGCTGTCGCCTCCAGCTGGGTTCCAATAATGAAACTAGTCTCCCTGTCATAACCAGGAGACATAGCAGTCATAGTGCAATACAGCTTGGCGGCCGGATATAGGATCGGCGGCCGAGGGTTGCAAACTGGCGGGGTGAACTTAACGCTAGTGCATCCAGCGTTATAATATTGCCAGCCCCGGGCTCCATCCAGCAAACTCTCGATGAAGCCTAAACTACTACTGGGATTTCGCAACATTAACTGGGTATAGCCAAACTGACGAGCAAATCGGCTTGGCAGATAAGGCTCCAGATAACACCTATTCTGGTTGCGGTAGACCAGGTGAGAAGGCCGGATACTCTGCAACCAACGAAAACTCCATTTCGGCAGAGTGACCGCATCTTCGCCAGAGTCAACTAAATCTTGGTCGGCCTCGAAATCTTTGAAGATCGGGCCAACCTTGACAATCTCCCACCCCTGAAGGTAGGACAAGACTCTCCTGCAAACGGGGACGCCAGTGTAAGACCACTTCCTCTTATAGAAGCGGCGAATGAAGGCATCTCCTTCGACATGGTCCTCCTCCGGACCGGGACTCTTCACGTTCGGATGATGCAAGATCAGCCACCCCAGAAGATAATGGAAAGGCAGCTCGGCCCGGGGAAAGTTATCATTATTACCTCTCTCGTGGATCACATCATCGGCAAAGGACCTCAAACCGCGCAACAGGTTGCACACCATCGCGGGAAGGAGAGCCAAAGGTCGTCCACAGGCCAACTTCACCGTAGGCAAAATGAGATTCCGATGTACCCTCTCGACGGCACCGGATCCACCTGCAAATACGCAATCCCGGAGCCATATCATCAAGTAGGACGTCAACACTGCCTTGGATGACATCCAGTGCCCGCAGTGCCAGAAACAGCTGTACGTAGCCTTGCCGCCCTCATTAGAGTGTGGGGTCCTTTTGTCCAGCCGGTTTATTTCAGAACTCACTTCCGCGGGCTTCAATCCCTGCGGAGTCGTAAACCGAATCCTCGAAGGATCCGTCAAATCCTGCCTGAAGACGTAGTCCCTCCAAGCAGTCACATGAGGCTGGGTCTTGCCCTTGTCCCTCCGGTGCATCAGATAATGATGGCTTGTCACCTCTTTGAAAATAGCCATCATCTCCGGATCCTTATCCTTCAGAACTTGGATCTCTTCATTTGATGGAAAATATTCCTCGTACGGTTCCGAGCCCCAAGGAAGCTTGGACACTTCGTACATCTCATGAAGGGCCAATCCCAACTCCCCTACCGGAGTAAAGAAGCTACCAGTCTGGGCATTGAAAAGCTCCAAGAGCGCAAGGAACATAGGCTTATTGAGGTCCACGCCTGCCTGCGTGGCCCGAATGGCGGCTGTCAGCCCGATCTCTTTAAGCTCAACCTCGAACCTTGAAAGCACCCAAGTGGTCAACTCGTCCCACTTCGGGATGTAGTGACACCAGCCTTCGACTCTGAAGCTACCTGTCGGATACATCACCTTTGATGTCAGCATCCGATTTGCAAAGATCGGGGCACTGAAGGGAAACGTGTCATTTGGGACCTCACTGTAGATGCTCCCAGGACGCAAGGCTCGGTAACTGAAAGAAGAACCGGCTCGTGAAGCAGTCAAAGTATCTCGCTGGTTCGAGGAGGCGTCAATTGAGAGGGTACCTCCCAAGGCCCCTCCTTGAGAGGGAGTAAGTTCCCAACCCATCCTTCTCTTCGAAGCTAGACGATAAAAAGCCGTCAGCGGCAACTGGCGGTCAACCTGCCGCATGTACAAAACCATGCCTTTGGCAGAAAAGAACCAGTCTTCTCTAATCCTCAGTATCTTCGCTTCGGAAGAGACTAGTCGGTCGCCAAACAGAAAGGCAGGTTTTAAGAAAGTTACACTTTCGGATTCAGCAGACTTCAGTTTACCACTCTCCATCATACTCTGGAGGAAAAGAGGCAACTGGGTCTGGATTTGTAGCATTCTCTCACGAGGTTGGTCCTGTAAGATAGCATCCTTCGCAGGATTGATCACCGCCTCGTCAAAATCAACTCCCATCTGACAAAGAGAAGCGTCCAGAAGGACCTCATTCAACAAAGGAATCGTCATCGACACTGATACAACAAAGGTGGAAGTCAGGCAAAAATATCAAATAGCTTCGGCACATCATCAGGGCGTAAGCCCATGCGCGCCAACATCAGAGCTTCGGCGCATCATCAGGGCGTGAGCTCATGCGCGTCAGCGAAGGCTTCGGCGCATCATCAGGGTACGAAACCCATGCGCGTCAGCCATTAAACCTCGGTGCATGATAAAGGTGTAAACCTATGCACGTCGGCGGGGTAGAACCTCGGCGTATCATCAGGACAAAAGTCCATACGCGTCAGCAAATCTGAGTTAGGGCACAGTCTGGCCCAAAAGCTTACGTGAAGGAAATGAAACCCACCCGTCACCTCAGGACGAACGTCGGCCGGAGTTGCAGGGGTGATAGGTGAATCCTCATCAACGAACTCCTTCGCTTTCTCCTTCCCCTTGCCGGCACCACCGCGAGGAGTCTTGGGAGCCATTCTCTCAGAGAAGAAAAAGTTAGGGTTTTAAAGAAAAAACTCTAAAGAAAGCAAAGGCACAGAGAAGATGAACTCTCTCTCTCTCTCCAACCCTTACCTATTTATAGGGCTTGGTCGCACGCGTGAACCGATGACGTGTAATCTCAGCCGTCGCTTCGGGTTCCGTGAGGAGATAACAACAAATACAACCAAAAGATCATCATTAATCTTTTGGGTTACCAAGGCGTCATCATCATCAACTGAAAGGAGCATGCACCCGAACAAGCATGCGCCCAAAAATCATGTGCCCTGACCTCCATGCTTCTTATTCAAAGTATTCTAAAACTTATTCAAAAGTTTTGAAAATTTTGAAGGGGGTCTTGTAGAAGCATGGAATTTCACAACCAGAAAGCCCATGCGCCAGGCATTATATGTGCCAGAACTCAGACAGCTAATCAAATAAGCCATAGACATTCGAAGAAGGACTTTTTATTTATATATATAAAAGTCTATTACATGTCTAGAAAAGGTTGTACAAAGGAGAATTTCTACAAAGGAAGGATCCTAGATCTACAGCCAACAGCCACCATGCGCCTTCCAGATAGGCGCAGCAACCACCATGCGCCTTCCGATGGGCGCAGCAGTCATCATGCGCTGTCAGCCAGTCGCAGCAGATGTCATGCGCCTCCAGCCAGGTGCATCCTACCATCTCTTCAGCAGCTCAGTTATGTGCATCCAGCTCAGTTATGTACATCCCTTCAGCAGCTCAGTTATGTGCAACTCTTCCAACTAGGCTCACCTGGCCGAGCAGAGCCCAGTTATGTGCCGCTCTTCCAGCCAGGCTCACCTGATAAGTGCTTCGCCAAGCAAAGCATTTAACCCTCTGGCTAGAACCAAGGAAGAGAAGAGCATCGCAAATGCTGTGGCCAGGGGAGGCTTCGAAAGAGCCTCCAAAGACCAAGGAAGACCGTGATCGAAATCATGGCACAAGGAGCTTTCAACACAATCAAAGTGGGCGGCACCCACTTTGAAGGAAGAGAGAGCCTAGCACCACCATTCCGATCTACGGCTCTTCCGGAACAACGCAGACGAGGCCCGAACATCCCTATCTTTGGATGCAACAGGCACCTTCCGCCTGCCTCAGAAGCCCTCGACTCCGTCTTTTGGATGTAACAGTCACCTTCAAGTGCATCGAAGACAACACGACGTCTCATCTTCACCCTCGGGAGCACTTCGTCAACAGAATGCACCCGCATATCCAAGTTCATGTTGGAAGTACGTAAGGGAACGAGGAGCAAACCTTCTCTCCATGCCACTATTTATAGGCCGGGCAAATCAAACCCATATGCCAAGTGGATGACTCTCCGAATTCTGTGCAATGAATTTGTATTAAATGGATGAACCGGACGCCTCGAATTCAGCCAAACGGCTATTTATAGCACTCGAGGAGCGAGACAGCCGCATCATTAAAGGACATGTCGGATGCACCAGCCAAACAGCACATCAGACGGACGCGCCCTCCAGCATCAGACGCATCACACAGACGCGCCCTACAGTACCCGGCGCATCACAGAGGATGTGTCCCCCTTACATCTCCATGTCGAGTGGAACACCAACCAATGTGCCCACTCAGCTGTCCATCGAACGTCACAAACATTAAATGCTGAACTGACACCAGAGTTGGCAGCACGCTTCCCAAAGTCTGAACAATTGACAGCTTTTTCAGAGAATGAAGCGTCGGCAACGTCAGCATCATCATGACTCTATTCCGACGGCTACTGCCACGTGGCCATCCGCATGCGCCTCTACGGCCATACGTCCAAACCAGCATGCACCTCAAAAGCCGTGCACCTCAGACCCTTCACTGATCCCTAAAGACAGAAGAAGAGTCTCCAGTTGAAGCTTTGCATGCGCCTCAAAAGCCATGCGCCCCAGACTGATCTCTGATCCCGAAAGACAGAAGGAAGGTCACTTGCATGCACCTCAAAAGCCATGCGCCCCAGACTGATCTCTGATCCCGAAAGACAGAAGGAAGGTCACCTGCATGCGCCTTAAAAGCCATGCGCCCTAAATGGTTTGTAACTCCTAAAGGTTATGAGCCGCAGCCTCCTCCTGCGCCCAGATCCAAGGCGCAGCTCACCAGATCACTACCCCCCCCAAATCCGAGATCTTCAAGCCATGGGTCGATGACACATGTCCTTTGACTCAACTCGTCCAAGATTTCAGCAACAGAAAGATCTTCTCCTCTGCTACGTGCCGGCTCACAACATCTGTATGAAGAGTTCTCCCCCTCAATCAGGGCGCATCATCTACGCGCCTCCATCAGCAACCTCTACGTGGCGTCCCCACACACCGGCGCATCCTACATGCGCGCATGAGCAGCCAGCCTGCAAAACTATAAATAGAGGGATCTTCTCCTTCACACACACAGACAGAATCCACAACGAATATACAAGGAATCATCAGAGAGGCAGATACAGACACTCAACATCTTCCTCCTTTCAGCAAGCTCCAGCACCCAGAGCAATCCACACCTTCAGAGAACCGATAACCGTCGTCAGCCGGTCAACGGAGTCAACGCATTACCACTCGCTCCATTGGCACTAAGGACCCAGCTTAAACAAAAGTGTACTCCTAGGACTACATCTATGTCCTATATTGTAACACTGTTCTGTTTGTATTAAAGTTTTCAATCAAACAATTTAATGGCAAACAATGTGGAGCAATATGTACTTACCTAAGCTCTTGGTAGGTGGAGAGAGTTATGAGGAAGAAGAAGAGTAAATGAGAAGGAGAAGTAATGAAAAGAGAGAAAGGAGTTGGGGCTTTAAATGGAATGATGGTAGGTAGGGGGTTGGTCGGGTTCATGGTGAACCACCAAAATCCGAAAATAAACCAACCCAAGCCGAACCCAAGAGCAAAGCAAAAGCAAAAAATAAAATATAGAAAAATAATTAGCGTGAAATTAAAGAATTAACTACAAACAAATACAGGATAAATATTAAATAAATACATTCAAGCCGTACACTTATTAAAATACGTATTTTGGAAACGGGGAGTGACAACTGTCAAAGAAGAGCAGTCCATATGACCGATCAAGATCGAACAAGAAAGCCACAACCATTCGAAAGTATGCTAATACATGCATCTGGTACGAAAGTGAGGCCAGTGAATCAGAGGAGAAGGACAGATCCAGTAGTACTACAAATATCTATCTGATGCCATTTGGTAAGGTATCTGATAACCCTCTGTACGATGATTTTACTTTCAATGAGCTTGAAACTGCCATTAGCGAACAACTCGAAGAACACATAAACATATTAGACAAGTACAAGCAATCTCGTAAAGGGATTAAGGCACACATAACCGAAATAGCTAGACTGTCTAATCTTATTGAAGATATTAAAGAGACATCTACTACAGGTAACACGGAAGAGAGAGCCAAGCTTAAACGAGACTATCATGAGGCTATCCTCACTTTTGAGAAGAAAGAAAGAGACTATGTCAAAGTGTAAGAACTTTATGACATAGATAAGAGAAAGACACTTAGTTAATGAGCAAAGACTCAGAGACATGATTGTCAAATATGAGGAGTCTTGTGCGGTCTCTAAAAAGTTAAAGTTCAAATTAGGAAAGCAGTTCATTCCTGTTACACTGCCTAAGGTTGTTTCACTTAACAAAATTCCTAAAATTGGCTTTTGAAAGAAAACGAAAAAAAGTACAAAAGTACAAATTGTTTTTGGGAAGTATTGCTATGGAAGTCTGATATGAGAGCGATCACTTTATTCCTTGGACCATACGATGATGATGAAAAAAATTGCTTAAAGAAGACGAACAATCGGAAGAACTAAGTCACCAGAAAGGTATCGAGCAACGACACTGATGGCACAGTCGAATGCTTTCCAGCTTTGCTTCACCCTGTTCTTGAGAAAAGTTGAAGAAATGCTTCTGGGAATATCACTATGAAAGTATGAGTTTTCTCAGAATCTCCTCTCATGTCTCTTGATCTCTTTATCATGTCTGTGTTGAAAACAAATCTATTTATAGACTAGACCCTCTGTGCGTAAAAAGTAACAAAGTTGGGTCTCTACGCAAGTAACTGTCACCCACGATAAAAATCATCCTCTACACATGATGACACGTGTCCCATGTAGAGTTTTGATCTCTACGCATGGTGACACGTGTCCCACTACTTCAACAAAATGGGGAGAGCACGTACACACATTCCTCGATAAGTATGGCATGAAAGCCACGTAAGCAGGCCACGTTCTCATGTAGCCAAAAAAGATCGGGCGTAAAAATGACCCAAAATATACTTTCTGCGTGAAGTAGCAGACTGGGCGTAAAATAGCCCAAATAAACTTCCCGCGTAAAGTGGTTAAAAATAGCCTTGAGCGTAAAATTAGCTCAAATAAACTTTACGCACACAACAGCCTTGAGCATAAAAGCTTGAATAACTTTCGTGCGTAAAAGAAGCAATTTCTTGAGCGTAAAGTAGCCCATCTGCATACTAAACGATAAGTGTTGGGTTTGGTGTAAATCAAATCTTCTCGGCTTCTGTATTGTCTGCAGTCAAAAAATTATTACGTCAGAACAGTATCACGCACATTAAATGCGATGATTTGACAGCCTGTCCTTCGCGTAAAAGCTCAGTGAATAGCTCTCGCGTAAAGTAGCTCGCGTAGAGTTGTACTCTGTTTGATCTCCACGTAAAGTCTAAGTCTGACTCAGTTTGAATTGCGTAAAGTTCTCAACTTCTTTGACTTGGTCTATGAAGTACTTTTTACGCTCCTACAAAACCCCCTTCAAAGTTTTCAAATTATTTTCAAAATTTGAAATACTTTGAACAGAAGCGTAAAATCAGGGAATTTCAACAGTCCGCGTAAAAGTTGGGATACTCAACGGTCATCTGCGTAAAATTCGGGATATCAACAGTCCGCGTAAAAGTCGAGATATCCAACCGTCAGCGTGAATTTCGGGAATTTGAACCGATTTCAAAATTTCTCTATAAATAGAGGCTTACGAGTACATAGAGAACTTTACTCGTCTTTTGCAATCCCGAACTTTCTTTATTCTCTCTCTTTCTTCAAAACTTCGATCCAAATACATGGCCCCCAAGAGCAAGACCGCCGCCGGCAGTAAGGGCAAGAAGCCCGCCGCTGATTCATCATCGGCCGACCGTACAAAAACCACCGTCCCATCATCGGCGATGTCCCGACAGACAAATCCCACTGTAGCTCCGGCCATGATAGGTAGAATAACACCTAACTTCGGCCGTGAGTTCGACGGAGAAGAAGACCCGAACTTTTCCTTTCACGCACACGTTATACATGTCAGCATAGAAATCGAAATAACAAAATACGCCCACATTATACGTGTCAACATAAAAACCGAGATAACAAAACACGCCCACGTTTATACGTGTCAGCATAAAATTCACTATACGCTCACATCAATATGTGCCAGTGTAAAATTCAAAATAAGCTCACGTCAACACATGCCAGCGTAAAATTCAAAATACGCCCACGTCAACACGTGCCAGCGTAAAAATTAAAATACACTCATGTCAACGCATGCCAGCGTAAATTTTACAATACTCACATCAATATGTGCCAGCGTAAAAATCAAAATACGCTCACGTCAACACGTGCCAGCGTAAAAATTAAAATACGCTCATGTTAACACATGCCAGCGTATACTTCACAATACGCTCACATCAATATGTGCCAGCATAAAAATTCACCAGAAAAGACTTTGCGTAAAAACAAAAAACTTTTACACTTTAATTTTTGCGCATAAGTGTAAAGTTTACATAGTCAGAGTTTCTTAATCTTTATGCGTAAAACTCAGACCAAGTCATCTGCGTAAAAATTCAAATTAGATTTTTACTAACTTGATTTTTTTCTTTTTTCTTTTGGCAGTGGACTTGCAAATTCACCCACTTGCAGAAATATTTGGCTCGCCAGCTGGTATGGTGGGTTCAAATTACTTGGAGAATTTGTCCCACGTGGAGTTCCCTCAGTCGAACCCCGAATACCCTGAAGGGAGAGCACAGCTGATAGTTGCTCAAGGGGACAGAATGCTGCTGTCCATGATAAATGGGGAAGTGTTGGTATCGCTAGATGACCAACAATTTTTGAAGCCAGCCTTCTTATTCGGGGATGCGATAGACTTTAAATCACAAACACACTCCAAGAAAGAGGTTTGGGTGTTCAAGTTCGGAGAGAGGGGATGTATCTCCCTGACATGGACAGGGATTATCCCTTATCTGCATTTGTCCATGCCATCCATCCCCGACAGATGCTATAGAACCTGACTCCCAGCAGTCATGGTTGGCCGGGCAGAATCATCTTCAAGAGGGATGGAGGAAACGATATGGGGTATCACGTCAGTGTTCCCAATGGTGGTGTTGTCCCTTTTTCTGGTTTATTACCTGGGTTCACACCGAGTGAAGATTCTGCTCTGATTCAGCCAGTGCAGACCCAAATGTTCATTAATAAGTTCATAAGGGCTGCAATATTATATCCTCAGGCTAACCCTAGGCTACCAGGGTGGCTGTCACCTTATAACCAGAACTAGATCCAACTTAGTGCTTGGATCATGAAGAACTTTAAGACAGACTTGGAAGCCATCAGTATGTATGAAGCGGTAGCCTCTACGAGCTACGGTATACCGATGAACAGTAACCTATTCTTGGCTATGATGGAGTTGTATATGAGTTCAACAGGAACTATCGCAACTCCACTAGGTGAGATGGGTCTCGTCCTGTACGAGATGCAATTCATCTCGAAGTTGCCGATGGGTGAAGCGCCTTATGAAGAATATGTTCCCTCCAATCAGGAACTGGCAGAAATCAGAGAGAAAAATCCTCGATTGGTTGAGGTCTACCAAGAGCTTATGTGCTATTACTTAATTTGCACCAGTATGTATGACAGTGGGTCTCACTTGGCATATACTACTAAATGGACACCTTATCTATTCTTCTATGAGAATAGGATAGCCAAGAACGAGAAGGGAAGATTTCAAGAAAACAAGGCTCCAACCATCAACCCTTGTTCGATAATTCTTTCAGATCTGATCAATGGTTTAATGATCTCATATAAGTCTTCGGATCAGTATCTGTCCAAAAAGATCGGAAATATCCCTGCGGGGACTGAAACTTTGAGCCATCTGAGGCATGGTAGTCAGAAGATCTCCAGGAAAGCTTTGCTGGCAGGATTTCTATCTCTGTGGCTACGGAGATGGGTTGTGCCCGGGATCAGCACAGTAGATAGAATTCATCGAAACGTATTGTGGCCGGCAATACGTTTGGTGTTTAAGGCCAGAATCAACCTGCTATCGACAATGGTCTGCCGAATAAACGCAGGTTTGCAGAACTTTGGTGAGGAACTAATCAATAATGCTCCTCACCGAAAGAATTTTCCTAGGGTAGAGATGCCCTATACTTATTTGATAGGCTGGTTACTACATCATAATTGCAGTTTGTTGCCACCGGGCCCTGGAGATAATGTGGAGGTCTTCCTCCAAAAATTCAACAAAGCCACATGGATTGCAACTACCGTGGCAGACACCCGAGCAGTGTTGAACTATTCCCATGGATGGAACTTCTTCTGTACAAGACCACCAGTTCCAGCCGACTGTCTCGGTGTACAGTTTGAAGATAAAGTAGAAGGGAGGACTTCATTGCCTGTGCCAGTTCTCAAATGGCTACAGTGCATCAGACCCTCACATCTGATGTACAGGAATAAAGACGTCTGTACGTTCGAACCATATCTACCAAGTCGGTTCGCTCGCCAGTTTGGATATGAACAACTTCATGTTAGCAATCCCTCTACTAGCTTCTACCATTATGTGAAGCTAATTGATGGTACGAGAGCTTGGAGATACTTTAGCACTGCTTGTACCGGTACTAAATTCAGAGTATCGAGTGCTACCAACACGACCGAGCTACGTATACTTCATACGTATGCTCGCTTTTATGCATCCATCCGCTCCTTTGCCCATGGCTACAACCTGAAAGGGAGTCTAAGATAGCCCAGGGAAGGAAATGTTGAAGAGCCAGTCAGGGTATTTTCAGACATACCCGATGACGCTGCTGTTCCAGATGAGTATCTGGAAGTCATTCCTACGGGTGCTGGGGAAATAGTTGCGGGACCAATCATTATTGGCAAGACCCAAAAACGGAAGCAAGGTGCAGCTGTTACTCTTCCAGAGAAGACCCTTCCTGAGAAGAAGAAGAAGGTTACCGTCAAAGGGCCTTCTAGACCAAGAGCCGCTACCCCAGAGAGTGACACTCCGGTCGAGGAATCGCAACATCTGGCATCTTCTTCAGCTTACCCTGGAGAAGGATCCTCAGCATCCCAACCAGCAGCATCAACAGAAGCGGTGACGGTCCTATCTCCTGGATGCCTCAGCTCATCACTTCATCTAACTTTGCCTCAAAAGGCACAAGTTGTTGAGGATGTTGTCGTAATACATACTATTGATTCAGAGCTCATCCTATCAGATGAACCGGCTATTACCTTCGATAATGATGACTGGGATGGGGACTATGACTTGTACTTGGCACGTTCTGCACCTAATACAAGTAAATATAAATCACACAAAATCTATACAAGATTATGTATTATGATTTTGTATATTAACTTATTTTGCATAATTTTTGTAGGCACCATCATTGCAACAAAGCCTGTGGCTCCTTCTCCTCCTCAAGAAGATATTTATGAGGAAAACGCAGAGTCTGAGGAAGAGGATTCTTCTTTAGAAGAAGACTCTGCTCAAGAAGAATGTCCTCCATCTATGGAGGTACAACAAGAGCCCGAAATGCAGGCTCAGCTAGAATTGTCTCCTCCTGCTGAGGGCAGAGATAAAGAACAAATTGCAGTAGAACCCATTGTAGATGATGAAGCGGCTGCTGAAGAAGAAATAGACTTCAATGAAGAAACTGAAGTACTCCCAGAGCCTGAAGAGCCAGTAGTTTATGAAGGTGATAAGGATATAGTTGACCCATCAACTGAAGCTGGAGACGTTGTAATAACATCCTTAGTTATTACTACTGATCCAGTACAAGTTCCTGAGGAGACCATGTCTGAACCGGAGCCAGCTACAATTACTACCATTCCACCCGCACCGATCACCGCCACCGAAACTCAAGTAGTTTCGACTCCAAAAACGGCTGGAGTAACAAATACTGAAGACATTGTCCCTGAAGCTCCTGGAAATCAGTTGGCCATAGTAGCAGCGACAACAATGGCTTCATCTCATTCTGCTACCAAGGCAACAACATCTGCTCCTACTCTTCAGAAAAGAGATTTTGTAGAGATTACCGCCACACCGAGCTCAAACACAGAAATGAATCTCTTAGTTGAGATTCATACTGAGACTTTCTACAAAATATTGGCAGCTCTAATCAACATGGTCCTGAAGAAGGGCCTCAATTATGAAGGATTAAAGACGGCTATTACTCTTACTATCAGGAACGTCGCCATGTTCAACGATGCAGCGAGAGCAGCGGTGCTGGAGAAGGTCGTGGAGGAACTTGAACAACCCATTAGAGAATATCTAAGGCTGTCAAGTGAAACTACTGAAAGTCTCATCCAAGACGAGTATGATACTTTATCAGCTGAATACCTCGCTCGAGAAACGACTTTCAATGAAGCTCTCCATGAATAAAACATTAAAGTCGCCAAAGAAAGAGCTTTTTTGGCTGAAGCTAAACCTCAGCTAGAGATTCAAAGAGAAGCCTACGAAACTTCAAATATAAGAATTTATCGACAGAATGATAGAATTTGTGAAGTCGAGACTGAGCTAGCTCGCTTAAAGGCAGAGAGGGAGCAGTTGATCATAGCTCGAGACCAGCATCTTACACAGAGCTCAATTTTGGAGGAACAAGTCTTCGGAGCTGAGGCTACCATCAAAACCCTTGACGAAGCCAAGGATAAGATGATAGTCACTTTTGCTGGACTTTCTCACATCTGTACTTCCGAAGCTCGACGCATCGTAGCTACTAAAACTGTGTTGAGCGCTCGTGAAAAACGTCTAGCGGAGCTACAAAAATTGCTTGAAGATGTCTCTGCTCCGCCTTAGGCAAATAAAGAGCTTTTGTATTCTTCTATCTTTTTCATTCTGTAATGTTTACAAGTAATGAATAAAATATTTGTTTTGTGACTCCATCATTTATTTTGAATTTAAACAATAGGCATGAGATAGAAAACACTTATCAGTGGTAATATGGACATGACAAGTCTTCTAAACTCAATAAATTATATCTATCCAGAGGTAATATGAACATGGTAGATAATGAATCTCGTTTTCTGTTTAGAGCATACAATACTATCAGAGGTAATATGAACGTGATAGATAATGAATCTCGTTTTCTGTTTAGAGCATACGATACTATCAGAGGTAATATGAACGTGACAGATCGTAACAACTCAAAAAAAAAAGATTAATATCTATTCAGAGGCCAAATGGACATGATAGATAGGAAAAGAAGTTGACTTAATATTTATTCAGAGGTCATGAGAACATGATAAATAATAAATCTCTCTTTTTAATCAGCTGACAAGACAGAAGATCCAAAATTCTCTTTTAGGAGACAAGTAATCAGCTTAACCAAACATTGGTAGCTGGAGAATAAAGAAGAAATTCAAACATAATATTTTTTCAAGAATTTGCCATTGATCGGCATCATGAGCAAATTTCCATTAGGTTTAGACAACCTATTGGCACCATTAGAGAAGACTGTCTCGATTACATAAGGACCTTCCCATTTTGCTTGGAATTTCCCTTTGCTCTTATGAGTCATCACCATGGATCTTTGGATGGCCAAAACTAGCTCACCAACTTTAAATACCCTCTCTTTAACTTTACGATTGAAAGTTTGAGATATGCGTGCTTAATATAGCTCAATGTGTTGTTGCGCTTGAAGACGCTTCTCGTCCAATCTTTCAAGTTCTTGGAGTCTCAACCGATCATTGTTTGCTGTGGTTAGCTTATTAGCAATGGCTATTCTAAGAGATGGAATCTGGATTTCCAGTGGAAGAACAAACTCACATCTGTAAACCAGTAAAAATGGTGTAAAACTAGTAGGAGTTCGGACTGTCGTTCGATAAGCCCATAAACATTCTCCAAGTTTTTCATTCCAATCGCGTTTATTAGAAGAGACAAACTTTTTGAGAAGTTTAATGATTATCTTGTTGAAAGCTTCGGCCAAACCATTAGCAGCTGGATTATAGGCCCTAGAAGCCAGATTGTGGATCCGATTCTTATCGTAGAACCGATAAAATGCCTGTGTGACAAATTGTGGTCCATTGTCATGAATTATCCGTCGGGGAATCCCAAAATAATAAATGACATGGTGTTTAATGAAACTAACCACATTTGATGTTTTCACTTCAACAAGGGGAATCGCTTCAGCCCATTTAGAGAAATAATCGGTTATAGCCAGTATAAACAGATGTCCCTTGACAGAAGGAGGGTTAATCGGACCAATAATATCCATGCCCCAAGCTTCGAAGGGCCAAAAAGCTGTTGTGGGATATAAGAACTCAAAAGGTTGGTGAATAAAATTAGCATGAATCTGACATACTTTACATCGTCTGGCATAATCCACAGCATCCGCTATCTTGGAAGGCCAATAATATCCCATTCATCGGATACGGTCCTGTAATTTCGGACCTAGTTGATGGGCACCACAGATACCATCATGAGCTTCACGAAGTATTTGCTTAGCTTCACTCTCAGAGAGACAATACAGCAAAAGTCTATCATAAGAACGACGATATAACATATATAAAGAAGAATCATAGTAGAATCGAAATGATCGTCTCTTGATTGATGCAACTTCTTTTGGATCTTCAGGTAAAATCCCATGGACCACAGAATCAATAAACGGACTTCTCCAATCCCTTTTTGAGAACTTGATTCTGTAGTATAACTTTGTTCGATATGCAAGTTATTTTTTATACAGAATAAGTCTCGATCCAACAAAGTAATGGTATTTTGTCTTCTAATTGGAACAGCTAAGTCTGCAGCTAAACTAGCAAGAGCATCAGCTTCCAAATTTTGAGAACGTGGTACGAATTCAATAAAGAACCCTTTGATTGAAAGAACTAATTTGATTACCACTTGATGATAGGGAATGAGGTTAGGATTTCTGACTTCATACGTCCCTCTAACTTGATTAACAATCAGTTAAGAATCTCCATAAGCTTCTAGAAACTCAATGTCTAATTGTTTTGCTACTTGAAGGCCAATTAGCAGAGCATTATATTCTGCCACATTGTTGGAACATGGTTCATTGAGAGAATAAGCACATTATATGACCATCTTATCAGGAGAGACCAAGAAATACCTACTCCTGAGACAATATTGCCTTTAGGTCCAACCTGCAATGCTCCATCAAAATACAGTTGCCAAATGTTATCCTTCAAAGTCATGTTGCAATCCATAACTTCATATGGAATGTCCTCATATAGCTTTGATGTTTCAGGTATAGGGTGAGCTGCTAAGAAATCAGCTAATGTTTGACCCTTTACAGATTTTTGAGGTACATAGACCATATCATAATAAGTAAGCAACATTGTCCATGTAGCTAATTTGGAGTTAAGAATACTTGGTTTTCTCATCAATATCCGAATAGGATTTATTCTGGATATGACATGAATAGTCTGTCATGACACATAATGTCGTGTCTTTTGAATAGCAAAAACCAAGGCCAGACATTCCTTCTCCACAGGAGTATACCTGAGTTCAGCTCCGACCATCATTTGGCTAAGATAATAAATTGCCTGTTCATGACCTTTGTCACTTTTCTATGCAAAAAGAGAACCAAGTGAATGATCTAAGGCTCGAACATAGAGCAAAAATGGTCTTCCTACCACTGTAGGTAACAGTACAGGTGGATTTGTAAGGTACTGCTTGATGTCATTGAAGGCTTTCTGACATGCTTCATCCCAAACAAATGATACACCCTTCTTTAATAGACAAGAGAAAGGTTAACATCTCCCAGAAAGATTCAATATAAATCTCCTGATATAAGCAATGCGACCTTGGAAGCCACGAAGTTCTTTTAGAGTGCGTGGAGGACACATTTCAAGAATCGCTTTGATTTTGTCAGGATCAACGTGGATACCTTGAGAAGTGATGACAAATCCCAAAAATTTGTCACTGGAAAACCCTAAGAAAGACTTAGTAGGATTCATCTTCAGTTATTGTTGACGCATCAACTCAAATACTGTCTTCAAGTCATGAATATGATCATCTTTTGATCGACTTTTGACAGCAATGTCATCTACATAACATTTAATTATTTTTTTATAGATTTTCTTGAAAGATGTTGCTCATAGCCCGTTGATACGTAGCACCGGCATTTTTTAGACCAAACGACATAACCGTATAGCAGTAAACCCCAAGGGGTGTACGAAAAGCGGTATACTTTTCATCTTCTGGATGCATCTTAATTTGATTATATCTTGAAAATCCATCCATGAAAGACATGCGTTCAAAACCACATGTATTGTCTATCATGACATCGGTAATCGAAAGTGGAAATTCGTCTTTTGGACAAGCTGCATTAAGATCTTAAAAATCTATGCAAACTCGAACTTTTCCATTCTTCTTCATAATAGGAACAATATTGGCAACCCAGTTTAGGTGTTGTTCTTCACGAACAAAGCCACATGCGATCAACTTTTTGACTTCTGCTTCAATTGCATCCATCATATCTGGTCGAAAATGCCGCTTCTGTTGTTTTACAGGCTTGACATTAGGAAGAATATTGAGTTTATGTGTAGCTACTTTAGGATCTAGACCCGGCATATCCTCATAACTCCATGCAAAGATATCAATATATTCTTTAATCAGTTTTATCAACTCTTCCTTTTCATCTTCCGAAAGGTTTTTACTGATGAATATCGGCTTGGACGTAGTTCCGTCTCCGATGTCAATCTGGATAATTTCATCTTCTGTAGGTGGTTGTCGCTGTTCAAAACGAAGCTCCCACTGAGTGTCCATTTTTTGTGCCTAAGGGTTATTTTCAAATAGCTCAGATTCACCATCAGTTTGAACCATGTTAACTGAGAATACACACTCAGATTCATCATAATAGTCTCCTCCAGAATATGAGGATTGTAAAAAACTGGAAGAACATTCTTCTTCCATATCTTCTTTGCACATGTGGGGTGTATCCGATTTGATGAATTGGATTTCTTCAGAATCTGAGGATTGTAAGGAACTGGAAAAAAATTCTTCTTGTATATCTTCATTAAACATGTGGGACGGATTGTATCCCAATCCATGTCGAGTTTTCTGGTAAAATAGATCACCACATAAGGGTAACCGTCTACCTTTGCCTTGATTGAGACCTTGCATACTCTTCAAATCATATCCCATATTCTGGATAATCTTGAGAGATTGTTGACTATATTTGTCAATTCAGATTCTTTATTTATCTTTAACTCTAAGATCATCTGTCTGAATAACAGGGATATTTCTGGCCAGACCAAATATAATTTGGCGCTTGTTTTTCTTATTAGACGGAATCACAAAATAAGATTCTTCATGATGTCTATAAGTTACACAAGCTTGTGATGATGAGGCTACAGGAAGAAGATAGGGAGAAGATGTTAGGAACCTTTGAGCATAAGGTCCAATATCGACATGAGGAGGAAAAGAATTTTTCTTATGATTAATGTATAAGGTTTTCTCTGTATTTATGTTATTTTTATATTGATGACTTTGATCATCAGCAGATAAAGTCATTCTTTCAATAAATTTGACAGCCATATACTCCAAAAGGAAATCTTCATTGATATTAGAATGTACAGAATGATCAATATTTACATCATTTACAAATTGACTACTAAGCTTTGGATTGATCATTAACGGACCGTTATCCGTCTTCTGCGTAGGCTTGCCAAGGTTGATAATCAGTGGTGGTTCTGGATCATTCGTACGAGAAGTACGTCCCTTGACTTTGATCATGAGAGGTTGAACTTGGCTCTTGGCTGGAATACTCACTGATTCCTCAGACGAAGCTCGAGTTCTTCCTTTAACCTTGATCACCAAAGGTTGGTCATTGACAGGTTGGGGTTGGATTCGACCTTTGACTTTAATCTTCAAAGGTTGCTCTTCCGGAGGATCTTCATTGACAGTTTGATCTTCGGTAGGTGATCGATCTTCGGCCATATCCGATATCTCCTTCACATGCTCCTGTTTGTAGAGTATTGAATCAGAAAAATAGGCTTCAACACCCTTAAAAGGATTGATATCTGCAAATTCAGTCTTCAAAATCCCTTGAGAATCCATGTACTTGAAGCATTGATGGAGAGTTGAAGGCACAATGTTATGCTCATGTATCTATGGTCTTCCAAGAAGGATGTTGTAAGATACATCTGAGTTGATAACATAAAATGTCGCCATAGTTCGAAGATCACCAATTTGAATCTTCAGACGAATCTTCTCCAATGGTTTACTCTTTCCAGAGTTGAAACCAACTATTGTTGTACAGTGTAAGTTAGATCACTAGTAGGAATCCTCAAGGGTCGTAGCATACTCTGAAGAATAATACTAATAGAAGACCCAGGATCAATATAAATCCTATCAATTTCAGTAGATTCAATATACCCTGTGTAGCACAGAGGCCTGTCGTACTTATTATGCTTCAGCAGCATATCTTCTTGTGTGAAGGTAATGTTAGGAATTGCTTCCATCACACTATGACATTGTGGACACGATACCGTATATTGTCAGGAGTCTTGAGTTGAGCAAAGCATGAGTCTGCTTGTAGCAAAACTTCACTCAAAGTTTCACGGCTTTCTTTAGAAAGGCGAAGCAATTCAAAGATAGAGGTCTAGCCGGAGTATTAGCTAGTTGGGCTAGAATAGCGAATTTGTAGGGCTTCATCACCACCACTTGATTTAAATCAGATTTTAATGGGATATCGAAGCATACATTTTTTCTATTTCCCTTTCTCAACCACAGATGGTTTAGCAGGAACAGGATATGGTTGAGCTGGTAATGTTTCAGCAACGTCTTCCGCTTCTTTAGAAGTTCCCTTATAATCTTTGTGGTACTCTTTCCCAGATCTTGTACCAGCAAAGATTTCTTCTTCAGACTCGGGAGAATGAAGTACCATATTACAGGTTTTATTCTTCTTTCCCTTAGCCTTCTTCTTGCGAGGATTTTTATGAGGAACCTCAAAACCCAATCTAACAGTAGATTTTTGACTTTGAAGTTGTAAAGGAAGTCGCATTCCTTTATCATAGTTCAAGCCTTCTGCCTTCTGAAAGTCATAGCCCATCTTTTTTATGAGATGGACTAATTGTTGACTGTACATATGAATGGGTAGCGAACTTTCAATAGATGGTTTAACAGAGGAAGAAGAAACAGAAACCTCTGCAACCACAGGAGAAGGAGGTATAGAAACCTCTGTAACCACAGGAGAAGGAGGAATACTCAGGACCGGAGAAAAAATCTCCACAAGAGCTTTTTCATAAGCAGCAAAGACTTGTTGTGCCCTGTATAAGGGGACACTACTCATTGCTAACCATTGCTGATGAGTAAGTCTGAATTTGGTAGGAGGAGCCAAACTTGGAGGATATATATTCAAACCCCTCAATCTATCCTCTAAAGGAATGCCATCCTAAAGATGATCCAAATTATCATGATCTGGAGTAATAACATGAGAAATCATGTTGCAGGTTTGAGTTTCTTACCTTTCTTAGATTTTGAAGTTTTACCTTCATCTTCCAGTTTAGGTACTAAGTCAGGATGTACCCACATGATTTCACCATTTTTTAATATGAGAGGCAATAATCCTTCATTTTGCTTTCTAGCAGGCAGAAGATTCACAATCTTCATAGTTGCCTTAGGAATTGGGACAATCCCATCTGGAACTTGCTGTAGAGAAAAACCTCCAAATTGAAGAGAAATCATATTAGTTGTGACCGTATGCTCATCATTGGTTAAAGCGATGGCATTGGCATTTATCAACTCTTGGATTTTCTTCTTTAAGACATAGCAATCCTTGGTAGGATGATTTATGTATCTACGATAGATACAATATTTGGGATTGTCACTCAGATTCACCTCATTAGGCCTTTTTGGCTCCGGAATCTGGAGTTTGCCACTCTTTACAAGACATTAGAATATCCCTGGGATATCTCTGTCATCAAAAGAGTACTCTTCTTTTGGTTTAGAAGACTGGATTATTCGGCGTCGTTTTGGGTTTTGAAAGATTAACCACTAGAGTTTCCTTCCCTTTCCCATTACGATTGCCAAAATTATTGCCTGAAGAGCCTTTCTTTCCTTTGTCTTCTGAGGCAAAGATCATCCCGTGTTCACGAGCCAACCTACCATTGGTCTCGACTGAAACTGCTGCTATGATGAACGAGGCCCAATCTGTGAATTGAGAGCCCGTAAAGACAGCAATGGATGGTCGCAGATTCATTTTACATGTATCAAACAATGCTGAATCTGGCATACCAGGAGGCATTTTCAAGGTTGCCTGTCGAAAACGTTCAATGAACGTTCGGGTATCTTTCTTCTCCTTTTGTTTGATTTCTATTAAGGAGGACATATTCATGTCCATGCCTCCTTCATAGAAGCGGGAGAGAAACATTGCTTTAAACTCGTCAAAAGACGATGTACAATTGTCGGGTAAACTGCGATACCAGTCATAAGCTGAACCAGTCAGGCACCCGATAAAAACTTAGATGAGAAGAGCATCATTCTTCTGCAAATACATAGTCATAATATCAAAATAATTGATATATTGACTAGAAGAAGCCTTTCCATCAAATAACACCATATATTGTGGCTTAAATTTTGGAGAAAAAGGTACATCATTCCAGTAAGGAGGATAAGGTTGCTTAATCCCTAACCTCTGGAGTTGATCCTTGTGCTTCAGAACTTCAAACTGTGCTTTTAGCTCACACACTGCTTGAATAGCTTCACTAGTTTGAGGAAGCACATTCGATTGAATAGTTGTTGGATGTACCGTGACCCCCACCGGAGGTGGTATATCTTCTGGAATGATAGGATCTGGAGATGCAGAATTTTGATTGACAGCAGGCTCTTGACTAGGATTATTCGAAGGTATATCAACCCCTTGACTATCTTGAGTTTGTGCTGCTACCTACACCGGAGTTACCACTGCCGGCTGAACGGTTTATTGAGTCATTATTATTTGATGCATATATTGCATCATAGCAAGCATATCCTTCAGTGACTGCTCAACTGCAGAGAGACGTTGTTCTGTATTAGTAGTTGACGTCTCCGGTTCATCTCCGATAGCATATGATTCAACCTCCCTTGAAGATAAAGAGGGATTGGTGTAGAAGTATGAATCAACACTATCAGTTTCGGACTCCAAAGACTGGGTACCCCCAGCTTCTGAATCAGAAGACTGCAACTATCTTTGACTTCTTGATCGAGTATTCTGATATACCCCTTCGAAACTATCAAGAAGTCGATTGAACTGTTGTTGACCAGGAGTCTGGGACTAGTTGCGTCTTGGACGTCGTCCTCTATTGGTATGAGATACCATATTAACTGAGACATATGACAACTCCTGTTCTTGATCATCAGCTTGTTGCTGAGGCACATTGTAGCTTAACCGATCAAAAACTGACCGTTTAGAAGCCGAACAGCAACACTTGATTACAATCTGGTGACACTCACAATAGTAATTTTCTTGGGAGAGTGTCACAGGAAATTTTCTATTTTTACGCTTTTGTACGAGCAACTCGCATAAATCAGAAGGAGTAGAGGGAGTAGTCTTCTTTATTACATTCGGGATAGAGAAACGTTTAGTCCCTTGTGTATAAAGAAGATTACTGGCTGCATTAGCAGAACCAAATTGTACATTTTTATGCGCTTGGAGTTACGTGCATAAATTTTGAGATTTTTGTGCACAAAGGATTCCATCAGTATTACGCGTAATTTGAAGGTTTGGTACCTTGCGTAAAGCAGTGTAAGAAAGCTGTCGGTTGAAAATTGAAGTTTTACCAACTATAGAACTCTTGTTTGTACGCTGCATGCGTGCAAAAAAATTCACTTTAGATGCAAAGGCATCATTGTGAACTTTATCTACGCTGTCACCGACAGGAGATTTACCTTTACGCGTAGAGCACAAAACATGAGTATCTGCCACGTCACAGACGGGAGATTTTCTTTTACGCGTAGAGCGTAAAGTTTGGGTGTCTGCCACGTCAAAGACGGGAGACTAATTTTTACGTACAGAGCGTAAAGATTGATTTTTACATGCAGAGCATAAAACTTGAGAGTCTGCCACGTCACACACGGAAGACTAATTTTTACGCACAGAGCGTAAAGATTAATTTTTACGCACAGAGCGTAAAACTTGAGAGTCTGCCACGTCACAGACGGGAGACTAATTTTTACGCCCAGGGCGTATCACTGAAGTAGAGACTGCCTCATCACAGACGGGAGCCTCCACAACAGGAGTAGGAAGGATTCCTTTGCCTTCAGAGATAGCAGGAAGATCCGAGGATGCTTTGGACTTAGGAATCCAAACTTTTCGTGCCTTTCGCAATTTTTGAACATTGAAGCAGTGAGTACTACCCCCAGTTCGGAGTATTTCTTCGTAGGCAGTCTGGTCGAAGTGAACAACCAGAGTCTTCTTTGTCGATCCGACCGACACATCATTATATTGAGCAATTGCCTGCTCATCAGAGGAGAAGGTCATCCCCACCAGAGTCGCCATTTTGTTTCACTTAATAAAATGCCTAAAATTAGCTTTTGAAAGAAAACGAGAAAAAGTACAAAAGTATAAATTGTTTCTGGGAAGTATTGCTATGGAAGTCTGATCTGAGAGGGATCATTTTGTTCCTTGGACCATACGATGATGATGAAGATAACTGCTTGAAGAAGACGAACAATCGGAAGAAATAAGTCACCAGAAAGGTATCGAGCAACGGCACTGATGGCACAGTCAAATGCTTTTTTGCTTTGCTTTACCCTGTTCTTGAGAAAAAGTTGAAGAAATGTTTCTGGGAATATCACTCTGAAAGTATGAGTTTTTTCAGAATCTCCTCTCCTGTCTCTTGATCTCTTTATCATGTCTGTGTTGAAAATAAATCTATTTATAGACTAGACCTACTGTGCGTAAAAAGCAACAAAGTTGGGTCTCTACGCGAGTAACTGTCACCCACGATGAAAATCATCCTCTACGCATGATGACACGTGTCCCATGTAGAGTTTTGATCTCTATGCATGGTGACACATGTCCCACTACTTCAACAAAATGGGGAGAGCACGTACACACGTTCCTCGATAAGTGTGGCATGAAAGCCATGTAAGAAGACCACGTTCACATGTAGCCAAAAAAGATCGGACGTAAAAATGATCCAAAATGTACTTCCTGCGTAAAGTAGCAGACTGGGCGTAAAATAGCCCAAAATAAACTTCCCGCGTAATGTGGCTAAAAATAGCCTTGAGCGTAAAATTAGCTCAAATAAACTTTACGCACACAACAGCCTTGAGCGTAAAAGCTTGAATAGCTTCGTGCGTAAAAGAAATAATTTCTTGAGCATAAAGTAGCCCATCTGCACACTAAACGATAAGTGTTGGGTTTGGTATAAATCAAATCTTCTCGGCTTCTGTGCTGTCCGCTGTCAGAAAATTATTACGTCAGAACAGTATCACGCGCATTAAATGCAATGATTTGACAGCCTATCCTTCGTATAAAAGCTCAGTGAATAGCTTTTGCGTAAAGTAGCTCGCGTAGTGTTGTACTCTGTTTGATCTCCACGTAAAGTCTGAGTCTGACTCAGTTTGAATTACGTAAAGTTCTCAAATTCTTTGACTTGGTCTATGAATTACTTTTTACGCTCCTACAAAGGTTTGTCCTAATGCCAAGCATACATCTCAGAGGACTAAACCAAAGGAAGCACATAAGTAACACGTCACTCACAATTATGCTTTCACTTACAGGTTTCCAAGAAAGACACGTAATAATGTCAATATAGAAGCAAAGAGCACATTTTCAAAACTCTCGTGCACATATTATGGTATATACGGGCACATATCAAAATATTGCAAAGCTAGAAAGCTTTTTGACACAAACATACTTGCTTAGATTCCTAAGACTAATAAAAAGGATCCTTGAAGAAATAGGTACCAAAGGATTTATCTACTCATTTTGTAGGTGGACCCTCAACCCTCTCATGCTAGAAGCATGTGGAGACTCAATAGCGGATGTTTGCGACACATGACTGGTGATGCATCTTTATTTGCTACGCTATTGATGAGGAAAGAAGGACACGTCTCCTTGGATAATAATACGAGAGGTGATATTATCGGTAATGGCACTTTGGTATGTCTTTTTATCCAGTAATAAAAGACGTCTGTCTAGTTATAAAATTAAAACATAACCTATTAAGCATAAGTCATTTGGCAGATAATGGTTATGGTATCAATTTCATAGAAGACAAATGTTCTATATATGATATGTCATCTGGTAATCCCATATATGAAGGGATTAGAAAAATAACATTTGTGTTTTCTTTTTAGAAAATACTAACAATGTAGGAAAGTGCTCAGTAGCCAATCAAGATAAAAGCTGGTTATGACACATGAGGCTAGGATATGCAAATATGGATACTATATCATGACTATGAAGCAAAAAGCTGGTAAAAGGACTCCTAGAGATCACATTCAAGAGATATATGGTATGTGTTGACTGTGAAAAGAACAAAGCAACAAGGTCTTCATTTAAGTCCATACGTTGTAAGTACTTCTAGACCTTTGTAGTTAATACATATGGATTTATTCGGACCTAGTAGAGTCGCTAGTCTTAGCAGTAAGCTCTGCGCCTTTGTGATTGTTGATGATTTTTTTTGTTACACAGTATTTTCTTTTTATCAAACAAAAGTGATATCATATTTGAATTGCAAATATTTTACAAAAAGGTACAAAACAAAAAAGGCTTTATGATTACTCGAACCTGAAGTGATCATGGCGATAAATTTATAAATGTTGAATTCAAAAAGTTTTATGATGATAATGGATACTACTACGAATTTTCTTATCCTAGAACTCCTCAACAGAATGGTGTTGTAGAGCGGAAGAATCATACTCTAAGAGAGATGGCTAGAGTCATGCTGAATCAACATAATCTTCCAAAATATTTTTAGACATAAGCTGTTAGTACAGCTTGTCATATTTTAAATAACGTGTTAATTTGACCTATTTTGAAGAAAATCTCTTATGAATTGTGGTTTGGAAGGATTCTAAACATCTCTTATTTTAAAGTTTTTGGTTTTCGTTGTTTTATCCTGAACACCAAGGACAACTTGGATAAGTTCGACTCTAAGGCAGACGAAGGGATATTTCTCGGATATTCTGCTACGAGTAAGAGATATAGAATTTTTAATAAAGATCTATGATTATTGAAGAATCCATTAACGTTATTTTTTATTAGCTCAATAGTCACAGATCTAGCGACAGTGACGATGAAGATGTACAAGGAAAAAGCAGGGCAACTGAAGATACTGCTACCAATGAGGGTTATCTGGAAAGTCTACCGAAAAGAATAAAGTTCATGCCAGACCATCTAAAGACATTCGTAATAATGATGTATCCAAAGACGCAAGTACACATTCTTCTACTAGAGATATTAATGTAGAGGCAAATATAGCTTTTGTTTCTCAAGTAAAACCTAAGACAGTAGCAGATGCTTTTAATGATGAGTTTTGGATTGATGCCATGCAAGAGAAACTTAATTAATTTGAGAGAAACCAAGTTTGGGAACCTGTTTCTGAACCTATTGGTCAATCAATAATTTGTACCAAATGGATGTTCCAAAATAAATTGAGTGGGGATGGACAAGTTCTACGCAACAAAGTACGTCTAGTGGCACAAGGTTATAATCAAGAAGAAGAGATTGATTATGACGAGACATATGCTCTTATTGCTAGACTAGAAGCCATTCGTATATTTTGTACATTTGCATATTTTCATAATTTTAAACCTTTTCAAATGGACATGAAAAGTGCATTTTTAAACGGATTTTTGAAAGAAGAAGTTTTTTTTTGTGAAATAGCCCCATGTTTCGAAGATTTTCAAAAATCTGATCACGTCTTCAAACTTAGAAAATCTATATGGACTCAAACAATTGTACCATGTGCTTGGTATGAATGCCTAAGTGCCTTCCTACTTGAAATGGTTTTTCAAAAGTGGAAGGGTTGATACTGTTTTATTTATCAAGTCTTCATATGACAATATTTTACTTGTACAAATTTACGTAGATGACACTATTTTTGGTTCTACTAACGAGAAACTTTGTCAAGATTTTGCTAAGTGTATACAGAGTGAGTTTGAGATGAGTATGATGGCAGAGCTCAACTACTTCCTAGTACTTCAGATCAAACAACACTCACAGGGAACATTCATCAACCAAGCCAAGTACATAAAAAATTTACTAAAAAAGTACGATTTCGACAATGTAAAGCCTATTGGCACACCAATGGCTACATTAACATGACTTGACATTGATGAAAGTGGCAAACCAGTCGACCGGCGTAAGTATCGAGGTATGATTGGTAGTTTATTATATTTAACTGCTAGTCACCCTTATATTATATTCAGTGTATGCATATGTGCACAATATCAAGCTAATCCTAAGGAATCATGTCTATACGCCGTTAAGCGTATCTTTCGACTCCTTAAGGAAACTTCTACATTCGGCTTGTGGTATCTCAAAACCACATCTTTTGACTTAATCAGTTATTCAGATACTGATTTTGTTGGATGAAAAGTAGACCGTAAAAGTACCAGCAGTACGTACCATTTTCTAGAAAAAACTTTAGTCTCATGGTTTAGCATGAAACAAAACTTGGTTGTTTTATCAACAACTGAGGCTGAGTATATCATCGCACGACGTTGTTGTGCACATATTTTATAGATAAAGGAAACTCTAGAAGACTATAATCTGCACTACACAAAGATTCCTATTTACTGTGGCAACACTAGCATAATTAACTTGATAAAGAACCCTGTTTGTCACTCACGCAAAAAGCACATAGAAAAATGTCATCATTTTTTATGTGATCACCAACAACATAGGAATATTTGCTTAGAATTTATTGACACAGATCATCAATTAGCAAATATTTTCACAAAACCACTAGCTGAAAACCGTTTCAATTATCTGCGTCGCGAGTTAGGCATACTTGAAATTTTTGACTCATAATGTGTTATGATTAATAAAATTACTTAAAACTTGATATTCTAAAATTTATTAATTGAATTAATTTTGGGTACAAGCCGAAAGGGTTCTTATGTCATACAGGCGTAAATAGCCTGAAGTAAAACGGTGCACTAGTCTTCGGACTATCGCTAGCTGGGATCCGGCCCCTACAGCTATCCCAAAGTAATGGATTTTTATTAAATCAAAGAGTTAAAAGTTATAAAGAACGCTTATCATTCATTACACCTAAAATGAATGGGATTCAAGTTGGTCGAACTCGAACAGAACTCGGTGGCGGTCTTTTATAAAGATAACAACATTTCAGCCGACCCGAGCACTCTAAAATCTAACCCTATCTTTTGAAATCCCCTTCCAAAGCTCCTAGCTTCATCTTCCTCGGTTCTAGCGGCTCATAGAAGGTGTTCTCCGCTCTTTTCTATTATTTTTTGAGGTATATCTCTTCTTTCTCTTTTTAAATTTCTATGGCTCCCAAGCTCTTCAAGAGAAAGAAGAGAGACTCCGCGGCTTCATCCTCCACTTTGGATTATGAACCCACCAATGTGTTTAGTCCCGCTTGTCCCGACGACGAAGAGGACTTTGACACCAATCTATTTTCGACTTCAAAAATTTCAAAATTATGGTTTAAACAATTTCGATACAGGGAAATTTGCCCCGAAAAAGCGATAAATTTTACTGTCCGATCTGAATATGCATCTACCTTTGAAAATTTAGGACTCCAAGATTTTCTTGAAGTGTCTTGTGATATTTAAAAAAATTGTCGTCCGTATGTTTTATTGCAATCTGCAAGAAGCAAGCGACAACATTTATTCTTGCGTCGCTGGTTGAGTTTAACTCGGCTGACTTGAGTGAATACTTCCATATGCCGGATAACGGAGAAGCTCTAGTTGAGATAAACAAAGTTTAATTTCCTGATGATATGACCCTTGACTCTCTTAACGTCACTGTGTCATCCGGGTCCGGTCTCTCGGTCTCGGTTGTACGCAAAGCACCTTAACCAAAACTTTTATGAACTCCGTCGTATTGTGTATTCAGCATTTTTTTTCTAAGACGAGATCTACTGATGAGGTCACGTTCTTAGAGACATCATCCATGTACCTTATTCACTTTGGATTCACTTTTTCTGTTCCAAAGACTCTCATTTTAAACATCATTAGTTGTTGGAGGGCATGCCGCAACCTCATATTCCCTATGCATCTTGCGGTGATCTTCCAGAGATTTGGAATGAACTTAGACATCAATCATGTTTCTGGGTAACCTTTTGGGCAAACTAGATCTAGAAAGTACCCTCAGCCTCCACTTCCACCTGGTGCTGCTCTACTTCCACCTGATCTAGCTACATCTCCTGCTGATGCTCCTGCTGCACCATGCCACTTTGACTGCCAGTTCTACCAGAGATTTGATGAGTTTTTCACTCTTCTTGGACAATGTCATCAGACCTATATCGATGCTGAGTATCGCCATACTTCTAAAGGCCAGGTCTTGAGAAATGGCATAGCAGACATTCAGTAGACTATGGTGCATCTTCCTACTGCACCAGTTCAGATCCTCTGTCATCCTGGATTCGACGGACCGCATTTTGAGGATCCACACACCTTCGAATTCTTTGATCCGACGACGACCTATGTCGATCCTCATCCACCTGCTGATCCCGCCGATGA
Organism: Iris pallida; assembly: GCA_029216955.1. Lineage (NCBI taxonomy): Eukaryota > Viridiplantae > Streptophyta > Magnoliopsida > Asparagales > Iridaceae > Iris > Iris pallida. Next base: position 10,983,203 of record JANAVB010000197.1, read on the forward strand.
TACTACTGATCTTTGATTTTTCGTCTATTAGTTTAGTATTTTATGGACTTATCTGATGATGATGATCGTATGTAGCTGCACTATTTCTATCTAGTTTGGACTTATTTAGTATTTTGCACTATTTTCTTATGTTATGCACTCTTTTAGTAGTATTTGAGTTTATTCCCTACTTTGTCTAGTTTCAATTTCTCATAATTTGTTATTGCTACTGCTAGTATTTCTCTTGAGCTATGACTTGTTTAATTCATCTGTCTTTGTGTATATTACTCTATCTTTTTCTTTGTCTATTATTGTTGGCTTCACCTATTGCGGGGGAGCCACATGTTTTGAGTAAATGACAAAAGGAAGAACGAGACAATACCAAAGAACAAAATTCAAATTTTGTTTCAACTCAGAACAAGTCAGGTATATCATTTCAAAATTATATTTATTTTTCATATTTTGGTATAGACTCATAGTTTGTCAATTATCAAAATGGTATAGATTGTTGATCCATTAGCAAATGATTACACCTGATTTTGATAATCAACAACTTTGGTCGATACGCATAATATACGAACTGCTATAGATTTTCTGTTTCAAAAGAGAAGTTCGTCTATGTCCTACTACTACCCAAAGTTCTTCTACGTCCTACTGCTACCCACTACTTCAAAGTACAGAGTATATCGCATCCTCATCCAGAATAATTGCACTGAAGACATGATCAAGACTTTTTACATTTTATTCGTATTTGACATTTTTGTTGAGTCTAGGAAATAATTGTGAGGTTGATCAGGATTATACTGGATTAGGTTATTCTCAGTCCACATATCCAAATAAGCCTACCTATTTATCCCAAACATCCACAATCCTTAAAAGCCCCGAAGCCTATGCAAATTTGGCCCATTTCTTACTGTTCTGACCCAACAGAACTCTGACTAAGTTCGATCCGAGTTCGGCTCGAGTTCGGTCTGGGTTATTTAAAAATCAGTTCCCACCAAATCTTCATCCAACGTTCGTTTACGAGATTCATCCATCCGAACTTTTCCAGAACTCTGCCAAAAATATTAGGAAAAATTTGAGTGGCACCCCACATTTGTTACGCTTATTTAAGGTGCACCCCACATGATTACATTAATGCATAACACCCCCCACTTTGGACAGTTTCTGTCTAAAACTAACGATCAAATTTTTTTTGACGAAAATGCCTTTGTCCCCTTTTGTGTCCCCCCTTTCCGTCACACGCGTCCTCCGCCCCCCGCCGTGCTCGGCCCCCTCCACGGCGTCGCCGCTCTCCCCCCTCCCTCCCCGACCTCGCCGCTCTCCCCCACCCCCTCCCCGACCTCGCCGCACCGCCCCCCTCCACCCCCCCGGCCATCACCACCACCACCATCACCAACATCATCATCATCACCACCACCACCATCAACCATCATCACCGCCCCCCCCTCCCGCTCCGCCCCCCCTTCCGCTCCGCCCCCTAGCAGCAGCGCGCGGCGGCAGCAGCAGCACGCGGCGGCGGCAGCAGCAGCAGCGCGCGGCGACGGCAGCAGCAGCGCGCGGCGGTGGGGACTAGGGGGCGGAGCGGGAGGGGGGGCGGTGATGATGGTGGATGGTGGTGGTGATGAGTTGATGATGATGATGATGGTGATGGGGGGTATTTTCGTCAAAAAAAATTGGTCAACGGGGTTGACCGTTAGTTTTAGACAGAAACCGTCCAAAGTGGGGGGTGTTATGCATTAATGTAATCATGTGGGGTGCACCTTAAATAAGCGTAACAAATGTGGGGTGCCACTCAAATTTTTCCAAAATATTATAAATGGAGAAGGATTTCCACCATTCTAAATCACTCATTCACTCTCTCTTCTCTATCTTTCTAAAGTGTTTTCAACGAGCAAAATCTTTCAAATCTAGCCTAATACCACTCTTAGTCAAAGCCAGTACAGTTCTGTTAGATCTAGTGTTTTGGTTCAGAAGAGTTGTATAAGTGGTTGTAATCAGAAAATTTTCCAGTTTTCAAAATCAAGTTTTTGGAGTCGGTCGTGTGCTCGTCACAAAGCACGGTATTGTAAAGAGACTACAAGCTTTCATTTAGCTTATGAATAGTAGATTAACATCGAGCAAGAGTACTCGAGACTGGAGTAGTCCTCTTAGAGGAAGACCAGTATACAACGTGGTGTTCACTAAGTTTATTCTATGATCTTCTACTTTACTGCATTTATTTACTATCTCTTATATCTGCCATAGTTGTTATAATTACTTAATTTTTAAGTGTTGATTATTTTTGCTGTACATGCTCACTCTCTATTCACCCCCTCTAGAAGTGCTTAATAATCCTACAGGCACCGTGTCGCTTAGGATTTTACACCTTATTGACAGAATGACCATTTTGACTTGTACCCAAAATAGCTTCAATTAATAAATCGCTAAATTTAAAGTTTTTAAGTATTTTTTATTAATCATAACACATTACGACTCTAAAATTTCTTGTATTCCTAACTCTCGACGCAAATAGTTGAAATGATCTTCGGCTAGTAGTTTTTTAATATGTCTGTCAATTGATGATTTGTGTCAATAAACTCTAGACTGATATCACCATGTTCTTGATGATTATGCAAAAAGTGATAGCGTATTTCTATGTGCTTAGTGCGTGAATGACATGCCGGGTTCTTAGTCAAATTAATAGTGATAGTGTTATCATAGTAAATAGGAACCTTAGTGCAGTACGGATTATAGTTTTCTATGGTTTGCTTCATCCATAAAATCTGAGCACAACAACATCCTAGGCGATATACTCAGCCTCAGTTATTGATAATGCTACAGAATTTTGTTTCTTGTTAAACCAAGAGACTAAAACTTTACCTAAAAATGACACGTGCCGCTTGTACTTCTACAGTCTACTTTGTATCCAGCAAAATCAATATCTGAGCAACCGATTAAGTCAAATAATATAGTTTTGGGATACCATAAGCCGACAGTAGAAGTTTTCTTAAGGTATCGAAAGATATGCTTAACGGCGCATATGTGTTATTCCTTAGGAATAGCTTGATATCGTACACAGATACAAATGCTAAACATAATATCAGGACAACTAGAAGTTAAATAAAGTAAACTATAAATCATACCTTGATACTTACATTGGTCGAATGGTTAGCCACTTTTATTAATATTAAATCGAGTTAATGTAGCCATTAGAATGCCGATAGGCTTTACGTTGTCGAAGCCATACTTCTTTAGTAAATCCTTCGTGTACTTGGCTTGATTGATGAAGGTTCCCTGCGAGTGTTGTTTGATCTGAAGTCCTAGGAAGTAGTTGAGCTCTCCTATCCTGATTACTTTAGACTCATTCTGGATACACTTAACAAAATATTGATAAAGTTTTTTCGTTAGTAGAACCGAAAATTATGTCATCAACGTAAATTTGTACAATTAAAATGCTATCAACTAAAATTTTGATAAACAAAGCTATATCAATCCTTCCTTTTGAAAAACTATTTTCAAGTAAGAAAGCACTTAGGCGTTCTTACCAAGCATGCGGTGCTTATTTGAGTCCATACAACGCTTTTCTAAGCTTGAAAATATGATCAGGTTTTTGAAAATTCTCAAAGCTAGGAGGTTGCTTCACAAAAGCCTCTTTTTAAAACCCATATAAAAATGAACTCTTCACATCCATTTGAAAAAGTTTAAAATTGTAAAAACATGTAAATGCACAAAACAGGCAAATAAACTCTAGTTTAGCAACAGGAGCATATGTCTCGTCATAATTAATTCCTTCTTCTTGATTATAACCTTGTGCTACTAGATGTGCTTTGTTGGGTAGAACATATCCATCCTTAGTTTATTTTAGAACACCCATTTGGTACCAATAATCGATTGACCAATAGGTTTAGAAACAAGTTTCCAAACTTGGTTTCTCTCAAATTGATTAAGTTTCTCTTGCATGGCGTCAATCCAAAACTCATTAGAAAAAATATTTGCTGCTGACTTAGGTTCTTGAAAAATAAAAGCTATGTTTGCTGCTATGTCTCTAGTAGAAGAGCGCGTACCTACTCATTGTTGCTGCTATGTCTCTAGTAGAAGTGCGCGTACCTGCTCACTTTGTTTGCATTTTCTACTGAATTTCATCTTTTTAGGCAGATTTTCCAGATAGTTCTTGTTGGTATCAGTATCTTCAGGTGCCTTAGATTTGCTTCATACATCTTCGTCATCACTGTCGAAATATTTATTACTGTTGAGCTCCTCAAAGGAAGCATTAATAGATTCTTCAACAATTATAGATCTTTTATTGAAAATTCCATATCCCTTACTCTTGGTAGCATACCCAAGGAATATCCTTTCATCAGCCTTTGAGTCGAACTTACCCAAATTATAATTGGTGTCCAGGATAAAATAGCGGCAACCAAAAACTTTAAAATAAAAAAATATTTGGAATCTTTCCAAACCACAATCCATAAGGGACTTTCTTCGATATAGGCCCAATTAACACCCTATTCAAAACATGATAGACTGTACTTACAACTTTTGTCCAAAAATATTTAGGAAGCTTATGCTGGTTAAGCATGACTCTAGTCATATCGCTTAGAGTACGATCCTTTTGCTCCACAAAACTATTTTGTTGAGGAGTTATAGGACAACAAATCTCATGTTAATATTCATTATCATCACAAAAATTTTTGAAATCAAAATTTTTGAATTCGCCACCATGATCACTTAGATTCGAGTAATCATGAAGCCTTTTTTGTTCTGTACCTTTTTTTCAAAATACTTGAAATTTAAAAATAACTTCACTTTTATTAGATAAAAAGTACACCTAAGTATAATGAGAAAAATCATCAACTATAACAAAAGTACACCAAAGACTAGCGACTCTACTAGACCAAACAAATCCATATGAATCAACTACAAAGGTCTAGAAGTACTTACAGTGGTGTTGGATTTGAAAGATGACCTAGTTATTTTTTTCTTTTCACAATCTGAACAAACCATATCTCTTTTGAAGGAAATTTCTGGGAGTTCTTTTGCCAGCTTTTTACTGCATAGCCTTGAGATAGTATCCATGTTTGCACCTTTTGTGCCATAGCCAAATTTTATCATGATTGGTACTAGGCACTTACCTACACTATTAGTAATTCTAGAAAGAAAACATATATATTATCTTCTCTGATCCCTTCATATACGGGATTTCCAGTTGACATCTCATATATAGAATATTTATCTTTTACAAAATTGATACCATAACCATTATCTGTCACGCTCCGATCCCGCAGAGTCCTTTCGTCCTCGCTTCGGACTCTTTTGGGACCGTTCGTCCTCGCTAAGGCGTGATGCCGTGCAAGTCTAAGTTGCGCTTGCACAAGGCCAAGACCTAAAGCAAGACAAGATAGACAAGGTTGACAATACGCAGCGGAACGTATCGCAGATAATTGAAGCAGCAGCGGACATATTTCAGAATACATGTATTGAACACAAGGGTAACAAGAAACAATTCTCTTTATTGATTTTATTTGAATATATTACAAGCTCTCGATTCTCTCTGATACAATGTTACATTCTCTCAAAACTTTACAGATTATAATGATCCCGTTCCCATACATTACATTCCTTTATATACAAAACCAACTCTTGCAACAGATGTCATCTCTGGGCATCTCTTCTGACTTCTGGCTCCTGAGGATGAGGCACGAGCTATCGCTTCGGACTATCCTTCTCGATGCATAGTACACCTGCATGCAGACTAATGGTGGGTCAGTATATCAGCATACTGGTGATTGTGAACAAAGAGCTACATTTGTCTGAAACGATCACTATTTATTTAGTGAGAAAACGTTTCTTGTGGTGTGATCTTGCTACTTTTTACCTATGTTCATTCCATGCATACAGAGTCAGTTTACATCTCTTTTGAAAACATCTTTAAAAAGCCAATATTTCATTTCATTCGAAGCATACAAGGGACTAGTGAATTCAAGCACGATGCCTATTCATTTGTGCAGTGCGCAGCGTGTTTCATAAACATGTACATTTCATTGTTCAAGCAACTGTTAGGGTCAATGACAAGCATAATATATATATTATCTTTTCTTTAGTGGGACATATATATCATTCATGGCAAAAGGTTAATCTCTTGTAAGCATTTATATAGGAACTTAAGCAACACATGTATATCACTTTTCAGTGACTCTTACCATAGCCGACGGTCCTTCCCTGCACAAGACAAAGATTAGCATAATATGATAAAACCAACATTGTTCCCTGTTCATCTCTGTATTGATAGCTCTCAACAGAACATTCTTGACACATACAGACTGAAGTGGCAGCTGTGACTCTTGGATTCAGCACGTCGCTAACAAGCGTAACATTCCCGAGGTGTAGCATTTAACTCATTCAACATTTCCGAGGAGTAGCATTTACCTCTTTCGACAGATCCGAGGTGTAGCATTTACCTCATTCAACATTTCCGAGGTGTAGCATTTACCTCTTTCGATAGATCCGAGGTGTAGCATTTACCCCTTTCAATAATTCTGAGCTATAGCATTTACCTCAGGGTACCCTTTCAATTTCCTTGCAACATATTCATGTCCGACTGTACATGACCAGCAATCACAACATCTTTGAGGGACAAGCAATCATTCATTTCCTTGGAACGTAACAACAGTTCTATACAGATATAGCATATCATTTTACCTTTGAAAGCATACTAGTTCGAGGCAATAAGTAATCTCTTTTCTTTTCTTATTAGCATGGCAACAGTTCATTGATTAAAGGCAACATCTCTACTTTAGCATACAGGCATCAGTTCATTTCTTATTAGCAGGCAATCATCTTCTTAGCATACAAGTTATCGCATTTCTTGTTCTTAGCATAGCAACATGTGGATTCTCGAAAAGTATACTCAATGATTTACTATCTTGTTATTAACAGTAGCATTCAATCAAAAACTCAGATTCTTATTAGGTGTAAGCGAATCAGCAAATGAGACTTCGTCCACTCACCCAGATCAATCGTCTTCTGTTGCAGAGCCAGCAATCTGATCTTTCTGTCTATCTAGTGCCTTCGCAGAGCGGGGCACTACATAATTACCTACCGAAAAGAAGTTTCGTCCTCGAAACTTAAGCAGAAACTTACGAAATCCTTAGCAGCGATAGTCCTCATCCTTCGCCATTATTAATCCATAAAATCACAATTCAGATCATATCAAAACTCTTGTTCAATAAAGCAATTCAAATCTCAATCAATCAAATCGATAAAACATATGCCGGCATCATAAAAAAATTTATGGACTTATTGTATGGAACGTTCATCTCATTGATGATATCAAGCAGGCAAGGAAATTATGATCAGAAGAACATGTACAGATTCGATTGAATCAAAAATTGGCCAGAGGATCATATTGCTCTGATACCATTCTGTCACGCCCCGATCCTGCAGAGTCCTTTCGTCCTCGCTTCAGACTCTTTTGGGACCGTTCGTCCTCGCTAAGGCATGATGTCGTGCAAGCCTAAGTTGCGCTTGCACAAGGCCAAGACCTAAAGCATGACAAGATAGACAAGGTTGACAATACGCAGCGGAACGTATCGCAGATAATTGAAGCAGCAGCGGACATATTTCAGAATACATGTATTAAACACAATGGTAACAAGAAACAATTCTCTTTATTGATTTCATTTGAACATATTACAAGCTCTCGATTCTCTCTGATACAATGTTACATTCTCTCAAAACTTTACAGATTACAATGATCCCGTTCCCATACATCACATCCCTTTATATACAAAACCAACTCTTACAACAGATGTTATCTCTTGGCATCTCTTCTGACTTCTGGCTCCTGAGGATGAGGCACGGGCTATCGCTTCGGACTATCCTTCTCGATGCATAGTACACCTGCATGCAGACTGATGGTGGGTCAGTATATCAGCATACTGGTGATTGTAAACAAAGAGCTACATTTGTCTGAAACGATCACTGTTCATTTAGTGAGAAAACATTTCTTATGGTGTGATCTTGCTACTTTTTACCTATGTTCATTCCATACATACAGAGTCAGTTTACATCTCTTTTGAAAATATCTTTGAAAAGCCAACATTTCATTTCATTCGGAGCATACAAGGGACTAGTGAATTCGAGCACGATGCCTATTCATTTGTGCAGTACGCAGCGTGTTTCATGAACATGTATATTTCATTGTTCAAGCAACTGTTAGGGTCAATGACAAGCATAATATATACATTATCTTTTCTTTAGTGGGACATATCATTCATGGCAAAAGGTTAATCTCTTACAAGCATTTATATAGGAACTTAAGCAACACATGTATATCACTTTTCAGTAACTCTTACCATAGCCGACGGTCCTTCCCTGCACAAGACAAAGATTAGCATAATATGATAAAACCAACATTGTTCCCTGTTCATCTCTGTATTGATAGCTCTCAACAGAACATTCTTGACACATGCAGACTGAAGTGGTAGCTGTGACTCTTGGATTCAGCACATCGCTAACAAGCGTAACATTCCCGAGGTATAGCATTTACCTCATTCAAAATTTCCGAGGTGTAGCATTTACCTCTTTCGACAGATCCGAGGTGTAGCATTTACCTCATTCAACATTTCCGAGGTGTAGCATTTACCTCTTTCGACAGATCTGAGGTGTAGCATTTACCTCTTTTAATAATTCCGAGCTGTAGCATTTACCTCAGGGTACCCTTTCAATTCCCTTGCAACATATTCATGTCCGACTGTACATGACCAGTAATCACAAACATCTTTGAGGGACAAGCAATCATTTATTTCCTTGGAACGTAACAACAGTTCTATACAGATATAGCATTTCATTTTACCTTTGAAAGCATACTAGTTCGAGGCAATAAGTAATCTCTTTTCTTTTCTTATTAGCATGGCAACAGTTCATTGATTAAAGGCAACATCTCTACTTTAGCATACATACATCAGTTCGTTTCTTATTAGCAGGCAATCATCTTCTTAGCATACAAGTTATCTCATTTCTTGTTCTTAGTATAGCAACATGTGGATTCTCTAAAAGTATACTCAATGATTTACTATCTTGTTATTAACAATAGCATTCAATCAAAAACTCAGATTCTTATTAGGCGTAAGCGAATCAGCAAATGAGACTTCGTCCACTCACCCAGATCAATCGTCTTCTGTTGCAGAGCCAACAATCCGATCTTTCTGTCTATCTAGTGCCTTCGCGGAGCGGGGCACTACATTATCTACCACATAACTAATGCTCAACAGGTTATGTTTCAATTCTATGACTAGATAAACGTCTTTTATTTCAGGGTAGGGAGACATACCAACAGTACCAATTTCTATAATATTACCTCGAAGATTATTGCCAAATAAAACATACCCTTCTCTCTTCATCGATAGCGTAGCGAATAATGATGCATCACCTGTCATGTGCTACGAACATCCACTATCGAGAATCTACTTGCTTTTAGCATGAGGGGGTTGAGGGTCCACCTACAAAATGAGTACATATAACCTTTGGTATCCATTTCTTCAAGGGTCCATTGTAATTAGTTTTGGAAATCTAAGCAAATACATTTGTGTCAACTAGCTTTCTAGCTCTACAGTACTGTGATATATGCCCCTGTGTACCACAGTATGTGCATATGATTTTTGAAATAATATTTTTCGTTTCTGTGTTGACATACTTTTTGTGTGTCTTCCTTGGAAACCTATATGTGAAAGCATATTTGTGAGGAACGTGTTATTTTTGTGCTTTCTTTGGTTTACTCCTTTTTGGTATGTGCATAGTATTAGGACTAACCTTAGGCCATGTAACATGAATGACCTATTTGCCTAATTTTATTTCTAATTTTTTAGATATAGTACGAGACTCTTCGAATTTTGCAGTCATATCCGTGAGTCTTTGCTTAGTGACAAGGTGTCTTTTCTTCTCTATGTCATAAAGTTCTTGCACTTTGGCATAGTCTCTTTCTTTTTATTCTATAGTGAGGATAGCCTCATGATAGTCCAATGTTATCTTGGTTATCTCCTCCGTGTTAACGGTAGTAGATGTCTCTTTGATATCTTTTAGAATATTAGATAACCTAGTTACTTCGGTTGTGTATGTCTTAATCTCTTTGCGGGATTGCTTATACTTGTCCAACACATTTTTATGCTCTTCAAGTAGTTCACTAAAGGCATTTTCTAACTCATCGAAAGTAAAATTATCATAAAGAGGGTTCTTAGATACCTTATCGTATGCTACTAGACAAATATTTGTATTTTTGCTTTGTCTGTCCACCTCCTCTTACTCACTGGCCTCACTTTTATGTCAGATGCTGGTGTTAGCATACTTTCGGTCAGTTGTAGCTTTTCTGCTCAATCTCGACCGGTCGTATGGACTGCTTTTATTCGTTAGTGGACAGTCCTTCCTCATATGTCCTGACTTCTTACACCCAAAGCAAATAGTTTCTTCTTTATTGCTTTTGTGGATGTGCTTCTTCTTTCAGTTTGATCGCTCAAACTTTAAGAATTTTCTGAAGTTCTTGGCTAGTAGGGCTTGATTATCACCATCGAAATCTTTTTCGTTAGAATCATTGTATGAGACTCTTCTGGCTTGAGCTTTGAAGGCTATTAATTTTTCTTTGGAAGTTGCCTCTTAAAAGCCTTATAGATCCATCTCATAGTTATGGCTTGCCCATCAATGTCTCCAATGTCATCATGGTGAGGTCATTTCCTTCTATGATCGCAGTGGCCTTCGGACTCCAGTTCTTTGTTAGAGCCCACAGTATCTTTTCGATCTTCTCGTGATTGATGTAATCAATGCCAAGAGATTGTACATGATTACTAATATCAAGAAAACGAGTGAACAATTGTGTAATTGACTAATCGAATTTCATCTTGAATGACTCGTATTCCTGTATAAATCTACTGATTTTGGGTTTCTTCACTTGGGAAGTCCCTTTATGATTTACCATAAGAACTCTCCAAATTTTATTAGATATGGTACAGGTAGATACGTAATTAAACTCAATTTTGTCAATTGCACAGAATAATACATTGATGGCTCGTGGATCTAGAATAGCATGTGTCTTTTCATGCTCAATGTATTTGTCATGCGACTTGTCTACTATTACACCATCAATCATTATTCTAGGCAATTTTTTGTAATCGTCTATTACTATTGACCATTGATTGAAGACCAATAATTTAAGAAAGAAACTCATCTGTGTTTTTCCAATAGGTATGATTCATTCCTGTAGAAGCATGGAAAAGAACATGATTGTCCATGCGGCTCAGAACAGGAAAAGCCATGTGGCTCAAAAATAGACGAGCTTCATGCGGCTCAAGAGCATCATACGGTTCAAAAGTCACCAACTTGGACATGCGGCTCAAGCAACACCACGTGGCCGTCTGCGGTTCGCTTCTACAATTGGCCATTAAGCAAAGGCCCTATTTAATGCTCTGACATAAAGGAGAACTGACGGCTTTGACATAAAGCTGCAATAATGACTCTGTCATAATGGTAGACTCCTAGGGAAACGAAGGAAATCTCTGACACAATCCATCAAACCCCAAAATCCTTCATGCGGCCTTGACACGTGGACAGTCGCATGTGGCTCAGGCAGAGGCCACTCCATGCGGCTCAGGTAGAGGCCACCTCATGCGGCTCAGGTAGAGGCCACCTCATGCGGCTCAGGCAGAGTCTACCCTATACGGCTCACGAAGACTATCTTCATGCGGCTCACTGAGAAGCCACCCATCATGCGGTCGCCTACGCTCATGCGGCTCAGATTATTTCCATACGTGGCCCATCTTATGCGGCTCAGTAGGGAACAATCCTCATGCGGTTCGTATTTCCTAAGTGGCTCGCGGTTAAGACACGTGGCAGAAGATTAGTTTTTCCCGCATCCCTACAGCTAGCAGCATAATAATAGTGGGACACGTGGCATCAAATCGATCAAGATTCATCAACAAATCCCAACAATGAGGTTTAGTGCCATCCTCATAATTACTGGGATCAAATCAGATCATTTGCAATCATGCAAATTGAACACGTGGCAGGAGATCCGAGCTTGGCATAACAAATCATGAGGATTTATGGCAATCATCATTAATTGCCCACAGAGATTTGATGCAATCTCCATTAATTGCCTAGATTTGCTACAATCAGAATTAATAGCCCAGATTAATTGATCTTTAACCGCCGACTTCTCGAGGAGGCAATCATTGCAAACCCTAATGATCGCATCCCACTTCTATAAATAGCATGGTGTCATTTCCTTGCAAAAAAAGAAGAAAAAAAGGAGATAATTTTGGAGAGCACCTGGAGAGACCTGAAAAGAGAGCACAGAGAGAAATACAGAGGGCATCCTGAGAGCATTTCTTTTTCGGAGCCAAGGCTGCATTCGATCGTCCAAGGAGTAAGGCAGAGCTGCCGTCGCTTTTCCAAGCCTCTACCGTCACCCCCCAGAATCTAAAATAAATAATTTTACTTAGATTGTTGTACCTAGGTTTTCGTCCCTAGGCTTTCTTTGTACAAGCGAGTTTGTATTGTGAAGTAAAAGTCCAGTCCTCCGATATAATTGTTCTGTTCTTTTATAATTTATGGCAAACACGATGGCGACTCTGCTGGGGAGAAACTTCTCCACGACTGAGGAGTTGGTGATGCAATCGGATGCAGCCAAACTTGGCTCCACACAACAGAAGATGGTCGTCCGCTTCGACCAACAGGCGTTTGAAGAAATGCTCTCCGACGGAAGTGCTGGCCCGGTCCAGAAGCGAACCCGTACGAAAAAAGCTTGCAGGGAGTGGAGGCCAAAGTCATTTGCTCCTCCCCAAGCTCTGGACGGAGTACTCTCTGCTGCCCAAGACGGCGAAGGCAAGTCTCATGTGGCTCCAATTCAAACCATAGAGGACTCTGCTGTCCCCAAGTCCGGCAAAGGGAAGCACTACGATGCTGGACTTACAGGGGCAAAGAGTGATTCTATGTACTCCAGGAAGAAGCCGAACAAAGACACTAGCCGCAGGATGAAGACTCATGCGGTCGAGATTGCCAGCCGCATGAATGATGTCCATGCGGCCGAAACTGCCAGCCGAATGCATAACACTCATGCGGCTAGAATTTCCAGCCGCATGGAGAAGACTTATGCGGTTGAGACTTCCAGCCGCATGAAGAAAGCCCATGCGGCTACGACTGCCAGCCATATGAAGACTGTTGATTCCAGCTGCATGCCGTCTGCTCCACGCGGCTCAGTCTTTGATCGCCTCTCCTATGGTCCTGATCTCTCGTGCTTCCGAGAAAACATATCTGACTCTCTCCAGCACCACTTAGACTCTTCCTATTATGTACCCTCACACATTAGAGTGAAGAAGTCTAGGGCAGCGCGAGCTTGGCGAGCTCAGTCCGCTGTCCCGACCTCTGATCATCCGAGCGTTCCACATACTGTTATACGGGCCTCTGATGGAAAGTTATACAGAACCATTCGAGTCCAGCCCCCGGCGGCAAACGGACAGAGTGGTTCCCAAAAGTCTTCCAAAATCCAGGGAGCAAACATGGTCGTTCCGGACCCATCTGACTTGCGTGAGATAATCCTCCACAAGCGCAAGGAAAGAGAGGGGGCCTCGGGGTGTAAAGAGTCCTCCCACGGACGTCACTGCACCCAAGTCATCGTCAACTGCTGTTGCAATAACGCGACGGTATGAGAAGACCGGCAGTCGGTCTTCCAAAGACTGTAACAACTATGTTCAGAGGATGAGGCACTTTCCGTCGTCTCCTGTAACTCTGCTCAGAAAATCCCCGCCTATGGTAGAGGGAAGAAGATAAACGTTTCCAGCCCGAAGATTTCAACCACTATGACTAAGAGACTATCGTCTAAACGGTTGCCCACCACCGAAGTTTTCTAAGGTACCCGTTCAAAGACAAAATCTGCTACAGTGAAAGATTCATCGTCCATATCACTGGGGGTTACTGGAACTGCGGGTAGCACTCCTCCGAACCTCCACGACAATCCGATGTTCCAAGGAGACGAGCTGGGGGAAACAACTCTCCCATTAGATGCAGCAAATCCCGACGTCCCCGAGGATGTCCACAACTCCCACGACGAGGCGAACTCGGAAGCTGGGGGTACTGTTCCTTCTGAATCCGAATAAGAGGAGAACATTCCCACGTACCCCGATGACTTCTCGGTACAGGAGTATGATTCAGAGGGTACGTCATCCACCGTCCCTTCCACTTCTACTCATGTCAGGATGGCATTCATGACAAATGACGAACAGGATGGTCCCAGTGATCGTCAACGCATCGACACTCTGGAGGCCATACTGCGCACTTTGGTCAAATCGGTGGACGAAATCAAAGCAGCCCTCCCTACGCTGCAAGGAGGGACGCCAGGCCAAACAAACTTGGGTCCCGCGGTCAATACAGACTCGAACTCAGCGGCACCGAACCCGGGCAATATTCCTCCTGAAATGTCGGCTCCTACCGCTGCAGACGAAGCCAGAGAGGCAAGAAGAGAGGTCCAGGAGCTCCGGGCCATGTTCCATGCCCGAGAAAACTGCCAAGACCTCAGGATACGACAACCGTATCCTGCTGCGTGGAGAGATGTTCCCTTCCCACCAAAGTATAAACCATTCCACATCAATCCATATGATGGGAAGACCTCCGTAAGTCGGTATATCACTTACTTCGAGGTCACCATCGACCTTCTGCCCCATGACGACGCCATCCTTATACGATTATTCATCGAGGAATTGGAAGGGGTCGCCTTCGACTGGTACCGTAACCTGCCAGACAACTGTATCCACTCCTTCGCCAGCTTCAAGCGCATGTTCTTGGAGAGATTCTACGAAGTAGGACAGGACATCACAATGTCCACCCTCATGGACGTCGTTTAAGGGGAGAAAGAGCTGACAAGGAACTATATTGAGCGGTTCCGCCTAACCGCCATGAAGTTGCCGTCTGGTAATCCGGATTCCTCTTTAATTAAAATTTGCCAAAAGAGACTGCTTCCAACAATCAGCCTCTGTATGGGTGAAAGTTAATTTAAGGACTGGAAGACGTTTATCATCAGTGCCACTAGCGCCGAGGACAGGTTGAAGAAGGCTCGCCAACTAGGATTGCACATCTCGGAGGGAGAGGACAAGGGCAAGCGCCCTAACACCAACAACAATAATGGTGGTAACTCCTCCAACAATCAGGACAACAAGGGCAAGCAGGCTATGGTGGTCGACACAACCCAGAAACCTGAGTCAAAATCGGCAGACAAGCAATGGCCACAAATGACCTACTCCTTCGAAGACGGCCATGTCAAGCCCATCTTAGACATGCTCATACAAGGAGATAGAATTCAGCTCCCTCCACCAAGACGGGAACCTCGGCCGGCAGAAATAGAGAACCCAAAGTACTGCCATTACCACCGCTACGTCCACCATGCTATACACGACTGCTACCAACTAAAGCGATACATCCAACATCTCATCGATTCGAAGGCTCTGGCCATTAATTTCGAGGAGGTGACCGTGGCAGCCAATATGGTGTCAGTACAATTCGACAGCTTCCCTCTAACAGAGACTCAAGACGGCGTGATACCCATCCCTCGGGCGATAATGGAAATTGCTAATCTTCTACCTCCTCGAGATCAGGCTACTGGTCTCGTACCCCTCACCACGTCACGAAGGGAGGTCATGTGGGTCCATCCAGATTTGGTACCTGAAGTGACTCAGTCCGTACCATTCCCCATTAGCAGAAAGAAGGGTGGAAAGGTCAGATCCTGTCGTACAATCTCGGCAGATATCGAAGAAGCTACAGCTGTCGTCACTCGGTCTGGTGCGCAATCCCATCCTACGCCAGATAACTCAACTGAAGAGCATCAGCCGGCCACTGCTGACACTCCGGGACATTCCCAACCTTCGACGACCGACAAGCCTAGGCCGAAGGAGACTCACTTTAACAAATCTCTCCGAAAAGAGGCACCTCATGGGCTGGAAAGGCCCTACAACTTTGACATCTTGGCACAATTAGCCAACACACCGGCCAAATTATTATTATACGAGCTCCTAAGACTCTTCAATGATGTTCGTGCGGCTTTGAGCGATGCACTCCAGAATGCCGACGCATATCTAGCTCAGGTCAACCTCACGGGAGAGAGCCCGTCTGCAGATCTCCAAGACAGCGCTTGCACAGGAGCGATGCCTAATATTGTCTTCACTCCACAGGACATGCTCATCAAAACCAACCTGCACGATCGACCGTTACATTACACTGGATACATCGGTGACGTAAAGGTGGATCGGATGCACATTAATCCTGGTTCTTCTATAAGCATCATCCCGAAGGGTCAGTTACATCATCTCCGCATTACTATGCATCGCCTGACGCCAACAAGCACCGCCATCAGCGATTTCAATTCGGACAGGAGCTACCCGATTGGGAAGATTCGCTTGAAGTGCCAAATTGGCGATCTTCTGTCAGAAGTAACCTGTTACGTCATAGATACGGACACTTCCTACAATATCCTCTTGGGGCGCCCTTGGATACACGATTACGTGATCGTGCCTTCCACGTTGTACCAGTGCTTCAAGTATGTCGACAAAAACGGCTTCGTGAGGACAGAATTTGCCGACATCGATCCCTTCAAAGGGGTCGAATCCTACTACTCAGACTCCTGCCTATACGAAAAGTCGAAGAGGCACCTTGGTGAAGGAGATGGGCAAGCTCGTACTGAGACGGCCACAGGATCAGAAGAACCTCTGACGATCCACCTCCAAGCTCGTAAACCTGGCAAGACCGCACCCCTTACGGCCGCTCTGCGTAAGGATGCGATCAGTCTCTCAGCACAAGAGGGGCAAATGATAATCCGACTGCCAAGGTCCGGCCAAGCGCCAAGACCCACAACAGAGCCACTGACAATCAGACTACTTAGAGTCGGCCAGCCACAAACGGAGAAGCTCAATCCCTCCGACAAGCCAATGACGATGCGTCTTTCCAAGAAGAATCGTCACCCCGATGCAAAGTCGGGGGCTTCCAGCGAGCCAACCACTCCCCTCCCAGCATCGAGTACCAAACTGGGGGTCGCTAGTCTGCCAACAACTCTACGTTCTGCTCCACCAGGAAAACCTCTGATGATCAAGTTGCCCAAGTCATCCTCTCAGTCTTCATTTATACAGGGGTGGCCAAAGAAGAACCAGAACTGGCCAAGTATGTGGCTGCTCACACCGATGTTCCATCCACTGATGATGTAATCCCGCTAGAAAAGATACCTTTCTTTATCAATAAAGGGCTATCTTTGAACTACACCGAGCTTAATAAGCTTTGTACAATGTATGCTATGGAACACGGTCTAGGCGCTCACCTACACACACAGGTGACAAATGTTTACACCGCAAATTAGCTCACTCCCGCGGAAGACGCGTACTGCATAAACGAGGGAGGGGATCATCCAATCATCTCCGGTCAGAAGAATGATCCACAGCCCTTCACCATAGAAGAAGTCGATCTCGAATCGGACACCGGGAGACTGCCTCTCTATCTATATAGCCCCCAATCCAAATATCTCATGCAAAAATAGGGGTATGATCTGGAGACTACGCCAGGTTTGAAGTACGGTACTGGTCGAAGATTACCTTTAAAGTAGTCGGTCCCGGCTGGCAAACCACAGGACTACTACAACAAGACCCGATGCGGACTGGGGTATGTTACGCCTACAACGACCCCTGAAATCTCAGATGAGGAATGCGACTGGCAGTCACACTCAACCGGATCACCAACTTCTGATTCGGATATCAGCATTGAGGATGTATTCAGGCAGGTCCTGTCTGTCAATATGGCGTTCGCTGATGCTTACGAAGAAGGTAAAGACTTTCCCGAACTCCTCAAATTAGAGCCGTGGGCCCAACAGCTGGATGCGCAATAGAAGAAGCGGTTTGAACAAAGAGAGCCTCCTACTGAAGATGAGGTCATGCAAGTGGATCTCGGCAGCGACTCTTCTCCAAAACTAATCTTCGTTAGTAAAAGCCTGACAGACGAAGAACGAAAATCGCTATTGGAACTCGTCAAAGAATATATTAATGTGTTCGCCTGGAACTATGAAGACATTCCAGGGTTAAATCCCGATATTGCTCTTCACAAACTCAACATTCGGCCAGATGCAAAGCCAGTCAAACAACAACAACGACGCTTCCGCCCAGGCATCATGGATGTGATCGAAGCCAAAGTCAACAAACTGATAGCCAGCGGCTTCATTCGTGAGGAGCAACATCCGGACTTGGTCACCAATATAGTACCGGTCCTCAAGAAGAATGGAAAGATTCGAATCTGCATCGACTTCTGTAATCTGAACGAGGCATGTCCCAAAGATGAGTTCCCCCTCCCTATCACAGACATCATGATTGACAACACCTACGGCTTCGAACGTATGTCGTTCATGGATGGCTTCTCGGGGTACAACCAAATTAAGATGCCTCCCGACGACAAAAAGCATACATCGTTTCGAACACCAATAGGCACGTTCTGATACACAGTCATGTCTTTCGGTTTAAAGAACGCTGGCGCCACCTATCAGACAGCTATGAGCATCATCTTTAGAGACCACTTGCGCAAAACAGTGGTGTGCTATGTTGACAACATCGCCGTCAAAAGCCGCTCTAAGGAAGATCATCTGCATGATCTAAGGACAGTGTTCGACCTAATGCGAGCGCACAATTTGAAAATAAACCCTACGAAATCCTTCTTGGGCGTATCCAGCGAAAAGTTCTTGGGTTTCATCATCACCTCCTAGGGTATCCACGTAGACCCTGAGAAGACAAAGGCAATCATGGAGATGGGTCCCCCGAGAAATCTCCGAGAACTCCGAGGCCTCCAAGGGAGGTTAGCTTACATCAGGAGGTTTATTTCCAACCTCTTCGGGCGATGTCACCCATTCACCCATCTCATGAAGAAGGGCGTCTCATTCGTATGGGATGAAGAATACCAGCGTGCCTTCGACAGCATCAAAGAATATTTGTCGAACCCTCTAGTCCTGGTGGCCCCGGTTGCTGGAAAATCATTCTTGCTCTATGTACGAGCAATGGAGCATTCCCTCGGCGCTCTGCTAGCACAAAACAACGATGCAGGCCATGAGCAAGCTATATATTACCTCAGCCGTATGATGATTGGGCCAGAGCACCGATATACCGTCGTAGAAAAGGAATGTCTCGCCCTGGTGTTCGCCATTCAAAAGACGCGACACTATGTCACGGGGAAAACCATATATGTGATATCACGAGTCAACCCCCTCAGGGTCCTCATGACGAAACCAGGGGCACTCAGCTCTCGCCTCGCTACATGGGCGATATTACTGTCCCCCTACCATATGATCTTCGTCCCGCAAAAGGCTGTTAAAGGCCAAGCTCTGGCAGACTTTTTAGCAGTCCACCCAGGCCCGAAGTCGGCCAGAATATACGAAGACATCCCAGATGAGGTCGTCGACTCGCATGCGACCTCTCACGATGATATATGGCGAATGTCCTTCGACGACGCCTCAAGGACCGGACCTAAGGGCAACTTCGTCGTCGGAGTCGGAGTGGTGCTAATTTCTCCTTCCGGACTGGTGATCAATCGCGCCTACTCCCACTACCAAAATTTATCGTTTTAGCGACGGCCGCATCCGTCGCTAAACCGACGGTAATTACCATTAGCGACCGATAACCGACGGATTTTGGCCAAAATAATCCGTCGGTAATCAGCTCGTCGCTAATAACGTTCCGTCGCTAAGTTGTCGTCACGGCAACGGAATAGCGACGGATGTCCGACGTCACAATACGAAGCATTAACGACACGTTTCCGACGGATTTCCGTCCATTTCAACTATTAAGTATTGAACTATGTAGGAAATAGCGACGTAACTTTCCGTCGGTAACCCGTCGTAACAGCGTATCAGATCGTATCGATCCGTTGCTAAGCCGTCGGTATCCGTTGGTAATTAACGACGGATTTGCGACGGTTTTATGACGGACTATCCGTCGATCAGGTTCTGGAAATGCTTGGCATTTCCAGCACCACGGCGACAGAATAGTCGTCGCGGACCCGTCGCTACCGCGACGCCACATCGACGGATTGCTGACTGATTATCCGTCGCCATGGTTCTGGAAATGTCATGCATTTCCAGAACCATGGCGACGGATAACCAGCTGCTAATCCGTCGCCAAATACAGCGACGGATTAGCGGCTGGTTATCCGTCGCCCTGGCGACGGCCGTTCCGTCGCTGTTCAGTCGAAGCTTATATTTCCAGAACGTTGCCGACGGATGATCCGTCGATAACCCGTCGCTGACTGCAAACAGTTTAAAAACTCCAGGTAGCGACGGCTTATCCGTCGAAAACCCGTCGGGAACTGTGAATGTCCGTCGCTAAACGGTCACTAGTCCGTCGCTAACTTGGTTTTTTGGGAAAAAAATTTGGCAGCACTTTTCCTGTTCACAAATATATGCATAAACCAAACCAATATATAATGCACACCAATTATCCAACAATCACACAGACCAAATATATAATGCACACCAATTAGCCAAGAATCACATAGACCAAATATGCACATACGACCAATTATCCAAGAATCACAGACCAAACCAAATTAATAGAAAATAAATATCAATTATCCTAAAGAGTAACATAATATCCGGTGCTATAAGCCGATTATATCACAATTAGTTCAAAGCTCTCACAAATAATCCAAATTTTCTTAATACAACATTAATTTAAGAAGGAGGAGGTCGATTGTCCGTTCCCGTATTCGACCGACACATATACTCCTCCACAAGGTACGGAGGCAAGGCGTCGTAGACAGTGCTCGGAAGTCGGCAAAGCTGCTCTGTGGACATGAGATCCAGGAGTGCCGTCACAGCCGTAGGCGGTAGCACAGGGGCTTCAGGGTTGAAAGAAAGGTGGCCCACGGAAGACGGACCGACACCTGCAGTCGACGGACCAGTAGAAGACGGACGAGCACCATCAGCAGACGTACCGGTAGCAGCAGACACCCCGGCAGCAGCAGACGCAGGCGGAAAGTGCGTGGCAAATTGCTTCCGCAAGGACGACACCGCCTCGTGCAGCTGCGTAAGCTACGACCTAACATCATCGTCTGCCCGGGCCACGGGAGGAGGCGGTGTCGGTGGAAATCTCTGTGTCACCATATACAATGGCCCTAGGGAGCCGACTCCGTACAGGTACCCTTTCTTAAAGCCGCCGACGGTATCTACGAACAAGTCGTTCCGAGCGGCCAAAGAAGAGGGCGTCCGGAAGGGCGTCTTTTCACCGACATCCTCGGTGTCAGTTAACTGAGCCCGACTAAGGGCCTCACGATACGCAGCCTATCAAATGAATATGTTTATATTATAAGATTTACCTAAGTTGTAATCTAAATCCTATGTTTCACTAAGTTAAGTGTGAATCCTAAGTTTACCTAAGTTATAGTCCGAATACTTTTAATTCTAACGTTAATCTCATAATCATAAGTACTTACATCAGTCTCCTTGGCCCTCTCGTCGACGAAGCTCCCATCCTTCCGTCTTTTGTGCGTATGCTGGAAGACGTCGTGCATGGTGACCGATTCTGGCGCCCTTCCCTCCTTCACCGCCCGTTGGGCCTGCATACAAAATTTGCGTAGAAACTAATTAACTCCTTTAATTAATAATACCTAATTCGATAGTGAAATAAATTTACGGTTGCTCACCAGATCTGCAAGTGTCGCTGCGTGAGACCTTGATCCCTCCGTATGAAGGCCTGCGGCAGATCGGTTCACCTTTGCCTTCTCCGATTTCTTCTTGTATGTAGGATTATCCATCATGCCTAAGAGGTCCTCATAATAGTCCTGCCGGATCCAATTCGGCCTCGTATGCCCCATCTTTAGGTCATGAATCATATTCCGTATCTTCTTCGAGCATGCGCTTCGGTAGGTCCTGCGGATCCCCTCTTCGCGTTGGGGGGGCCACCAGTACGTTCTCTAACACAGAAAATCAATTATCACGTAATTTACAAAATGGTTGATTAAAGAATGACATAGACTTAACCAAAAAAATATAGATATATACCCTCAACTCGTCGAGCCAGACGTACTGCTCGGTTGGGGGCACCGACGTAAAGTTGAGGTAAGGACCGTGGAAGTTAGCCCTGATAATTTCTCCAAGGGCCCTGCCAACATTAAACGGAAAAAACCTACAAAGAAGAAACGACTGGATTATTAACTTGAATAAATGAAAGAAATTTAATAAATTAACTTAAATTTACTTACGAGGTCCCCGCGGGCCATAGCTCTCGTCGGAACTCGCCTCTCGGCCTCTCTGGTGCCGTCGGAGGATCCGCGGGTCCGTGTATATACTCCCCAGTAACCGGATGGAACCGAGTATGGGGGTACTCCGGGGCCCACTGTGCAGTAACTGGGGCATCCCTTAGTAGATCCGCTGTTGGTGGTTCCGATAGCGGATCGGATCCGCTAGCAGATCCGGACTGATGCCTCGATGAAGTGGTCGATCGAGGGCGGGATGCGTCTGTGCCCGGGGTACTCTCCGGGTCGGGCTCGCTCGATGGGGTCACATCCCGGGAACTCTGAATGCGACCACGACCACCAGCACCAGTACGACCACGACCATGACCTGCACCACCACCACCACCACCACCACGACCAGCACCACCACCACGGCCAGCCATCATGACCTGTAAATAGAACACATAAACATAATTAACAATATGAAAGTGTAAATGGATATAAAAAACTAAACTAAAATATACATACCACCAGTAGGGAGACGAGTGCCGCCGCGACGAAAAAGACTAGGAGTGCCATCTGCAATAAGTAAATAATCGAATGAAAAAAACATGAATTCACGTAATTGCTTTTATGAGGTCAAACTTAATTCACGTAATTGGAAGTGTTTTTACTATACAACAATATTTAACCTAATCATGTCTTCGTTCTCATCTTCGGCCTCGTTTTCATCATCATCCTCCTCATCCTCATCCTCATCCTTATCTTCATCGTCGATTTCATCTGTATCCTCATCCCCATCAAATTCTTCTTCTTCTTCTTCTTCTTCTGCCTTAAAATTTGGGACAAGACGCCTCTTTCTCCCCTGGTTGACAGCTAAGTCTTGTGTATCAACCTCTTCCTCCCCTCTATTTTCCTCAATAATATCTTCAACATCCATTGTATCTGAGTGTTGTCCCAAGTATTAGGACTTTTCGATCTGGTCCTCTTGGTATGTTGGGTCTCCAACGTTGAATGTATTTCTAGATTTAATCTTGCATACTGCCCACCAGTCAAATCGATCTCTACGACGCCTTGGGTAGCTTGTATAGTAGACTTGAACAGCCTGATTTGCTATTGCAAATGTATCGGACCCTCTATACCTCCTGCGATGATTTATATCGACGAATCCAAATTGTTTATCGATTCTCCAACCGATATTTGGTGTCGTATCGAACTACTCACATTTGAACATCACAATATACATATCATGTGGGCCAGTATATTATAAATCTACAATATCCCGAAGCACTCCATAATAGTCAAAGTCCGGCTCGTCGTCATAGACGGTGCCTCTTATGCAAACACCGGAATCCTTGGTATTGATGCCGTCATTGATAAATTTGACATTTATAGCATTCTGAGTTGACTTAAACCTGAAGCCATTAACGACATAGCCTGGCCAAGTCTTTATTTGCTTCTTCGGTCCCAGTGCCAGATAACGAACACTCTCATGAGTGAGTGTTGTTTCAGGCAATAAAACCTGTAAACAAATATTTATAATTTAACTGTTTCAGATTATATATTAATAATCTCAATTATAATCACAGTTACTTACGTATTTACGAAACCATGACGGAAATGTACAATCAACCTCTCTTTGAAGTCCCTCATCGGTAATATCGGGTCTCCTCATTTTGATTTCATCTCTAAATACACTATTAGAGAAAATAAGAATATATAAGTGTAGTCACTTACTTCATCAAATTCGAGATTATAACGATATTTAGTGTACTGACTTACTTCTCCAAATCTTTCACTTCTTGTATGTCACAGTTTAACAAGACATATCGGTGAGCGGCATCATACTCGTCGTCTGTCAACCACCGTCTTTTACTAGCCCCAACAGGCTTGCCCCTTACATTGAATATTCCTCCATCCTCAACGTCCTCGTCATTCCTTTGAGGTCTATTTCAATTTATTTTAACATGAGTATCGAAATAAATGGAGCAGAAGTTTGAAACCTCTTCGATAAGATATGCTTCGCATATCGAAGCCTCTATATGAGCTTTGTTGCCAACTTTCTTCTTTAGATGGTGTAGGTATCTAGAGAGACAAATTATCTTGAGAATTAAGAAAGAATTTTAAAATAAATAGAAATTCAGCTTAAATTATATTGATATTTATGTACCTTTCAAATGGGTACATCCATCGATAATGAACAGATGCACCGACACGGGCTTCGTATGCTAGATGAATCGGTAGATGTTCCATGCTGTCGAAGAAGCCAGGAGAAAATATTTTCTCTAACTTGCAAATTGTTAAGATAATCTTCTCCTCAAGTTCAACCATGTGTTGCACAGTCAACTTAGTTGAACAGATATCCCTAAAAAATATTGATAGTTCGGCCAACGGAACCCATACAGCAGAAGCAACAACTCTTTCAAAGCAATGGGCAGTAATCTTTCCATAAACACGTGGCAGTCATGACTCTTCATTCCCGTTAGCTTGCGTTCATTGAGGTCAACGCATCTAGACAAATTCGACACATAGTCGTCGGGAAATCTTAAAGTAGATACCCACTTGCAGATTATTAATCTATCTTCTTTGCTCAATGTGTATTGTGCTATCGGCTTACTTAATTGTCCAGCAGCTTCCCTTTGTATCAAGTTCAGATAAGGACGCCTGCATATCTCGGCAATGTCTTGTCTTGCTTTTGGATTGTCCTTCGTCTTTCCTTTAATGTCCATGACGGTATTGAATACATTATCGAACACATTCTTTTCGATATGCATAACATCAAGATTATGCCTTATAAGATTATCTTTCCAATAAGGCAAGTCCCAGAAGATACTCCGTTTGGTCCAGTTATAGGTTTGTCCGAACCCATCGACACGATTGTTCGATGGATCTTCCATTACAGTGGGAAAATCCTTTACATCTTCCCAAATATCGTATCCCGACAATCTGGCAGGCGGATGAGAAAATTCTTGTTTTCCAGCTCTGAATGCGTCCTTATTCTTTCTCCAAGGATGACTCGCGGGCAGAAATTGACGATGACAATCAAAGAAAGAAGTTTTTCCTCCATGCTTAAGGCGGAACGCCTTACTATTTTGCATGCATATCGGACAAGACAGGGTGCCGTGAGTACTCCATCCCGACAGCATACTGTATGCGGGAAAATCATTAATTGTCCATATCAGTGAAGCTCTCATCTGAAAGTTCTGTTTCCTGGAAATATCATACGTCGTGACGTCGATCTCCCACAGCTGTTTTACCTCATCCACCAACGGCTGTAAATATATACCGATACTGCGGTACCGATACCGATACCGATAGTACGATACCGATACCGATAGTTCGATACCGATACTGCGATACCGATACCGATATCGATAGTGCGATACCGATACCGATAACGATAGTGCGATACCGATAGTTCAATACCGATACTGCGATACCGATACCGATAGTGCGATACCGATACCGATACCGATAGTTCGATACCGATAGCATGGTTTAAATTATCGGCCGATACCGATCCGATACGGCCGATACCGATACGGTTTGGCAAGTTCCGATCCGATACCGACCGATACCAAATATTGACCGATACCGACTATGGGGGTCTTTGTTCCGGTCAATTCGGCAAAACCAATCGGTAAGGGTGACTACTATTTCATATAATTTCAAAACTACTAAGAAATAATGCTGAAATACTTAAAATTATGCCTAAATGTATAAAATATATGTTTTTAAATGTAAATAATTTATTAATAATTATTTGTTTTCCGATACCAAAGTCCGATACTCCGATACGATACCGCCGATACTACCGATATCGCCGATACCAATACTCATAGGAATAGTCCGAAACCGATTTCGATGATTGTGAACCTTGACCGATAGTGCGATACCGATACCGATACCGATAGTGCGATACCGATACCAAACTAAGTCAATCTATCTATTTCTAAATTGCAAGAGTCCACTTCTAGGATATGGGAGCTATATCCTAAATATCTAGTCTAAATTAACTTGGTTAGGATACTAGAGTGTCCTTATTATCTAGCAAGCACTACCTTATTCTAGTCACACTAGCCGTCCTGTATGCTAATTATAATAGGCACATATATATATGTATATCACTCCATGATGTATAGACCATGAACCCAAACACTGACTTATGCAGATGAAGAACTCGCACTGTCCTTGACACAGTAAACATATACACCATGAACCCAAACGCCATATTCATATTTACTAATCCAAACACCACCAAACTAATGGATAACACCCAATATGGATAACACATTATTTAGCCAATATATAAATTAGATGAATTTGATAAGCAAAGCCCCCCGCCGCCCCCGACCAAAGCCCGCCGCCCCAAGCCCGCCGCACAGCCCCCGACGCCCCCGCCCCAAGCCCGCCGCCCAGCTCCCGACGCCTCCGCCCCAAGCCCACCGCCCAGGCCCCGACGCCCCCGCCCCAAGCCAGCCGCCCAGCCCCCGACGCCCCCGTCCCAAGCCCGAATGTCCCCAAGCCCGCCGCCCCCGCCCCAAGCCAGCCGCCCAGCCCCCGACGCCCCCGCCCCATGCCAGCCGCCCAGCCCCCGACGTCCCTGCCCCAAGCCCGAATGTCCCCAAGCCCGCCGCCCCCGCTGCCGCTACATCGACACCGCGACACAGAGAGAGAGAGAGAGAGAGAGAGAGAGAGAAGATTACCTTCGGGAGAGAGAGAGGAGAGGACGCCGTCGCCGTTCACGAAGCCGCGCGCATGCGAGAGAGAGAGAGAGAGAGAGAGAGAGAGAGAGGAGAGAGATTGAATTTGGGGGGAATGTCAAAATTTCCCCCCGCCTTTTCATTTAAGTCTGGAATGCTCATTTAGCGACGGAATAGTGACTACGAAAAATCCGTCGCCAGGTAGTTGCTATTATTGATTATCCGACTGAATATCCGTCGCTACGTAGTCGAAGATATGTCCCGCCAATTATATACACAATTTCTGCCAAAGAAACGACTACGTGGCGACGACCGAAGATCCGTCGCTATAATACCGACACACTAGCGACGGATGTGCGACCTTTCCTGCCCCTAAAATTAAAATAAAAAATGGCAAATGTTTGTGGTGGTAATCAGTCGCTGAGCGGCCACGAAGCCGTCGCTAATACCGACGGAATAATTTCGTCGCTAAAATGCCGTCGCTAAATGAGCATATTTTGGTAGTGTCCCTTACAGAGCCCTGCTCTAACAATGTGG
The DNA here is from genome assembly GCA_029216955.1 of Iris pallida. Taxonomy (NCBI): domain Eukaryota; kingdom Viridiplantae; phylum Streptophyta; class Magnoliopsida; order Asparagales; family Iridaceae; genus Iris; species Iris pallida. The sequence goes on from JANAVB010000197.1 coordinate 11,010,628, forward strand.
CCAAGTAGAACGCTTTAGTCATTGGCCTCCAACTTGCAAGAGAGCTGGGTGTAGAATATCTTGAAGCATACGGCAATTCACAGTTAATCGTCAATCAGATCCGGGGTTCATACGAAGTCCGCCATGAAGACATGATCCCCTATCACCAAATAACGTTCAACATCATCTCGTCGTTCAAGGGGTTCTTCATCGAACACGTTCCCAGACTCTAAAATATCGAAGCCGATGCCTTAGCTGTCCCTGCCGCTTCCCTAGCGGTTCCGAACTATGCTCATCAATCGGTGGATGTGATAGGCCATGAACTGGTGTGTCTCAAGAACAACGTTCAATTCATGGTGAGTTATTTCGCTCAGACGATCGACAAAGTCCCAGACTGGAGACAACCATTCATTGACTTCGTAGTCTATGACATTCTGCTGGAGGACCCAAAGGAAGCCACCTCTATCAGAAGGCGTTTTCTCAGATTCTTCTACGATACAGAGACGAAAATGCTGTATCGCCGATCCTATGATGGATTATTGCTTAGATGTCTGTCAAATGCAGAAGCCAAAGAAGCCGTACGCGAAGATCATGACGGTGTCTACGGGGCCCATCAGCTTGGCCCAAAATTATAAGACCGTCTTCGCCGAATGGGCTACTACTGGCCTACAATGGTAGCCGATGCGATAGACTATACAAGAAAGTACAAAGCCTGCCAAGTCCACGCAGACTTCATCTTCCAGCCATCCAAATTTCTACATCCGACAGTGGCATCCTGGCCATTCGAAGCATGGGGAATGGATATCATCGGTCCGATCACTCCACCTTCTTTCCGAGGACATCGCTTCATACTCGCTATCACAGATTACTTCTCCAAATGGAAGAAAGCTGTTCCGCTTGCAGAAGTAAAGACTTCAAACATGATCAGCTTTCTCAAGCATCACGTCATCTATCGCTTTGGACTGCCCCAAAGGATCATCCACGATAATGGTCTGCAGTTCACAAGCCATGCTTTCTATCGGTTCTGCGACAAGCACCGCATCCAGAATATTGCTTCAACACCATACAGTCCGGCAGAAAATGGGTTTGCAGAAGCATTCAACAAAACAATCATCAAACTTCTCAAGAAGTTCGTGTCATCCAAAAAACGTGACTGGAACGAGAAGCTTGGTGAATGCTTTTGGGCGTACCGTACCATAGTCCGAACAGCCACAGGGAACACACCATTCTCCCTGGTGTACGGGAGTGAGTCAGTTCTCCCATTGGAGACTCAAATACCCTCGCTCTACGTCGCTCTTACTTACCAATTGACGACAGACGATAACTATAGTCGTCGGCTACAAGAGTTAGAGGCCTTAGATGAAAAGCGCCTCTTGGCTCAGCAACGAATCGAGCTATACCAAGCACGCATCTCCGGAGCCTTCAACAAGAAGGTTAAAATCAGAACATTCCAAGTGGGCGATCTCGTTCTGGCAGTTCGGAGGCCGATGGTCATGACTCACAAAACCGTCGACAAATTCCAGCCAAAATGGGAAGGTCCATTTATCATTGAGGTCGTATTCTCCAACGGTGCTTACCGCCTCGCAAAATAAAACGGAGACTTGCTCATGTTGCCCGTCAACGGCAAGTTCCTGAAGAAATATTATGTCTAAACGATATTCTCCCAATTCCAGATTATTGAGTTATGTACCCGCCGGTACCGCTGAACTCATATTCGAAATTCCAGATTATTGAGTTATGTACCCGCCGGTGCTACTGAACTCATATTCCAAATTCCAGATTATTGAGTTATGTACCCGCCCGTACCGCTGAACTCACATCCTCCAAAAATTTTAGATTATTGAGTTATGTACCCGCCGGTACCGCTGAACTCACATTCACAAAATCCCAGATTGCTGAGTTATGTACCCTCCGGTACCGCTGAATTCACATTCTCCATATTCTAGATCGTCGAGTCATATACTCTTTCGTACCACTGAACTCACATGCCGACTCCAACTCTCCTAGATCATCGAGTTATGTACCCGCAGGTGCCTCTGAACTTACATTTCGGTCACTCTTTTAGATAGTAAGTCATGTATGACCGTACCTCTGAACTTATTCTTCTGAAATGGCTCCTCCCTCATGATCAACTATCCGTACTCTCAGTACACAAAAAGGGTAACGGATCCACGAATTTCCAAAACGACCACGTCGATGTTACCTCTGAGTCGTCTCACTTCCGCCAAAAACAAATCACCCCTCTACATAGACCTTCTATGTCCTTATTACCTCTGGGTCGTCCTATGTGCCCCTTCATGGAGCCCACTCCTGCCATGTCCTCATTACCTCTGAGTGGGAAGGCTCCATCGAAGAAACCCTCATATTTGCCATGTCCTCATTACCTCTGAGTAAATATGTTGGTTCTCTCTCGACTTATTATCTGTACCAAAAAAAAACCCAGGGTACGCCAAGGATAATAGGTCCACGAATGTCCTCTGTTAACCACAAATATCCTCCGTTAAGTCCACTCCTGCCATGTCCTCATTACCTCTGAGTAGGAAGACTCCGCGGTAAAAACCCCATACTTGCCATGTCCTCATTACCTCTGAGTAAGTATATTGGTTTTCTCTCTCGTCTTATTATCCGTATCCAGAACCAGGATATGCCAAGGATAATAGGTCTATAAAAAATCTCCCATTAGGGCAACTACTACAAGCAAAGAATGGAGCGAATATATTTCGGCCATTTAAAATCAGTTACATTCACATGACTACATCTCATGAGCAAGCCAGAAACGTTCTCTATTATTTCATTCAGATAAGAAGGAAAGAGATTACATCGATGTCCAAAAGAAGTAAGACATAAACCGCAGCTAAAGACAGACAGAAGTATCAAAAAAATGACGGACATTTGTGAGAGCCCACGAATCCTAGTTACGGGGATGCATATACCAATCCCTCAACCATTTTGCATATGAAGGATGTACTTGAGCAAGATCCTCGTCCAAAATAGGAGGATCAGAACTCCTAGTACTACCGCCTTCAAACTGGGGCTTTTTTTTTACATCAATGGGCGCCAGCTCTCCTTTCTGTTCCTCCGCTTCTGGTATTACCTCCTCCTTAACAAGCGATGATTCTTGTTTGAAAGGGGGCAGCAACTCTTCCTTCATAATGATCTCAGCCTTCGGCAGGGTTGCTGCAAGAATCAAAGATAAAAAAAACAAAGTCAAAAGATGGTCAGAGCCTTACGCAGGGGACTCATGCGGATCTGATCGACAGGTCATTATGCGATTCGGTTTACGAAGTGCTCATGCGGCCCACTAAGACAACTCCCATACGGCTCGGACATGGGGTATACCCCCATGTGGCTCGGATATGGGACATGTATGCGGCCCATACAACTCGAAACAGTTTACATTAAAGGCTTATGCATAAAGCATACAACAGAGCCGTCGTTAGGGTTTCGAAGAATATGACTTTCCCAAATCCTTACCCTTAATAGCAGGACGAACGTCGAAGTGAGCTTCGGGCGCCGCAGTCGATGAAGACGCCGCCTTCTTATCCTTCGCCGTAACAGTCTTCTTGGGAGCCATCGAGGATCGAAGAAGAGGATGACAATCGGGACAGGAAAGGTTTAAATTGAAGGAGAGAGTAAAGAAGTTTCTTCTCTTAAATCCTCTTATTTATAGGAGGACAAAAGAGGGGGGCACGTAGACCAATAACCGCTTCGGGTCGTGTGCTACAGGCAAAACAAAACCGACCCCTCGGATTTTGCCCCCTCTCTCATAAAGGAGATTCACCCAGGGCATAAAATCTAAAGATTTAATGAACTGACCCTTGGGATTCCTCCAAAAGACGGCTCTAAAACGAATTAATGACACGCACACGTGGCAGGGAGCCCATACGGCTAGGAAATTTATGCGGCTAGACAGGCCATGCGGCAAAGAGGTTCATGCGGCCAGAGCATCCTATGCGGCCAGCGGAGCTTACATAGTCATGCTTCTTATTCAAAGTATTTCAATTTTGCAAATTGAAAACTTTGAAGGGGGTCTTGTAGAAGCATAAAAAAGAACATGATTGTCCATGCGGCTCAGAACAGGAAAACCCATACGGCTCAAAAACAGACGAGCTTCATGTGGCTCAAGAGCATCATGCGGTTCAAAAGTCACCAACTTGGACATGCGGCTCAAGCAACACCACGTGGCCTTCTGCGGTTCGCTTCTACAATTGGCCATTAAGCAAAGGCCCTATTTAATGCTCTGACATAAAGGAGAACTGACGGCTCTGACATAAAGCTGCAATAATGACTCTGTCATAATGGTAGACTCCTAGGAAAATAAAGGAAATCTCTGACACAATCCATCAAACCCCAAAATCCTTCATGCGGCCTTGACACGTGGACAGTCGCATGCGGCTCAGGCAGAGGCCACTCCATGCGGCTCAGGTAGAGGCCACCTCATACGGCTCAGGCAGAGTCTATCCTATGCGGCTCACGAAGACTATCTTTATGCGGCTCACTGAAAAGCTACCCATCATGCGGTCGCCTACGCTCACGCGGCTCAGATCATTTCCATACGTGGCCAGTCTTATGCGGCTCAGTAGGAAACAACTCTCATGCGGTTCGGATTTCCTAAGTGACTCGCGGTTAAGACACGTGGCAAAAGATTAGTTTTTCCCGCATCCCTACAGCTAGCAGCATAATAATAGTGGGACACGTGGCATCAAATCGATCAAGATTCATCAACAATTCCCAACAACCAGGTTTAGTACCATCCTCATAATTACTGGGATCAAATCAGATCATTTGCAATCATGCAAATTGAACACGTGGCGGGAGATCCTAGCTTGGCATAACAAATCATGAGGATTTATGGCAATCATCATTAATTGCCCACAGAGATTTGATGCAATCCCCATTAATTGCCTAGATTTGCTACAATCAGAATTAATGGCCCAGATTAATTAATCTTTAACCGCCGACTTCTCGAGGAGGCAATCATTGCAAACCCTAATGATCGCATCCCACTTCTATAAATAGCAAGGTGCCATTCCCTTACAAAAAAAAGAAGAAAAAAAGGAGAGGATTTTGGAGAGCACCAGAGCACCTGGAGAGACCTGAAAAGAGAGCACAGAGAGAAACACAGAGGGCATCCTGAGAATATTTCTTCCCCGGAGCCAAGGCTGCATCCGATCGTCCAAGGAGTAAGGCAGAGCTGCCGTCGCTTTTTCGAGCCTCTACCGTCACCCCCCCCCCCCCCCCGAATCTAAAATAAACAATTGTACTTAGATTATTGTACCTAGGTTTTCGTCCCTAGGCTTTCTTTGTACAAACGAGTTTGTATTGTGAAGTAAAAGTCCAGTCCTCCGATATAATTGTTCTGTTCTTTTATAATTCATGGCAAACAATTCCATCAAATAATGGGGGTCTATTTATGGATCGTCCTTCACCGTTGAATATAGATTTTAACTGCTGCTATAGATATATATACTCTCTAGATGGTTATGTATATTTATAACCTTCTCTGATACCAATTGTAGGACCGTTGAGCACCTCTAGAATGGAGAGGGTAAATAGAGTGTATGCGTATGCATCAAAAAATATCACAAATTAAAAATTTGTAACTATAGCAAATAAGAGATTGATATAACAATAAATAATTTGCAGTAAAGTAAAAGTTAAGAAGATCAAACTCAGTAACACAGCGATATATACTGATTTTCCTCTGAGAGGAATAGTCCAATCTCGAGTACTCCTGCTTGATGTTAATCTACAATGGCACAAGCTTTAACTGAGTACTTGTAACTCTTACAATACTGTGCTTGGTAACAAGTATATGACCGACTTCACGATACCGTGCTTGGCGACGAGTGCATGACCGGCTCCAGAAGACAATTTAAAAACTAGAATATTTTCTTAAATTTAACCTCCGATACAACTCTTTAAGACCAAACTCTAGATTAAACAGAAACTGTACTGGCTTGGCTAAGAGTGATATAGGCTAGATTTGAAAGTGTAGCTCGTAGAAAACACTTAGAAATGAATAGATAAGAGAATGAATTGATGAATGAGTGATTTGTAAATATGAAAGTTTTCCCTATTTATAGTATTTTTGTAGACCGAATTCGGACAGAGTTCGGATGCAGAAATCTCGCATCAAATATTGGATACAGATTTAGAGGAAATTCAAAATTATGTTCAAACTTTCTTGACCAGACTCGGGCTGAACTCGCACCGAGTTCTGGCCGAGTTCTGTTTGAGTTCTGTCAGAATTGTTTGGGCCAAATTGATAGATTTGGGCTAATTTATAATGTGGGCTTTGGATATGTATTTATGGATAGTTTGTCACACATCGACCCAAAAAATCACTCATCCTCACACCGATTTACCCAATCATCTTCCTCGCTAGGGTGTGATGTCGTACGAGTCTAGAATTGCACTCGCACAAGGCCAGATTAAAAGTTCTCAAATGGTTATCTTTGATTTGATATTTAGCAGCGAAAGAAAACATAGTCACAATTGTGTTTCATATAGTATAAAAAACAATTCTCTTTATTCGATAAGTCGCGCACATTACAAAAGCTTTTTATAGCCCAAATGTATCTTGCCGGATTGGCTTACATTACTCAAGTTCTCTCTGGCCCACAAAGGATTTCATTGTTCCATACATCGTGTCTTCTATATCTCGGTTGCATTATTTTGTTGCAAGTTCGAACGTCATTGTGGTCGCACGCCTCAATACGCTATGACATTCTATGCTTCAGCGCGTTCAAGCGAATCTCTGCCGCAAGCAATCCATTACCTGCATCCTGCAAGCAATTTGGTGGGAGATCAGTAATAATCCTCTCGCGTACTAATATTGACCCACTTTACTAAACAACATTAAGTAGATATATATTGAATCATGCAGCATAAAATTTAGTGTTCTTTCTATCTTTGCCTTAGGGTATGTTTCATGGCATATTCGAAACAGTAAAGCATGTTCTCATGGTAAGCATGTTATGTTTCATTCATATAAGCAAGCCAGTAGCATATAGCATTCTCATGTTTGTTTTGTGGCACGACTTCTTACCAACATTGATGCACTCACCCTTGCCCGACTCAAGATGAATATGACTACTGTAATGCCCTACTCCGTATGGTGCATTACGATGAGTCATTAACTCAAAGAGTTACGTTGACCCGATGAAGTATCGATGCGAATCGATGCAAGTGTTAAGTTGGCCCGAGAGAAAGCATTGAGTCGGTTTGAAGATTCTATGAAATTGAATTGTTGTAACACACAAGTCTAATTGGATCAAATATTGATTTTAGTTAGTTTTGTGTGCAGGCTATGCTTTTACGCTGAATAATAAGAGGTTGGCATTTTGCCTTATTCACAAAAGTGTCTGCGAAACCAAAATATTGTCTTGCAATGAACTAAGGCAAAGTCAATGGACTTAGCCCCTCCAAAAGTATCCATACTTAGACTTTCAAAGACGCACTCGAAGTCTCGCTCTGCCGATGCGATCATCGCTAAGGTGTGTGGCTGCGATAAACCTGTCTTTGCTTAGCCTAGACACATAATAATACGGACTATATTGCTAGATCGCTAGGCGATAACTCTCTGCAAGCTAATAAGAGAACTCAATGCACCTAGCTAAGGAAATAATCCTATCTTGTATGCTTGTTTAGAACATGGAAATGAAATTAGAAATTTACTTGAATACTCGCACCACACTCCACGCTCATGTCGAGGAACAACTTATGTTTCAAGTACTTATGCGCTTAAGTATGCAGTAAAACAATAAACACAACTTGAGGCAAGAAACAATAAATAGTTTACTGAATTGATGCAGGAAGACTATCAAGTAGTCATTCCGAGCAAAGTAATAGAAACATCAAAAGGCTTCGAGACCGTTGGGTCGCCAAGACAGTTCTGTACAGGGAGCTGCATAATGAATGAATGAATGAACGAACAAATGAAAGGAAGAACAAATGAAAGAATGAACAAATAAAAGAAAGGAAAGAAGAACTTGAACGAACAGAAGATGGGTGTCCCAGGGATCGTGTCGAGAATAAGTAAATGAAAGAAAGAAAAGAAGAAAAGATGATTAGCGATAGGTATAATGGGGATGTGCAACTGGGCTCGCTACCCACGCTACACGGATTCCACCGCCAACCTAGTCGATAATACATTATGGCTCAGGAAGCTTGCCTCAAAGAGCCGATAAGATAAATAGATGTAAAAAGAATAAGAAATGGTCACGGACAACTCGTGTATGTGTAAAGAGAAAGAAGGATTCCTCGGACGATCAGAAGCTGCGTGACCAGGGATCGTGCCAGCCTAGGAGGAATCACGACTTAAGGGCAACTTGGGTGAGGGCTTGGTCAGCTAAGCGTTGTAATATCGGTAATCGTAGCCTATCAGGGTGTACCAGCCATCACCGTCTAATAGATACTACGAATACGACATTCAGGAAGTCCAAATGGCTTGTAGTTCTAGTGACCGATGCATTTAGATTAAGTGAGATCGCTGGTGGCAATTCACATGCGAGTCCTTGCATTGAAACATGTATTTTGAGTAAGCTGAACAACTAAGTAATTGAATGAATATCTGAACAAAATATGAATACAAGACATCTTGAAAACGAGTATCTCGTCCACCCGAGACAGAAACACGCCCATGACATTCGTATTACTTATGCAATCATTCAATTCATCATGTATAAAATGTTGGCTAACTTGGTTTACCTTGGGCAAGGAAGATCGGACGGTAAGTATAGTAAGTTGGGCATGTATTTCCTATGCGACACTTGATATCGGTAACACGAGATAGGTCTTGCAATGTGCCATGAAACTGAACCTAAGGCAAGATTAGTAAGACAATAAGTGATAGATGGTACATGAAAGTAAAATTGAACGTGTTTGGTAATGATAGCGAGTGGGCGAGCTAGCCTTCCCACCAGTGCATGTAATATACTGATAACCAAATAGTCTACTTACAGGGTACGGAAGAACCTCATCTGGTACAAAGTCTTCCCTCGAACGTGCTAAGGCATGGAGTTAACTCTAGAGTCTTGGAGCATTACAAAGGAGCAGAATTACCATATACATGACACAATGTATCGGAACATCGCCATGAATTATTCCATCTTATAAGCCGCTTGGAACGCCTTTTTTGTTTCGAGAGAGAGAGAGCTTGAGAGAATTGTAATCTCGGCCCAGCGCCACTTGTAATACTTCTTGTATATCAATAAAGAGCTTGCATTTGTTACAACATGTGTTCATTTATATTCTGCTGTAAATGGGGATACTCTATACGACTCTGTGGCCAAGCTCAAATTAGTCGTTTTTGGACTTAGCCTTACACGAGCGCAACCTAGGATCGTACGGCATCACGCCTTAGAGAGGACAATCGCTCCTTCGGGAGCGAGGCGTGACAGATTGGTACCAGAGCACGGCTTTACGTCCTTGGACTTCATGTCGATTCTCTTTATTTTGAAAGCTCGGAAGTGTACGCTCTCTCTCATTGTGCATTGGGATGTTTCATACAATAAGTCTAATATTTTCAAAAGCTTGTACAAGTATTCGGTTGAACGGGATCGATATGTGAAGGGCTTTGTGCCAAACTTTGTCAAAATTGAATTGAAAGGAACCCGTGCTAAAGCTAGCAAGTGGTGTGCATGGCAAAATAACCTTACGCTGACGATATCGAATAAGGGTACGAGACCAAAGTATAATTCGAATAGGACAGATATGCACGAAGCCTATTGGCTAAGTTGTGCTGATTATCGTGCACCTAAACCTCCCGATGTAGGCGAGTTTGTGAGAGAAATTGAATATCGCTCGGACGAGAGTAAGTTTCACTTATAGTGTAAATCGATAGAGATGTCGGACCAACGCTTAGCATGTTGCTAGAGGAATGACTCAATTTTTGAGTGGTATATAACATACCACTTATGCGATCAGGCATCGAAATGTTTGTGTGTCAAGAACGATAGGCTCAATTTCTGAGTGGTATATGCAACACCACTTGCCGCTAGCTATGTCAAGTTGTTGGTGACTTACGATCGATTGCATAGAAACGATTTTGTCGGTTACGATAAGTTTGTCCTCAACGGATGGAAAAGTACCAAGAATCGAGTGGGAGTGACTCGATAGAAGTCGATGCAAGTATGCTTTGATTGAGTTGAACGATCAGGCCAGACTCGTATCATTGGATGATGAGTCGAACGGAAATTTGTTGAGTAAAAACTGAAAGATAGGCTGAAAATTACGAAGGGATTTTACGTTGACAAAATAGTTGACTCGGTTATTCGAGTCGAGTTAGTACGAAGACTTGTTCGAAATGAGCCGGTTAGATGCGAAGAGTTGTACGAACGAATTTGAGTTAGCACAAAAAGTCGATAGCACAATTTTGAAGTAAGATTTGAGAATACGAGAATGAATATAAGGAATTGAAAATCGTGTCGATTGATGATGATAGTTAGCTAAGTATGACTGGATGGATCTTGATGCATACGAGACTTAATTCGTATTCAAGTTCGGATGATAACAGTGATCGCAGTAAATTGGAGTTTATGAGAAAGGAAGAAGTTCAAGTTATGCACATCGACGATGGTATTGAGACGTATCAAAGATGTATGCAATAACTCGGAGATACTCTGATCGAATGTACAAATAATGTTGAGCATTGTTATTGGATGAATAAGATGCAAGTTAAGTTGATGTCAGTTCAGATGAAAATGAAAGTGACTTGATCGTTTCGATGATAACCACAACGCTAACGTTCTTGTCTTGTACGAGCACAACTCCAACCTCGCACATACGTTACGTCGGATTAGGGCGACCATTCCGTATGAGCGCTGGCATGGTGATTCATGCCCAGCAAAGATGGTCAAACTGTAGGGTGTGGCAAATTAAATTTAACTTGTGGTTTGATGCGAAGGTGAATTCGAGGATTATTGCGATGAGCATAGAGTGCGTCGAATATTGACCATGGTTAGATAGACTCGTACCAAAGGCAAACAAATATTAGTCAGTTAGTAATATTATTAACGGTAGTGCATGAGTGATCCGTGTAGTAACGACGCATCAGTTGTGTCGGTAGGCAGATGTATTTTGGATTAAAGAATTATGTTGGATTGGGGTAAAGTCCTATAGGAATTATCGGGAATTGATTTGGCTCCGACGTAGGATATAGCATGGTTCGTAGCAACTGTCCCTCGTTGATGATCTTCGATTATCGAACGTAGCTTCGGGGCAGCTGACCCTAGAAGACTTGACCGCCAAATCAAGTAAATGTCGGAGATCGTAGGATGACCCCAATAAAGTCGAGTGAGAAATTGTGTCAAGGATAAAATGATGATGTAGTGCATGTGGAGGATAAGTCTAGGAAATTGACTATCATGTTTCAGAATTTAGCAAAGTGGCCTTCGTGAAGACGCAATTAGACTTGGTTAGTCATGATCGGATAAATAGACGGACAGAATTAACGAAGCGATGCGGATGGACGATTGCAAAAAATCATGCCACATATGAGCGCAACAAATAAGAGAACGGCCCTAGAGATGATGTCGTAGATCGTGACTCATATAAACGTTAGACTCGCCTACGCTTAGCAAGCAACCTATTTGGTGAAACGAACTAGTTGGTATTGTCCTTTGGTAAAAGGATTCGTATTCGATCGAGAATCGAAGATGAACTTATCGAAAGAAACCTTGTGTCGAAGAGATTGTTGCCTTTGAGCATCGACGATGCAAGTTGACCTCTTGAGTCATAAGAATTAAGTATGGTATCCGAGTAAGTTACCTAGCGGGGGTAGCCCTAGATGTGATTCGTAGATGGTCTTAAAAACATAAAGAGTTGCGAATGCAAAACCATATGATCGTAACGAGACTTGGGCATGTTGAACTTAATTCATGCCATTTAGACAAGACCTCAGGATTCGTTGCGATCGGATGCGCAACGACTTGACACGACGCATAGAATTAATGGTACATATGAAACCTACAAATGAGATATGCGATTTTGAATCGCAATACATGTTGTAACTTTTGTTGGGTGATCACGCATGTATTGAATATTCATCTGCAATAGAATTACAGGAACAATACTAGAGACCAAGTCCGATCGAGAGTATGAGATGACAAGTAATTGAAGATAAGAAGTTACATATCAGCTTTATCCCAATATCCTTCAACTAAGCTTGGCTAAAATGTATATATTGGTGGGACGCCTAAAATATGTATATAATCCAAATTGAGTTGTATGATTCAAACGATCGTGGCATGATATCGTAAAACTATCTAGAGAAACACTTGGATTGAGTGTTAGTTTGGGTTCGAGGACGAATCTTGTTTTTAGTGGTATATTATGTAATGCCCCACTCCGCACAGTGCATTACGATAATAAGTTGTTGACTCAAAGAGTTGTGTTGACCCGAAGAAATATCGATACGAACCGATACAAGTGTTAAGTTGGCCCGAGAGAAAGCATTGAGCTGGTTTAAGATTCTAAGAGATCGAATCATTGCAAAGCACAAGTCCAATTGGATCAAATATTAATTTTAGTTGGTTTCATGTGCAGGCTACGCTTTTACGCTGAATGATAAGAGATCAGCATTTTGCCTCATTCGCAAAAGTGTCAGCGAAACCAAAATATTTCCTTGCTATGAACTAAGACAAAGTCAATGGACTTATCCCCTCCAGAATAATCTAGACTTAGACTTTCAAAGGCACACTCGGAGTCTCGCTCGGTCAGTGCGATCATCGCTAAGGTGGGTAGCTCTGATGAGCCTGTCTTTGCTTAGCCTAGACACAAAATAATACGGATAATATTGCCAGATCGCTAGGCGATAACCCCTGCATGCTAATAAGAGAACTTAATGCACCTAGCTAAGGAAATAATCCTATCTTGTATGCTTGTGTAGAACATGAAAATAAAATTAGAAATTTACTTGAATACTCGCACCACACTCCACGCTCGTGCCAAGGCACAACTTACTTTTCAAGTACCTTATGCGCTTAAGTATGCAATAAAACAATGAACACAACTTGAGGCAAGAAATAATGAATGGTTTACTGAATTGAGGCAGGAAGACTATCAAATAGTCGTTCCGAGCAAAGTAATAGAAACATCAAAAAGCTTCGGGACCATTGGGTCGCCAAGACAGTTCACATACTAGGAGCTGCATAATGAATGAATGAAAAATGAAAGGAAGAACAAATAAAAGGATGAACGCATGAAAGAAAGGAAAGAAGAACTCGAACGATCAGAAGCTGGGTGTCCCAGGGATCGTGTCGAGAATAAGTAAATAAAATAAAGAAAAGAAGAAAAGATGATTAGCGATAGGTATAACGGGGACGTGCAACTGGGCTCGCTACCCGCTCTGCACGGATGCTGCCGCGCGCCAACCTAGTCGATAATCCATTATGGCTCAGGAAGCCTGGCTCAGAGAGCCAATAAGATAAAGAAATGTAAAGAGAATACGAAATGGTTACGGACAACTCGTGCACGAGTAAAGAGAAAGAAGGATTCCTGGGATGATCAGAAGCTGGGTGACTAGATATCGTGCCAGCCTAAGAGGAATCACGACTTATGGGCGACTTGGGTGAAGGCTTGGTCAGTTGAAGCGACGTAATGCCAGTATGCGTAGCCTATCAGTGTGTACCAGCCATCACCGTCTGATAGATACTAAGAATACCACATTCAGGCTTGTAGTTCCAGCGACCGATGCATATAGAATAAGTGAGCTCGCTGGGGGCAATTCATGTGTGAGTCCTTATATTGAAACAAGTAATCTGAGTATGTTGAACAACAAAGTAATTGAATGAATATCTGGAAAAAAAAATATGAATACAAGACATCTTGAAAATGAGTATCTCGTCCACCCGAGACAGAAACACGCCTATGACATTCGTATTACTTACGCAATCAGTCAATTCATCATGTATAAAATGTTGGCTAACTTGGTTAACCTTGGGCAAGGAAGATCGGACGATAAGTATGGTAAGTTATGCATGTATTTTCTATGCAACACTTGATATCGGTAACACGAGATAGGTCTTGCAATATGCCATAAAACTGATCCTAAGACAAGATTAGTAAGACAATAAATGATAGATGGTGTACGAAAGTAAAATTGAACGTGTTTGGTAACAGTAGCGAGTAGGCGAGCTAGCCTCCCCACCAGTGCATGTAATGTACTGATAACCAAATATTTTTAAAACAAAAGATAAACTTTGACTTAAATCTTACTTAGTTCATGCCATAGATTTTCTCCAATCAACTTGCTTTAGAGATTGTCAACACTACCATTCCTAAGTATAAATTCCTAAGTAGTTAATATGAAATTGTCATCGAGATCAACAAGGCTTAGCTTCTGCACACTTTGTCTTAAAAACAGCATAAACTCTGGTTCAAGAAGTCCAGGCTCAACCAGGTTAGCCAATACATACCAATTTCTAGAAGAGTTAACTTTTGACTAGCCAATACATACCAATCTCCAAGTAAAATAGTTGGGTTAATTCAATTCATTTTCTTATCCCTCTTACAAGAAAAAACCTCTCTATAAACTTATCTGCCTTGAGACAACAAATTTGGTGCAACATGAATTAGCCTTCGTATCTAGAAGATATTCAATGGCGTGTCTGAGATATAAGAAGTAATTTTTGATCGTCTTCTAGGCTGTTTTTTGTTTGGCAGAAAACATTGTTGTGAAAAAGTGGCGACTTCGGGGCAGCCTGCTCATTCCGGGTATAGACACCTGTCAATGCCTCTTAGAGTCCTAGCTAACCTAGGCTTGTATCTGACACAGTAAGGAATAACTTTTGAAATGTACTAATGCTATACTGTTCTCTCTTAGATAGCACTCCTCAAAAATTGGACTGTACATAATGGTATAAGTATAATAGTATACTACAAATAGTCAAATACCTAGTTCCAACATTAGCATACTTTTGCGCTATGCGCTTCTAATGCAGTAACTAATAGTATAAAGAATGTGCATGTTTCCAAATTAATCACATTGAGAAGCTGCATTATATTGTCATTCAACGATTATCGTTTTGAGAACGTACCATAGGAGGTTGCACATCAGGCACAACTTCTGATGCAACGACCTTTCCCCTATGATGGCCACCACGAGTTGCTGCATGTACTTCGGTCAGCTCAACTATCCAGATGCTCGTCTCGTTTGATCTCTTATTATAGACAACAAGTCTAGCACTCCTAGGTGGAAGCTTGCTTGGAGTAACTGGTCGGCCTTTTGTTCTGGGTATCAATAATGGTTGGAAGGGAGGGAAAAAATATGCATCAGCTGGTGCCACGATACTTTTTTCTGGTTCCAGAAGCACAACTTCAACAAGCTGCATGCTATCTCTCACATGGACACATTATTAGCTAAAATAAGAAGTGGATAGTTGATGTATGCATCGATCAAGAACATATAAATTTGTAATCAATTTAAAGAGAGCAGTTTGAGATATATCATTCAAACCTCAGGGCTTGCCCCAACAGTCCTGACTGTTGCTACCGTAACAGATATCTCAGCAGCAGATAATGGATCCAAATTGTGACTTGACTGCGCTCTCATCATTACCGGAATGCCTGAGTAAACAGGTGTGGATGGAAATTAAAATTCAGAGAGAAATCGAAACATGTAAACACACATATATCTAAATGAAAGAAAGCAAATACGGGCATGTATATGGATATGACATGCTAAGGATACAGGATATGGTCATCATATAGGTACAATTTATACGAATACGAACACGATGATATGGATATCTAGATTACCTTGGTTCGGTTTATCGAAACCTGACCATGTTTTAAACTACAATGGTAACAAGAACAATTCCATCCAGATTACCTTGGTTCGGTTTATCTAAATCATGTTTAACCTGATAAGATTATACATGACTCTAAAACGTTAGAAACAAATATAAATTATTTCTCTCTTTTATCAAATTCTATCAATCTAGTGATTCATCTTGTATGTCAAGGCCCATTGGATCAAACAACAAGGATCAAGGATCTATGGAGAAGGAATGCTTCAAAGGAGCCGTGCCCCCATGTTTGAAACATGTTTAACACTTCAAGTCTAGTATACATGGGAGAATACATCTTATTAATTATATGTACACTAAATTTGAAATACTTGTTTCTGTATATAAAGCATGTCCGATATATACCTGATACTTGTATTTTATTTCACTATCACACTACCAAAATAAGTCATATTATCAACGAAATTAGCGACGTTTATTGAAAACGTCGCTACCATTAAGGGAATTAGCGACGCATAAATAAAACATCGCTGATCATTGCTATCAGCGACGATCAGCGACATTACTGCGACGTCTTTTAAGTTAAAAAAATAACGTTGCTGATAAGTCGGTGAACGTCGCTAATTTGACTAGTAATAGCGATGTTTACCGACGTTAGTATTTTTACGTCGCTAATATCAAATAATAGCGACGTTTACCGACGTCTTTAGTGACGTCACTAATGTTTTTAATATAGGGTTCCGACCTCATTTCTTTCCCCCCAATCGTTCCCCAAAAATTTTAAACCCCCTCCGCTCGTTCGACCACCGCGCGCCTCGCCCATCGTCGGAGCCCGACGTCCACCACCTCCAGCCACCTCCACCACCTCCACCACCTCTAGCCATCGCCGCTCCCCCTCGCCATCGTCGGAGCTCGACAACCTTTCGTCGACCCCTCCCTCTCCACTAGGCTCTTTCTCTTATTCGGCCACCCCTCGTCGGTCATCGCCCCTCTCCTCCTACCACCCCCCTCGTTGATCAGGTAAACCCTAACCCTAATCGGACACACATACATACAGACACAGATGGACACATACACACGGACACATATAAGATTGGAAACGACTCTGACACGAGTCAGTAGCTGAGAGGAACCAGGACTGGGCAAGTTCGATGCAACCATGATCACCCATAATCGCTTGGCAGAAGAGCTCAAACTTAAGCTTGTGGGGATAAAGCTCTCTTCCATGTAAACAGTCTGAAATTAAGACAATTAAGAATATTTGAGTTCTGATCATATTGAGATATCAGGTACAGATTGTACTTTGATAGTTGAGCAATCCCATCAGCATCACTTGAATAAAAAAATAAAATAGAGAAATTATGTAGAAGAAAAATAATTCATAAAAGAACTTGTAACAGTAGAAATTCTAGATTTGTGTATTGAGTTGGGCTAAATATGCGGATGGTGTTTGCTGATCAAAGTGCTGTGGTAATTAGGTTTTGGATGTATTTGTGTTCGAAAACTTTATAATTTAAATAGTAGTTTAAGGTTGCGTACATTTTTTAATCTAATCCTGATTCTCAAAGAGTAGCATTAGAAGTTGTTACTTATCTTGAGATTATGTTCCGATAAAGTTCAAGTATTCAATTAGTGCAAATAATAGTTCAAGTCTTGTTTATATCAAGGTTCGTAGTATCGATAACGGAATCGGTTTTGGAAACTTCTATTAGTATCGGTATCAGCGGTTTTGACTTTCAGATCGGTGCTTGGAGTTCTTCGTTTCGTTTCGGAAAGCTAAATAATAATGAGAGTCTGTTTAAAAACTAGAAAAAATCGAATACATTTAGGCATAAATTTATATACTATTTGTTCTTTCTCGTTCTTTCTCGTTACTTTTGGATGGAATATATTCAACATTGTTGAATCCTTCACCCATAAAAGATACGTTTTTCTTATTTACTTGCTTTTAGACTAAGTATAACCACAATAGACACTTTTGGATGGAATGATTTTAAGGCGGATGAATGTTAAGAATTTATAAAAATATAATTTTGGAGGAGGGGACTCGAGCCTTTTTATACATTGTATCAGTTTGTATTGGAGGAGGGGACTCGAGCTTAAGCAATAGCAAGTAGCAGTCTAAGTATAATAAGAAGGAGCTTATATGTTCAGGTTGGAGATTTGGGAAGTACCTTGTGGTTCTGTCCAGTTCTTAGAATATCCTATAAGCTGTCCTACTGTTCATATTGAGAGGGGACTTGAGAGCAGTTAGCTCTGTTAAAGGTTAGAAATAGGGAAGAGTTAATGTATCTATGTGTGCCTATACATTGATATCCTTGTGAATTAGTTAAATATTAAGTAGTATACTAGCTAACATGGTGTTAGAGAGGGGCCATCTTGGCCTACAAGTATCAATATGTGGATATTTGCATATAGGTGGAAAAGGTATAGAAATAGTTAGGGTGAGGGTACCATGTTGGCCAAGCCAAGGTATCCACTTGGTATTAGTTTAGCTACCATACTATATATATATATATATATATATATATATATATATATATATATATATATATATATATATATATATATATATATATATATATTTTAATCCAAAACAGATCTTTATTCAATGAAGGAAAGAGAACAAAAAAACACTAAGTGTGTCTACATTTGATAGTAGCCTTCTCCACTTGTCTGTGGACTTCATTGATCAACATAGTAGTAGAGAAACCCGAATTTTCATATCTATCCTTGTTCCTATTCTTCCAAAGAACCCAGATCACCACTGCTGCAACAATCGCCTTTTTGTGCTTGTTCTTCTTTCTCCACCAATCCCTCAGCCTCTCAATGAGAGTCCTTCCTCTGTCCCGAACCTTGTAGATTAAATGAATAGCTCCCCAAACTCCCTTAGCCAATTCTCCTTTATGCAAAATGTGTTCCAAAGTCTCAATATCACTGATGAGGCAGCAGTGACATTTCGAAACAAGACTAAAACCCAGGCGTGCGATGTTGTCATCTGTAGGAAGTTTGTTGTGCAAGGTCCTCCAAAGAAGAACTGTCCATTTGATCGGTATACATGTGCTCCAAATATGCGCAAAGTCTGGCAATATAGGTCGCTGTATCCGAGCAATGTCCCATGCCGACGCCACAGTGAACTTCCTAGCTTGAATACCCCAGCTCCAGGTGTCTCCGATCGGATACATATTATGTTGCGCCATATCTCTACCCGCAATAAGTCTCTTCCAAACATGAGAGGCATTAGAGGTTATGCGAACATCAATAGGAGAAGCAATAGAACAGTACTTCACCTTAAAGAATGTCGTCCAAAGACTAGTTTGGGTCATAAACTTCCACCATAGCTTAACTGTGAAATCATTCATCATGTCCTCTAACCTTTTGATTCCAAGGCCTCCTTCTTGTTTAGTTCTAGCAATACGGTCCCATCCTAGCCACGTTCTCTTAGCAAGTCCATCCTGAGCTCCCCAAAAGAAACTAGAGAACATGGCTTCCATACGACGAAGAACCGCTATGGGCGGATTACATGCTGCCAAAGTGTATACTGGAATGGATGTCAAGACCGCCTTGATCAACACAAGCTTGCCACCTGGAGATAGGATTTTGTTATGCCAACCCTCTAACTTAATCCTGATACGACTGAGAAGCTCCTCGTACATTCCCCCATTGCGTTGCCCAGCCATGAGAGGACAGCCGAGATATGTGAATGGTGGCACACCAATCTGAAAACCAGTTCTAGCAGCCAGCTCCTCACCCCTCTCTGTCAGAATATTCCTTGATATGTAAACAGAGGATTTAGCCTTGTTGATTAACTGCCCCGAGACAGACTCATAAGTAGACAAAAGATCTGTAATCTTCGAGACCGAACGAAGATCCCCAGCCGAGAATAGAAGAAGGTCATCCGCATATGCCAAATGAGTGATCGCAGGACAACCACGAGGAGATGAAAACGACGAAAACCCTTCTGTATCAGTCAACTTCTTCAGGCTACGCGATAGAACCTCAGCCGCTATGATGAACAATGCTGGTGATAGGGGATCCCTTTGTCGAACGCCGCGGAAGGATTGGAAGTATTCAGTAGATTCCCCATTAATCAATGGCGCATACCACACATTGTTCACTAGGCGTAACATCATGTCTACCCATTTGTTATGAAAACCAAAGCGACGAAGCACCTTCAAAAGAAATCTCCAATCCACCCTATCATATGCTTTCGTCATATCAAGTTTGATAGCAGCATTCCCGCCCCTATGCTTCTTGTTCATTCTCGCCATCATTTCCTGAGCTAGCAATATGTTATCAACTATCTCTCTACCTTGAACAAAACCACTTTGTTCCTGTGAGATAAGATTAGGAAGAAGAGGAGCAAGGCGACGAGCTAGAAGCTTGGAAATTATTTTGTTCATAACCGAACACAAACTAATTGGCCTATAATCACCAAAAGTTTTAGGGGATTTCATCTTGGGGATCAATACCAGAGAAGTGTTTGTAATCGACCGAGGAAGAGCAAACCCGTCGACAAACAAGCCAATCGCCTCGACCATGTCCGGGCCAATGATATCCCAACAAGCAGTAAAGAAGAGAGGGGTGAATCCATCTGGCCCAGGCGCACTGTGCTGATCCAGTGACTTAATTGCGTCAAGAATTTCATCAGAAGTTGGGGCCGCAATCAACAGATTATTGTCGTGGTCCGTCACTAGGGAGGGAATGTTCAGAAACAAATCGCTATGCTCATGAATGTTACCACGTTGATAGAGTTGCGAATAAAACTCCTTGGCATATGCATGAATCAAGCCTTTATCTTTTAATATCATCCCTTCCTCAGTGGTAATAGAATGTATTTGAAGAGATCTTTTACGATTAGTAACACATCCATGAAAGTAGGCAGTGTTCTTATCACCCTCAAGATCCCATTTAATCCTAGCCTTCTGCTTCCAGTATGATTCTTCAATGCTAATACGTTGTTTGAGCATGGCATTAGCTTTGGCCAACTGTTGGTGACTCTCAACATGTTGATATGTTCATGGTTGATTTCTGCAGCCAACACAGCATCCTCCGCTTGTTTCACCTGCTGAAAAATGTCCCCATAGGTAGCACGACTCCATGCAGAAAGAACCTTACGACAAGCATCAAGACGAAGAGCCACTCTAGTAAGGCCAAGTTTGTGATCAACCGATGTCCAGGCTTGTTGAATCATGGGCTTGAACTCCGCGTGTTTCACCCAGAAATCAAGAAAACGAAATTGTTTCTTTCCCATAGCCGAATTAGATCTGTAAGTGATCAGTAAAGGAGCATGATCCGATTCAGCTCTATTGAGATGTTCAACTGAAGATGAAGGAGCCCAGTCTAACCAGTCATTATCAACCAAAACCCTATCCAAACGTGATCCCCGTCTACCATCACGCTTCGACTTGATCCAAGTGTAGCAACTACCTGAGTAAGGAAGCTCAGTTACCCCAGTGGCAAGGGTAAAGTTGGCAAAGTCTTCAATGGACAATTGGTCAGGGATGCGGCCTCCAATTTTCTCCTCCGATCGTAAGATCGTATTGAAGTCTCCTCCGATCGACCATGGACGATTGAGCGAGGGTTGCATATGAGATAATTTATCCCAGAGCAGTCTTCGGCCTTCTTTGGTATTATCTCCATGAACAACAGTCACAAATACCGAAACAGGCAGCTTGGGATAAGAAAGAGAGACCGTCAAAGCCTGATCAAACGAATCATGCAAGAGTATATCACAATCCGACTTAGCCATGACCCATATGTTACCCCGCTCATTCGAGAAAGCCTTCAAAAACCCCAACTTTAACTGGTAACGAAGAAGTTGACTACTATCAACCTTAGGCTCAATAATGCCAATGAAAACAATCTTGTGAATCCTCACTAGGGTTTTAATTCTTTTGATAGTCATTTGGTTGGCAATACCCCGAACATTCCAGATGAGTGTATTAAGCATTAAAGGGATGGGTGATTGTACCAGTGAGAGCTTTCTTTGCTGACTGCCTAGTGACTCGATCTGAAGGCTCGATCGCCTTCGTGGCTTTCCTCCGCGTTTGCTGAGAAACTGATGCTTCTGGGGGTATGGCACGATCAACTTCTGCCCCGGACTCTTCCAGACTCCCATCTGCTTCTCCGTCACCCTCAAGGTCTTCGCGCTCGGCCTCATCCGCCCAGCTACCTATGTGGTGTTGTAGAAGAGCAGTGAGGTTTGGAGGCGGGATATCCTCTCGAATTTCTCCCTCCTCAAGAGACAAACCAACAACTGTGTTATGGTTGATGACATCAGCAACACTCGGCTCCTCAATAATGACTTCAACCGCTACTGTTTCATTTGGCTCAATATCCAGTGCAACAGACGTCTGCCCATGCACGGGCGAGTGTGTGACGTTAGTGATGGGAAGGGTATCTTGAGGGATAGTGGGTTCAATGGAATTAGCCACAGGAGCATTTGGAAGGCTTATATCCGGCGGTGAAGGAGAACCTTTGTCGTTACCTGTGTCTTCACCTTGGGGTTGGGGAGAAGGATCTTGATTTAGTGTAGAAGGCCCTGCTTCTGGCTGTCTAGTCTCATGAGTACGCTGCAGAATGGACGTGACCTTCAGTCCCTTCGATCCAGTCTTCAAGACCGCCGCCTCACCCTCTGAATGTTGCTGCGTGTCTTGTTGAATAATCTCCTTGCCCTTATTTTTCAGTTTACAGCCAGTTGCAGTATGTCCTTGATGATAACAATGAGAGCAGTAAAGTGGTGTATAGTCATATTCTATATTCTGCCAGAAGCTTCTTTCTCTCGAACGGTTGATCCGAATACGATGTTGTAATGGCTTGCTCGCGTCTATCTCCACGAAGACACGGGCCCTACTCGGCCGAGAAAGATCAGCAGTAGCTTTGTCAATCTTGAGTGGTGTACCAATGGCTGAGGTAATAGCAAATAATGCCTCCTTAGCGTAGAGATGATGAGGCAGATCAGGAAGATCCACCCAAACAGGCATGAGAGAAGATTCCACCATTGGAGAGAAGTCCGGATCCCATTTAAAGACTCGCATCGGAGCGCGAGAGATGAACCAAGTATCTTTCGACCGAAGACGAAGAAAGTCTTCCTCAACAGAAGGCCTTATGAGAATATGTTTACGATCAATGACTCCCGCCTTGATATCTCCTTTGAACTCAAACCCAGATAATGGAAATATATATATATATATATGGAATATCCTAAATGATACCTTTATATATAGTATCTTAGGATATAGTATAGTATTGTTGCTCAAGTATCCTCTTAGGGCTAGTATGGCCAAGGTACGTAGCGTATAGACACAGACACATACACACATACAACACGAACACATACACATGGACACATACACACATACACACGGACACATACATTTCTTGCATTGATCCACAAAAATTTTTGTAATAAATGTTGGAAAAGGAGGAGGGAAAATGAATCCCATGGCCTATCTCAAGTTGATACAAACGCCACCATTAGGGAGTTGCTTGTGCCCAGATCTGCCCCTTCTAATATATATGTTCTGATACCAAGTATACCATTGGTGCTTTTGAGTATCAATTCTGATACAGTATAACACCCCTCAAAACATTTGTCATATGGTTATGTCATGTGATACACTATTACCACTTGTTGTATCATGATTACTTGGAATTCTATTTCAATGTTTAGGATATGTCATGATTAATGCGCCTATTACTTTTATAAGTCTTTCAACGATGTGCATGTATCTATCTTACAGAATTATCCTTAAATGGATATGGAGCTGAATTACTATCTGCGAAATCGTTTTTGGATGTACAACCGTCATTCTGATGACATGTGCGATGTGCAGAATAAATTTATAGAGGGTGTACAACAGTTCCTACAGTTTACCAAGGCGTTCCCTCAGTACATGGACAGTACCAAAATTAAGTATCCGTGTGTGAGATGTCGCAACTTGAAATATCATCCAGAAGTAGAAGTCACGTATTATTTATACTCGAAGGATTTTACGGCGAATTACTATCAGTGGAGCGCGCACGAAGAACTTGTGTCTTTAGCATCGGAGTATGAGCCTTACATGGATGTCCACAACCATGCTGCTTATGACGATGGGTTGGTGAACATGGTTTTTGATGCGGCGGGACCTAGTTTTGATCCGGACAATCATGAAGCACCTGAAGAGGCACCGAACGCCGATGCTGCAAAGTTCATGGAGTTGCTGGAGAATGCAAGGATTCCATTATATCCTGGTTGTGAGGATCATTCACCGGGGGAGGTGGTTATAAGATTGTTGAGCATCAAGTCCAATTTTAATATGTCGCAAGATTGCTACAACCGGCTTATGGAGTTGATTATAGAAATATTGCCTGAGGGTGCTAAGTTGCCTAAAGACTTTTATCGGTCTAAGAGGATGGTGAGATCGCTCTGGATGGGATACGAAAAAATTGTTGCATGTCGCAATGGGTGCATGTTGTACTTTAAAGACGACAAGGATGAAGATGCCTGCAGATTTTGTGGTGCTGATCGCTACAAGGGCAGTGTTAGAGGAAAGTCTGTCGGTGCAAGGAAGCCTACCTATTCGATGCACTACTTGTCGTTGACGCCGCGGTTGCAGCGGTTGTTTATGGTGAAGGAAACTGCAGAAAACATGAGTTGGCATAAGCGGCAACAGACCGAAGGAGTGTTGGATCACCCATTTGATGGAGAAGCATGGAAGAACTTTGATCGAGAGTATCTAGATTTTGCTTCTGATCCGTGTAATGTCAGATTGGGTCTCTGCTTTGACGGTTTTACCCTATTCAAACTTTCGGAATCCCAGTATTCATGTTGGCCTGTGATCGTCACTCCGTACAATCTACCGCCTTGGATGTGCATGAGGACTCCGTATATGTTCCTCACCGTTATTATCCCAGGTCCAAAAAATCTGAAAAGGAACATCGATGTGTATTTATAGCCATAGATTGATGATTTGAATCAGCTATAGGAAGTAGGTTCCAACACGTACAATGTTTCTGGAAAACAAAATTT
This sequence comes from Iris pallida, assembly GCA_029216955.1. Classification (NCBI taxonomy): domain Eukaryota; kingdom Viridiplantae; phylum Streptophyta; class Magnoliopsida; order Asparagales; family Iridaceae; genus Iris; species Iris pallida. Next base: position 11,035,375 of record JANAVB010000197.1, read on the forward strand.
TCAGAAGCGGGCAGCACTTATGTAGACCATCAACGACTTTTCGGCCTATGGAATATTATCTGGATAGAGCACACATGATCGTCTTTCATGTCCGTATTGTATGGACCGCACTAAGGCTTTCTGTTTGAAACACGGAGGCAAACCTTGCTTCTTCGATTGTCATCGATAATTTCTGCCGAAGGATCATCCGTACCGGAGGAATAAGAATACTTTTCGTGCTGACGTTGTGGAGAAGGCTAATCCACCGACAAGGTGGCCTAGATACACGATATGGAAAGAGGTAAAAGATTTATCGAGAGCTATTGAAGAGCCTGCTAAGGGCTACAAGTGTGACGGATTTGGTCGCACTTACAGCTGGACAAAGAGGAGTATATTCTGGGATCTGCCATATTGGAGCACCAATCTGATTAGACATAACCTTGATGTCATGTATATCAAGAAGAATGTATTTGACAACATAATTAATACTATAATAGACGTAAAGGGGAAGACAAAAGACAATCCAAAGGCTAGATTGGACTTGGAAGAAATATGCAGACGTCCTGCATTGCATTTGATAGAGGAGGGGAATCGAAAGTTGAAGCAGCCTAAGGCAATTTTCTCACTGGAGAAGGAGGATAAAGTAAGACTTTATAGGTAGATTCAAGGTCTGAAATTTTCAGACGGGTATGTTTCGAACTTGAGAAGATGCATCGACCTCAAGGAAAATAAACTGGCAGGTATGAAGAGCCATGATTCTTACGTATTCATGGAGAGGTTAATTCCGATTGCATTTCGCGAATTCTTACCCCAGGTTGTTTGGGATCCATTGACCGAGCTTAGCATATTCTTCAGAGATCTTTGTTCTACTAAGTTGCTCATCGATCGTCTAGAAAAGTAGGAAAACGATATTGTGGTAACACTGTGCAAGCTTGAGAAGGTATTTTCTCCTGGATTCTTCGACTCCATGGAGCATTTGCTAATTCATCTTTCCTACGAGGCACGTGTTGGTGGACTCGTCGGTTATCGGTGGATGTACCCGTTTGAGCGATATTTGAACCATCTAAAGAGGAAGGTGAAAAACAAGGCTCGGGTCGAGGGTTCTATTTGTGAAGCCTATATTCTTAAGGAGATGACAAACTTCTGCTCGACGTATTTCAAACCTCATGTTGCTACGAATAAAACGAGGGCTCCAAGAAACGACGACGGATATCAAGAATCTAATGATGGAATACTGAAAGTATTCAATGCGTCCGGAAAGCCTTCGGAGAAAATGAAGAAGAGATATTTGAATGACGAAGAGCTAAGGGCTTCTCAGTTGTATATATTACTCAATTGCAACGAGGATGAAGTGGAGAAGCTAGAGGGGTAAGTAATTAATGATGAGCTGGTTTACGTCATCTCAATATAATAGTATAAGCTAATATTATACTACTAATCAGCGGTTTATTCATTGTTGTTTTTCAGCACGTATAATGATGAGTTGAGGTCGGTTAGAGCCTACCTAACAGACGATGAATTAGAACAAGAAATGAGTCATCATTTTCCTTCTTGGTTGAGCGAATATGTAAGCAGCTAAGTAATTAATGGTCTCTTATAATGCAATACGACAATAAATAACTTACTATCTCTTCTTTGGTATGCAGGTCGATCGTCTAATTTCACCCGAGATTGAATTAATTATAACTCTTGCCAAGGGACCAATTGTTGTCGTTAAAATATAGCCAAGTTACTGGGTGAATGGCTTTAGGTTTAAGTCGACAAATGCTCCGGTCAGAGACAGCTTCCTGGATCTTGATTCCACGAAAAATAGTTGTTTGTGTATCAAATCTTTGAACTACAAAGACGTCGATCCAGAAAATGATTTCTTTGGCATCTTTTAAGAGATTGTGGAGTTGACATATAACTATGGTAGAGAACCAGCAAAGATCGTGTTGTTCAAGTGTGAATGGTTCGATCCGATTGAAAATCAAGGTTGAAAAATTGACAAGCATGGTCTTGTGGATATAAACTATAAGCGTAGATATCAAGGCTACGAACCATTTATCCTATTAACTTAGGCTCACCTCGTGTACTTCACAGCTTATCCGGGACGGGGAGCAACGAAGTCTGACTGGTGGGCAGTATGCAAGACTAAAGCTAGATATACTTTTGACGTTGACGAAAAGGCTTATCAGGAGGACGAGCTACCTCTTGTAACCAATATTGTTGATGTAGACTCCACGGAAGTTACGCATTATACGACTAATATAGAAGATGTAGAATTATCCGAAGAGGAAGGCGAATCCGACGAAGGCGAAGATGAAAGTGAAGATGAGGAGGAGGAGGAAGAGGAAGATGAGGTCGAGGAAGACGAACAAGATGAATATTCTGAAGATAATTGAGAGATATGTACTTTCATTTTCTTATTATGTAGAGTTGGTTATTATCTAGTTTTGGTTACTATCTGAACTTAGATGTTTCTTGTAAAATGTACTATTTGGACTTAGATGTTTCTTTTAGAATGTACTATCTGAACTTAGATGTTTCTTGTAGAATATACTATCTGCACTTAGATGTTTCTTGTAGAATATACTATCTGGACTTAGATGTTTCTTGTAAAATGTATCATCATATGTTATCTTGGTTATTGTCTTGTATTTTTTGTACTTTCATATTTCTAGTCTCTATTATTTGTTGTATCTCATCATATGTTGTTATCAAGTATAACAGGTCATCGCGGATCGTTCCGACGTGGGACACGGGGTTCTCCTTCGGTACCTTCTACTGGTACTAGCAGAGGACGGGGTTCTCCTTCGGTACCTCCTATTGGTACCGGCTCTGGATCATCGTCGCCCAGTACTCCTTTGTATCGGACAGTACCTCCGCCTGCCAGGACGATACGTGGCATATCTCATGGGACGAGTATATCCAGGCCTGAGACTGCTCCCGAGTGTAGCGTTCTTCCTGCTGATACGACGATAGAGACAGATGAGCAGATGGAGGGGGCTGAGACGACGGCCGGCCAGTATCAGGTAGATGATGCGTGCGCACCTCCGGAGGAGATGAGGACGGAGATCTGGGCCAACAGTACAAAGTAAGTATTTTGGTTTATTTTTTTCCTGTGTTTATCATTAATTAACTTATCTCATGAATATAATATGTCTGTATAGATATCGTCCGTCGTCGGTACAGAGACGCCTAGGCAAGTTATTGAGGACTGATTATGGTGGTCATTGGATAAACTACTCTGATGCTCCGGATGAGAGGAAGGCCCACTAGTTTGCGCACTTCAAGGTTAAAATATATTTACTTTTAACATGAATCATATATTTTTTGTATATTATATATAACTGATAAATATTTGGTTTACACTCTTCTAGGATATGTTTTTCTATCCACCGCACCGGACCGAGATGATTGAGGGGATGTTTCCTTCCGTCACTGCTAAGCTGATCCGCGGCTCTATTGATGATCAAACAAAACATGATCATGCCGAAAAGCCGATCCAAGGTTGGATCACCCCTGATCATTGGAATGCAATGAAGGCTCGATTCGACGAGCCAAGGTACACGAAAAAGTCTGAGAAGGCCAATGCAGCTAGGAAGCAGGGATCGAAGTGGTGTGGTGGGTCGATTCTGATGACGGAACATTTTCGTCGTCTAGTACGTCTTTTTATTTCAGAAATATTATTTTCATACAAGTCCGATAAATTAGTAAAACCTGATATATTTAATTACAGGTAAAGAGGAGTGGTGACGCCAATATGGTGACTGTCTTCTTGGCCACACATCGGAAGGGCGGAAAGCTTATTGACGAGAGTGCGGAGCAGGCCTATGTAAGTATTACAATTCTATTTATTAATTTTAATACTTCATGTTAGTTTTGATATAACTTAGTAAATATGCATGCAAATAAATATTTATTTATTTAGTAATAATAAGTATATTAGACATTAGAAGTTATAGAGTATCCATGCTTTCTAGGCCGAGTTTCAACGGCTTAAGGAGCAGGCGGCTGCTAGTGCACCTGCTGTGGAAGAGGCCGGTACTTCTTTGCAGCCCGCTCCAGCTCCGTCGGAGGACGAGCTGTGGGTGACCGCCGCTGGTGGCCTCCACAGGTGTACGTACTACGGTACGAGATCCTATGGCGCCCTAGTTACGACACAGTCCTCTAGGATCTCCTCTGCTAGTATACATAGCCCCCAGCCCTTCCAGGAGTTTACCCGAGTTTTGCAGATGGTGGAGTCTGTCCATGACGAGCTGCTACGATGGATCCAGGAGCAGCACCAGACGAACGATGCTGCGCTCATAGCACGATTGGATATGCTCGACCGCAGCATTATTGACCTCAAGGATATGACTGAGAGGACATAGCGGGGCATCACTGATCTTAGAGCATCGACAGAGGGCAGCATGATGGATCTGCAAGCATCACAGCTGTCCATGGGCGAGAGGCTGACCTTGATGCAGGATTCGATGGTTGATAGCAGTACGAGGCTGTTATCTACCATGGATTTCTACCACTAGCGACTAGCAGCGTTGGAGCGTTATTGTCCTCCGGGTGCACCTTCATCGTCGTCGACTCCGCCGGCGTCACTACCTCCGACTCCACCGACGTCACTACCTTCTTGTCACGACCCACACCCTAGGTAGGGGCATAAGTGCGTAACAACGCCCAGCCTCTACCATAAAAATAGCATAGAACGCTGTAGGTCTGCTAGCTAACAAACAGTATATAATAACCTGTCATCTTCGTACGGAAGATATAATATGAAATACTGATAAACTCAATCACAATCTAGAAAGAAGAATCATGGCACGAAAACTAGATAGATATAATCACAAAGTGCGATATCCAACTCAACAGAGAGAAAGAGAGTCACAAAGTAATATAGTTATACAATCCTAAAATATAATATCATAAGTGGCAAGCTGGAGACAAAGTCCAGTCCAAAATAACTCTAACTAAGCAATAGGTAAAGTCTCGTCAGGCGAAGCTAAGCCCTGCTGAACCAAGGTCTCCAAGTCTATGCCCACTACGTCATCCGGACCGTAGTAGGTACAGTAATCCTCCTCATCAACATCTGTAATATTTTGTCAACATATCCAGTCAGGATGGAACGAGCACAATCAACTAACAACAGTTCATAAGATATGACAAAAGCTATAAGACTGTAAATAGAGAGTATATACAAGAAATCATGGAATGTACATGTGAGTATCATGGCATGGTAAGCTGTAAATCTAGAGCTAGAACAAGGCAAGTAAAACTGATCATGGCATGTACAAGAATCAAGAATCATCTATCTAGGTGTGTGAGTACTAACTTCGATATGTGGCCGGCTTGGGTTTGAACAAGGTCTAATGATCTAGCCAATCATACGTGGAGTGTAGGATTGACTTTCACAAGGTCTACAAGAGTAAATAAGGCGGATAATGACCACACATCTACACTAGTACTCCCCGTCCCCGATTGGTAGAGTGGATCCAAACAAGACACATTACGACACGGGGTTCTACGATAAGGGAGCAAGTCTCCTCTAGAATCGGTGTTCATATACTATATAAGAACTACAAGGGGGCTTGCACAAGACATACCAAGATAACGAGGAATAATATCTCATTTCGGGATCCATGAATACCAATCCGTGTGACCAATATGTCAAGAAAAAGCATATCTACACTAATTACATGAATTATAACAATTATCGTAAATTGGAAAAGTTATCAGAGAATGTACTCGCCTGTAATGTGATGGATAAGTCGACTGAGTCCAAGAACAGTGCCTCGAGGACCTATAGATGGAATACTGTATCAATATAATGGTTTGGAAGTGAAATTAAGGCATACTGTGTCAAACTAGGTCAAGACACGTTAAACTAAGTAAAACTAGGTCAAACAAGGTCAAACTAGATTGTATAGGGTCAATCTAAGTCGTATTAGGCCTAACCAACTCAAACTAGGTCAATGCAAGTCAAACAAAGTCAAACAAGGTCGATTTAAGTCAATGGTTGACTTACAGTTGACTTTTGGTCAACTGGTCAACTCTGATCAACCCTAGGTCAACTCTAGGTCAACTTTAGGTCAAACTTTACTAACGTTGAGTAATAGTTGACTTTGGGTCAACTGGTTAAGTTTGGTCAAGTTCTAGTCAATTTTAGGCTACGGTTGACCTTCGATTGACTTTTGATCAAATATAGTCAACCGTGGTCAACCAAGGTTAAAACTAGTCCAAGTCCACTATTTCTAACCATTAACAACCATAATATCCTAATTATAGCTATATCTTAAAGTATTAAACCCACATGTTATGAAATAGGCGTTATCTTGAATTACCCCGTTTACCCTTTCCAAGGTAAAATCTCACTTTAGCTTCTAACTCCCACTCTAGGCTCTCCTACTTCAATCTAAGCTTTCCTCCACTCTCTAATATGGTACTTAAACCTTCTCCTAGAATCTCGATACCGTATCACGGTATCTCGACATCTAAAAGTCAAAAAGGGTAAAAATTGCATTACCTTAGGATAGTGGAGATTCATGAGATACCACTTTGGTATCTAGTGATACCACGCCAACTAAACTCTAACCCTTAACTAAACTCTAACTAGAATACTAACTCTCATGATCTAACAAATACCAACTCGCTATCTAACTATCTAACATGTCTAGTATTCATTCTACTTATCTCAATACCTTACCTCTAACTCACATTCTAACTCACCCACAACTCACTCAACATACCCAAATTTTGAGGCCATTTAGGGGGTTATATAGAGGCTATTTTGGGGTATATATAGGGGTATATATAGCTTATATATGGGTATATATATGGGCATTTATAGGGATAATTGGGGGTTAATTGGGGGTGCAATAGCTGCTGCTGCTGCCAGCATGCTGCTGCTGCTGCTTAGCATGCTGCTGCTGTTTGTGGGGGGGGGGGGGGCAGCAGCCCCTAATCCCCCCTACTGTTGTGGCTGCTCTTCTCCTTCTCCTTCTCCTTCTCACCCTCTATTCTCTACTCTTCTAATCTCTTCCTCTCTAATTCCCTCTCTATATCTTCTCCTCTATCTCACTATATATATATATATATATATATATATATATATATATATATATATATATATATATATATATATATATATATATATCACACTCACACACATATATATATATGTATATGTATATAAATACACACACACATGGATACATATATACATAAATAGACACACACACACATGGACCCATATATACATATATAGACACACACACACACACACACACACACACACACACACACACATGGACACATATATACATATATAGACACACACACACACACACACACACACACACACACATATATATATATATATATATATATATATATATATATATATATATATATATATATATATATATATGGACACAAACACACATCCTAGTTCTCCTAGGAGTCTCCCATAGGCCTCTAACCTTGACACAAAGGGACACAACCATATGGTAAATCCTATGGGTTCCAAAACCAATTAAAATTTATGGGAAAATGATTTAGAGGATAGTAAATTACCTATTAGGAGTGAATCCTAACGAAATTCTCTCCGACACGAAAATCCTTGTAGAAAGGACACTTCCACCTTGCACTTTTCTCCCAAACTTTGGTAGCACCCTCCCTTGATGGTGTAGAGAGGATCTATGGAAGAAATTTGGGGGAAAAGAGATGATTTGGAGATGAAATCACAAGTTTAGGTTTAGGTTTGGGGAAGAACTCAAAAGGGGGAAGAAATGAGAGTTTGCATGAAAAAGTAGAATGAAATGGAGGGGATGGAGTGGCCGGCCATGTATGGAGGTTTGGGGGCATTTGGCAAATGTCCAAAATGCCCTCCAAGCCTCCTTTAGGTCAAAATTGACGTATACAAAAATTCGGGGTTAAATGGGCCAAGTTAAAATCTACAAATTGACCGATTAAATCATGTGGATTTGTCTAAAAGTACCAGACTAATTAGTGGGATTTATGGGCCATGTCTAACTTAAGTTTGGGTTCCATCTAGGGTCTGAGCTACCCGGGTCCCCGATACAAGTCGGATTGAGATGAAATTCGAACCCGACTTAAATAATCCCCAAATAACGTTATAATTAAATAAAAATTTCTAAAATTTCTAAAAATACAAAATGACCAGTTTACCCCTATTTATGAAAAGTGGGAGTGACACTTCTTCATCGGTGACGATTTCACGGGAGGAGTACGAGATGTGCCTATCTTTGAGGCGCGGCGGTGCCCCTCCTCCTCCAGATCCGCAGTAGTCCGAGTTAGGACTGTTTTATGAGATTGTAGTATTTTTTAGTGTTTATTTATGTTCATTATTTATTTGTGTAGACTTTCAGCATTGGTTGTGGATTCATGTGGATATACAATTGTGATGTATCGGTGTAGACTTTCAGTATTGGTTGTGGATTCATGTAGATTATTTTTTAGTGTTTGTTCCTATCATATGTTGGTTGTAGACTTTTACTCTTGTTTGCGTTGATTGTTATACTATTGTGATGTACCGGTGTTGAGTGTTCCATCGAAGGTGTTGGCGAGCCCAGGGAGAAAAATGTGCTCGTGATTTTTTTGTTATTTATTGAACTGCAGTTAGAAAATGTGATCCTGTGGACATTCTATAATTTTTTTTTGAAATTTAGCGACGGTTATCGACGTTTAGCGACGCAGCTGAACGTCGGTAAACGTCGGTAAGTCCCAAGGGATACCGACGCTTACCGACGTATAGTCGCATCGGTAAGCGTCGGTAAATATCGGTAAACGTTCCAGGATTTTTCTCGTCTACAGAGTTGGTGAACGTCGGTAAGTACTAGATATACATCGCTAAATGTTGCAGAATTTACCGACGTTTCAAACGTCGCCATATTCCCGACGGTGCACCGGTGAACGTCGGTAAATGTTCAAGAATTACCGACGTTTTCTTACGTCGGTAAGAGCAACGATTACCGACGTTTTGCCTATTAGCGACATGGCTTTCCGCAACCACAGGAAAACGTCGCTAAATACGTCGGTAAACAGTTGTAGCGACGTTTTTTTTTCCCTTTTAGAGACGTTTTTGGGCGTCGCTAATATGACTTATTCTGGTAGTGTCACTTAATGGTAAAAAAAGAAAAAAATGAAAACAATTATATCAAAATTTACCTTCTTCTTTTGATAAGAAATCAAGATATTGAAACTACACGCACACAAACACACACACACCAAGTAAGAATTATATATTATCAGATATTAGACTTTCAAACTCCATTCTTACATTGTAGGTATTCAACTGGACATAAGAACTGGATTTTCTAAAATCTGGTTTGAGCAAAATCCTCATATAGCCTAAAATAGCTCATATGCAGTCAGAATTAAACTAACCGTTAATTGAGACCTATGTTGCACAGACACGGATATGATAGGATACGATGACATAGACACGACACTTATTTTGTTGTCCTAGTGTGTTTTAGAGTGTACTGGTTATGCACGATACGTGTTTGATACGCACCCTAGATGATACAGCCCACATTTTTGGAGTGCATGTGCTTCCTAGATTAAGATACTATGGTTTTCTGATGGCTAATGAATCAAGTTTCAAAGGAAAGATGTACCAAAGAAATAAATCTGAAGGGAAAAAATGGAACTCAAAGCTATGCAGATGTTTGATTCCTATGAGCATAATTTCAATGTTGATTGCCTCCAATTTCCAGTGAGCACAATCCAGTGAGCAATTTTTTTCCTGCTCGGAGGTACAAACATCTAGTAGACCAGTACAGTTGAGGCATTGTCAAAGAAAGAGGGACGTACCTGACTATGTAAACTAGTACTCAAATATGCTTTGCATGCCAAGAAAATCTACAGTTTCTTAACACAACAGTAACATGTTACCTGCTCATTAGCATTGGGTGAAAGACCACCAACATAAACACGACGAGCATGCCTGGTTGCCTAGAAGGTCAAACTTGGTTAAGCAATATGAACATGGGAGTAAGTAATGTAATTGAACGACATATCAGAATCATACCTGCTGAGTCATCGCCAGCACTGGCATCACAGGAAGAGTTGAAAACTTTAATGAGCAAACAAATAAACAAACATGTCAATAATTATTTTATATAAAGTAATCACCCTCATAAACCAGAGGCTTTAAAATAAATAATGATCCAAGGCCAATTGCCATAGGAATTCCTGCATGCACTTCTCCCTATTTATAACACCATATACCAAAGCAAAGCAAATTCAGAGTCCTCTTCTGGATTTGAATCAAGACACACCATGTACATATAAAGATCCAGTTTTATTTTAATCAATTAAAACTTTTACTTCAGTTGTTGACATTTGTATGGAATTTAATTGATTTTGTTTCTATTTTAGTAAGCAGAGGATGAAATTGATTAATTTGGATTAACGAGCAATTGCCAATTTAATATGTAATACTAAATAAATCAATCAGAAAAGGGCACAAGCAAAGTGTTAAGGTGTTCAAGTAAACCATCTATGTCCCTCTCCTCTCCATACTGGGAGAAGCTCTGGTTTTGAAACAAAAATCCCTTGGATCAACCAATCCATCAACAAATTCCTTTTAAAATGTCCAATTACAAATTCTAGAACTAAGACAGTCTGCTAGCTACTCGAATCCCAACGAAATCCCAAAATCCACATGGCCTATATCTTTCGTAGAGTACATTGCAGTCATACAAGAAGTAAAATTGATGTACACAATTCTTCATAATAATATCAAAAATGGAACATTGAACAATTTCTAGCAGTAATAGACAAACATGATTCCAACAAATCCTAAGAGCACATGTTGATCTACTCAAGAAAAGATGTTGGCTTTTGTTTTGTGCATTTTTTCTTTCGTTAAAAAATATCATCTACTTAACAAAACGAAGGAAGAAATTATATAAAAAAATTAATAACTTGGTATTTACAGAACAGAGCGACCTAACACTCATGAATATCCACATAGGTACAGCTGCCTTGGAGGCTTGGATAAAAAAGTATTGCAAATATCACCTTGAACATAACTACAACCTCTGCTTAAAAGTTTTAAAAGCAATTTACAGTAGTTTCCATTGTGAGCACTTAATTGTAATTCAAGATCACTTGGAATTTTGATAAATGCCAGCTTAATCAAACTAAGCACCCGATATTACTCTGTTTGCCATTGATTGTAAAAGTACAGAACAATTATATAGGAGGGCTGAACTTAGACTCACAATACAAACTCGCTCGTACAAAGAAAGCCAAGGGACGAAAACCTAGGTACTGCAATCTAAGTACGATTGTTTATTTTTGATTCTGGGGGTGACGGTAGAGGCTCGGGAAAGCGACGGCAGCTCTGTCTTACTCCTTGGACGATCAGACGTAGCCTTGGCTCTGATGAAGAAATGCTCTCAGGATGCGTAGGAAAAATCCTCTGTGCGTGCCTTTGTCTCTCTGTGTGTCCAGCCGGGTGGAGAGAGTCTCCTTCTCTCTGGAATTCTCCTTCTCTTTTTCTTCCCAATTCTCCAGTTCTCCAGGGTTTGCAAAGGAATGGCACCTTACTATTTATAGAAGTGGGGGTGTGATCATTAGGGTTTGCGATAATTCTCCCTTGAAAAGTCGACGGCCAATCATCTGGACCATTAATCTTGATTGCATTACATCTGGGCAGTTAATTCTTGATTGCGCCAAATCCAAATGGACAATTAATGCTGATTGCAATGAATCTTCATAATTTGTCATGACAAGCTCGGATCTCCCGCCACATGTTCAATTTGCTTAATTACAACAAATCTGATTTGATCCGTGTAATTATGGTGATTGCACTAAATCTGGTTGTTATGATTTACGAACAGCCATAATTCCGAAGGGATAAGACAGCCACGTGTCTCAACTGTCATAAGGATTGCCATGTGTCTCGTCTGACAGAGCCGCATGAGTGCGGCCTCTAAGTGAGCCGCATACAGGTGGCCCCTTCATAATCCTAGCCATATGAAGGTAGCAGCCGTATGAAGGTGGTGGCCGCATGAGGGTGGACGACCGTATGAAGATGGAAGCCGCATGAGGGAGACGGCCACATGAAGATGGCAGCCACATGAAGGTGGCAGCCGCATAGGAGTGGCAGCCGCATGAAGATGGCAGCCGCATGAGAGAGACAGCCGCAAGAGCATGGCAGCCGTATGAACGTGACAGCCATATTGGGAGCTTCGGGGTCGGTGGATAGTGCCAGCTGTAACAAAGATTTTTTTCGTTTTCCTAGGAACACGCAATCATGTCAGAGTCATTATTTCGACTTTATGTCAGAGCTGTCACTTGTCAGGGCTGTTATTGTCAGAGCTGCCGTCAGGGTATTCAATACAGGAATTGCTTTGTGGCTAGCTGTAGAAGAGAACTACTTAGGGCCACGTGGCTCTTTTTTGAGCCGCATGGAGCTATCCGAGCCGCATGAGGCTCTAAAGGACTTTGAGCCGCATGTGTTTTCTAATGGATTTTTGAGCCGCATAAGGCTCCTTCTGTCTGAGCCGCATGAGCCTTTTCTTGTCATTTTCCATGCTTCTACAAGATCCCCTTCAAAGTTTTCAATTTGCAAAATTGAAATACTTTGAATAAGAAGCATGGATAAGTAAACTCTTCTGGCCGTATAGGGTGTTCCGACCGCATGGACTTCTTAGCCGCATGGACTTCTCAGCCGCATGGACTTCCTAGCCGCATGAACTGTCTGGCCGTATAGGCTCCCTGCCACGTCTCTCTGCCACATATGCGCTTCATTTATTGTCCTTGATTTGCTTTGATTTAAAGCCGTCTTTTGGGACAGGATCCCAAGGGTCAGCTTTTTAAATATTTAGATTTGACTCGATGCCCGAAGAGTTGATTCTGTCTTTATGCAGCACGCGGATCGAAGCGTCCGTCGGTTCATGAGCCCCCCTCCTTCTGCCTATAAATAGGAGCATTTTTGGACAGAGATGTAGCTCCCCTTCCCGGAAATTTTTTTTGAAATATTTATTTATTTATTTATTTGATTTAAATAGGGATTTTAGAATTTTATAAATATTTATTTAGTTAATTATTACGGTAGATGATGTTAGCCATGGTTGAGAATTGAAATACAAGACGACTAGGAATCATGGCACGGTTAGTGCAGTGGCGTGCTTTGACTAGTGTATTAGCCCTGGTAGGGAAGACCGAGCCATAGTGACGTCCTAACTAAGAAAACTAGGCCAAGTTACGACTTAACCCTACCGAAGATTTTATTTATTATTTAATTATATTATTGAGTTTTCGGGAACCCGGTTGTACCGAACCTGTCCAGATTGGACCCAAGTCAAATTCAAGCCCATGTAGTCATATAGTGGGACCAAATACGACCTTGTAGACATGTTTGGTAAATGCAAATATTTTGTGTATATATTTAGGAGTTGGCGATTTATATCTATTAAATTATTTATTATAATAATATGTGTATATATATGTGTATATATATTTCTATAAATAAGACACTATATTATGAATATATAATATTGGGATATATTTTGGTTGTCATGAATATTTATTGTTGTAATGGTAGGTATGCATGGAAGTTATGTATAAATAAATATGTAATATTAAATATGTGTGCATGTGTACGTATATATAAAATATAGATTATATATATGTGTGTATGTGTACGTATATATATTTATATTATATAAGTGTGTGTATGTATGGATAAAAAAATACATGTATATGTGTGTGAATATATATATATATATATATATATATATATATATATATATATATATATATATCTATATATATATATATATATATATATATATATATTATATATATATATATATATATATATATATATATATATATATGCATATATATAAGTATTTGTATATATATATATATATATATATATATATATATATATATATATATATATATATATATATATATACGTATATATACAAGTACATGTGTGTGTATATATATATATATAAATATATATATTTTTATATATATATATATATATATATATATATATATATATATATATATATATATATAAATGTATAATGTATGGTGTATACGTGTATATATATATATATATATATAAATATATATTATAGGTGTGTATGTGTGTACACATATATATGTATGTATGTATGTATGTATGTATGTATGTATGTATATATATATATATATATATATATATATATATATATATATATATATATATATATATATATATATATATATATATATTAATATACTAGTTAAATATAAAAAGAAATAGAAAAAAAGAAAAGAAAAGAAAACCAGCCCTGGGCCACCCGGCCCCAAACCCCTAAGCAATACCAGCAACTATACTACCCAACCCGACCCCTGTACACCACCGCAGCTATAAACCGAGTTATATACTCGAGATCAGTTCGACACAGGGATAGAAATCATCTAAAACCCTAACACATCGCTCCACTGATGGCGCGCCACCCTCCCCCATACCCTGGGCGGCCACCAGGCGCCGCGCGCGTGCGCCAGCGCCACCGCGGGCGGCCGTCGGCCGGCGACAAGGCCGTACGAGCGCGGAGAACAGCGACAGTAAACACCCCACAGGTACCGACTTCTAATGCAGTTTTCTTCCTCCTTGGTTGATGAAATCAAGATCCGTAAATTCATACGTATAGACAACCTGACCGACTTCCTATCCCTTCAAAGGGATTTACGTGTGGCCCATTATTTCGATCAGGAACTCGATGTAAAGTTGGGAATTTTCCGTCCGAAAACAGAACCAAAAACGACTCAAAACCCTACTTTGGAAGACTAATTATGAAACGGATACTAGGAATTTTCGAAACCCAATTTGAAACAGTGATAGGTAACACATACGAGATTAAAACACTTCCTGTAGAAGTAAATTTTATCATTTGTACAGAAAGTTATTCAATTCCGAAGTTTACCGAAAAACTGCTTTTAAAATATTTAAAAACTAGAAATTTCCTCGACCCAATCCGGGCGACGTGGTCGCACACCGTAAGCATCGAAAGCTGCATAACGGCTTCGTGGTCGTGTGGGCTTTGACGGAATTCAAATTGGTCGCGTGTGCGCGACGAATTTGATGCGCATCCATCGAAATTCACCGTATCGTGCACTTTACAAATTCTCCAATTACTTTGTGCATGCTCGTCAGATCGAGACAAAACTTACGCCATCAGGACCGTATCATTTTTTTGGTCCTGTATGCCAAGTTTGGTCCAATTCTGAGACAGTTGAATCGTACGTCGTTTTGCGGGCCCCACGGTCCCACTCAACGGGCGATTTTGTGCACGGCCCGCCGGAATCCAACTTTGGACATACGGTTGGGTTTGTATCAGAAAACCAGATCCGTAGACATTTAGTTTGATGACTTTAGAGACCATTGACTCTGGCACGCTTTTCGGTGCAAAGCGGGTCCAACGGCGGACATTATTTTTGTCCGAAATTACCGTTTTGCCCCTGTGTCCAGAATTGGACTTAAGGACAGGCAATCCTTGCTAATTTGACTATTCTGAGAATGTTGGTAATATTTGTTTCAGCTTTCGGAGACAGTTGTGATGACTTGGACTTTTTGGCGTACTAGTTGACGGTATCTTATTGATTCTTTGTGCTGCCACCAGGCAAGTATACCTTGCCTCCCTCTACAGTTTATTTACATGCATATTTCTATTATTATATAGTTTTACTAGTTGGTTATTAATTGTGATTTGTATATCGTACATGCTAGTATAGCTATAATCCTTGTACATGGTTAGCCTTGTTAGTTCATATTGGATTGGTTCTTTCATGTATCGTGATTGGATCGTATCGTGTCTTCACCTGTGTCTTGACTGAGTCGTGTCTGCAAGTATATGTGAGTGAACTGCTATTCCTTGTCTTTCCCACAACCTGCGAGTCCACACACGGGGCGAGGGTTGTCTTTGCACCTGCGAGTCCACAATCGGGGCGAGGGTGACTTGTCTTGAAGCTGACCTGCGAGTCCACATTCGGGGCGAGGGTTGGTATCCGTTGATCTACCAGCAGTTCATTTATACATACTTGATCCCGTATCCGAGTTCATAGTTACCTGTCAGTAGCCACTTGTCAGTCTCATGTCTAGTTCCCGTTTACACCCTGGTTATATTATTGTGTGATTAAACTGCTAGATAGGGATATTTTATGTATCTTGCTAGTCCTCTGAGGACCTGATGATCTCTTCAGGTTTAGCGACTGCATGGAGTTAGTTAGCAGAGCAGGATGGTAGAGGATTATGATGCATGATACAGGTATTTGTTTGTGTTATTTCTTTATTATCTTCTCGTGCTTTATATTCAGTACCATGATATACTCTTCTTATTTATAGACTCATATCATTCGTGGAGTCTAATCGAACAATATGCTAATGGGCTGCAGACCATGACCCATACTTGTTCATTATTGTTTATATGATTCCTGTGGATTGAGATACAGTTTTACCCATGACCTTGACAGCTTATACGTACTCGAGTCGGGCTGGAGTCCGCTCGATACGTAGCTGGCTTGCTCACGAGCTCGCGTCCGAAGATCGAGTGCGGGTCATGACAAGAGAGGCTTCTTTACTTTCTCATATCTTCAACTCTTCTTGCCCTAAGTTGCTGTCTTCGTCTTCCTTCTCCGTTCATCAATTAACAATGGCCCCCAAATCTTCTAAAGCCGCGGCGAAGGGTAAGGGAGTGGCGTCTTCATCAGCCACGGCGCCTGAAGTTCACCCCGACGTTCACCCCATCATTGCTGGTAAGGGTTTGGGAATATCATATACTTCGAAACCCTAAAAAAGACGGCTCTGTTGCATGCTTTATGCACAAGCCTTTAATGCGTCGCTCGTCTTCATCGAACTGTTCAAATTGTATGGGCCGTATGTATGTCCCACGTCCGAGCCGCATGGGGGTATACCCCATGTCCGAGCCGCATAGGGGTTTGTCTAGTAGCCGCACAGGCATTTCACAAACTGAACCGCATAATGACTCATCGCACAGAGCCGCATAAGTCTCTCTGAATCGAACCGCATGAACCCCCCCTTAAACAGGACCGCATAAGATCATCTGGATTGGGCCGCATAAGGCTGTGCTGAACCGAGCCACATAAGCTCGTCTGGATTGAGCCGCATGAAGCTCTGGCCATCTTCTAACTTTGTTTCTTTTTTATCTTTGATTCTTGCAGCATCCCTACCGAAAACTGAGATCATTGTGAAGGAAGAGCTGCTGCCTCCTTTCAAACAAGTGTCATCGCTCGTTAAGGAGGAGGTAATACCAAAAACGGAGGAACAGAAAGGAGAGCTGGCGCCTATTGAAGTTACTGTAAAGGAGGAGCCCCAGTCTGACGGCGGTAGTATTGGGAGTTCTGACCCTCCTGCTCCGGACGAGGATCTTGCTCAAGTAGATCCTTCATATGAAAAATGGTTGAGGGATTGGTATATGCGCCCTCGCAATTAGGATTCGTAGGCTCTCATAAATTTCTATCTTTTGTCTTAATATTTCTGTCTGTCTTTAGCTGCAGTTTGTATTTTGCTTCTTTTGGACATCAATGTAATCTTCTTCCTTCTTGTCTGAATGAAATGATAAAAAACTTTTCTGGCTTGCTTATGAGATGTAGTCGTGTGAATGTAATTGATCAGAATACATTCGCTCTATTCTTTGCTTGTAGTAGTTGCCTCAATGGGAGACTTTTTGTAGACCTATTATCCTTGGCGTACCCTGGTTCTGGATACGGATAATAAGTTGGGAGATAACCAACATACTTACTCAGAGGTAATGAGGACATGGTAAATATGAGGGTTTCTTCGATGGAGCCTTCCCACTCAGAGGTAATGAAGACATGGCAGGAGTGGGCTCCATGAAGGGGTACATAGAACAACTCAGAGGTAATGAGGACATAGAAGCTC
Source organism: Iris pallida (assembly GCA_029216955.1). NCBI lineage: Eukaryota > Viridiplantae > Streptophyta > Magnoliopsida > Asparagales > Iridaceae > Iris > Iris pallida. The sequence continues at coordinate 11,053,265 of JANAVB010000197.1, forward strand.
TATGTGAGGGGGCGGTTTGTTTTTGATGGAAGTGAAACAACTCAGAGGTAGCATCGACATGGTTGTCTTAGGAAATTTGTGGATCTGTTACCCTTTTTGTGTACGGAAAGTGCGGGTAGTGGATCATGAGGAAGGAGCTCCTTTTAGGAAGAAAGTTCAGAGGTATGATCATACGTGACTTACTACCCAAAAGATGCGATATAGATTGACCAGGATGGGAGTTCAGCGGTACCTGCGGGTACATAACTCGACAATCTGGAAGATTTGGAGGCAGAATGTGAGTTCAGCGGTACCACAGGGTACATAACTCAACTATCTGAAATATTCAGAAGCAGAATGTAAGTTCAGTGGTACCAGAGGGTACATAACTCTACAATCTGGGATATTTTGAGGATGAATGTAGGTGAGTTCAGTGGTACCAAGGGATATATGACTCGATAATCTAAGATGTTTGGAGGCCGAATGTGAGTTCAGCGGTACCAGGGGGTACATAACTCAACAATCTGAGATATTTGGAGGCAAACTGTGGGTTCAACGGTACCGGAGGGTACATAACTCAATAGTCTGAGATATTTGCGGTATGTCGTTTCAGACATAATACTTATTTAGGAACTTGCCGTTGATGGACAACATGAGCAAGTCTCCATTTTGCTTTGCGAGGCGATAAGCTCCATTGGAGAATACAGTCTTGATGATGAACGGGCCTTTCCACTTTAGCTGGAACTTGCCGGCGGTCTTGTGAGTCATGACCATCGGCCTCCGAACTGCCAAAACAAGATTGCCTACTTGAAACATTCTGATTTTGACCTTCTTGTTGAAAGCTCCGGAGATTCGGACTTGATACAGCTCAATTCGTTGTTGAGCTAACAGGCGCTTCTCGTCTAGGGCCTCCAACTCTTGTAGTCGGCGATGGTGATTATCGTCTGTCGTCAATCGATAGGTGAGGGCGACGCGGAGTGAGGGGATTTGGGTCTCCAAGGGGAGAACTGCCTCTCTCCTGTATACCAAGGAGAATGGTGTATTCCCGGTGGCCGTCCGTACTGTAGTACGGTATGCCCATAAGCATTCGCCAAGCTTTTCATTCCAATCGCGTTTGTTGGAAGACACGAACTTCTTGAGCAGCTTGATTATAGTTTTATTGAACGCTTCTGCCAACCCATTAGCCGCTGGGTTGTATGGTGTTGAAGCAACATTCTGGATTCGGTGTTTGTCGCAGAACCGATAGAAGGCGTGGCTTGCGAACTGTGGACCGTTGTCGTGGATGATCCTTCGGGGAAGTCCAAAGCGATAGATGACGTGATGCTTGAGGAAGCTGATTACGTTTGAAGTCTTAACTTCTGTGAGTGGAACAACTTCCGCCCATTTGGAGAAGTAATCTGTGATTGTGAGTATGAAGCGATGTCCTCTGGACGAAGACGGAGTGATTGGACCAATGATATCCATTTCCCATGCTTCGAATGGCCAGGATGCTACTATCGGATGTAGAAACTCGGATGGCTGGTGAATGAAATCCGCGTGGACTTGACAGGCTTTGCACTTTCGTGCATAGTCTATCACATCGGCAACCATCATAGGCCAATAATAGCCCATTCGGCGAAGGCGGTCTTGCAACTTTGGGCCAGGCTGATGGGCCCCACAGATGCTATCGTGTGCTTCACGTACAGCTTCTTTGACTTCTGTGTTTGACAGACACCGAAGCAGTAATCTATCGTATGATCGCCGATACAGCATTTTTGTTTTGTATTATAGAAGAATCTGAGTGAACGTCTTCTGATAGAAGTGGCTTCCTTCAGATTCTCTGGCAGGATGTCGTAGACTACGAAGTCAATAAATGGTTGTCTCCAGTCTGGTGCTTCGTCGACTGTCAGCGCGGAGTGACTCTCAACACATAGAACATTATTCCTGGGACAGACCAACTCACGGCCTATGATGTCAACTAGATGATGAGCATGATTCGGAACTGCTAAGGAAGCGACGAGGCCTGCTAGGTCATTGGCTTCAATGTTCTGGAGCCTGGGAACGTGTTCTATGAAGAACCCTTCCAAGGACGAGATAATATTAATCGCTATTTGGTGATAGGGGATCATGTCTTCATGGCGAACCTCGTATGAACCCTAAATTTGATTGACGATTAACTGTGAATCGTCGTACGCTTCAAGATACTCTACCTCCAGCTCCTTTGCAAGTCGGAGGCCAATGACCAGAGCGTTGTACTCGGCCACATTGTTTGAGCAGGACTCCGTGAGGGAGTAAGCCCGATTGATCACCAACCCGGAGGGAGAGATCAGCACTACTCCAACTCCAGCGACGATGTTGCCCTTGGACCCCGTTCTGGAAGCACCGTCGAAGAACATTCGCCATACGGTATCATGAGAGGCCACATTTGAATTGGCAACCTCATCTGGAATCTCTTCGTCTATTCTTGTTGACTCCGAACCTGGATGAGTCGCTAAAAAGTCTGCCAGAGCTTGACCTTTAACCGCTTTCTGTGGAACGAAGATCATTTGGTAGGGGGACAGTAATATCGCCCAGGTAGCGAGGCGAGAGCTGAGTGCACCTGGCTTGGTCATGAGAACCCTGAGAGGATTGACTCTTGATATGACATGGATGGTTTGTCCCGTGACGTAGTGTCGCGTCTTCTGAATGGCGAACACTAGAGCAAGACACTCCTTTTCTACGACAGTGTATCGATGTTCTGGCCCCATCATCATTCGGCTGAGGTAATATATAGCTTGCTCATGGCCTGCATCATTATTTTGTGCTAGTATAGCACCGAGAGAATGCTCCATAGCTCGCACATAGAGCAGGAATGGTTTTCCAACAACCGGGGCCACCAGGTGTCACGACCCGCACCCTAGAGTAAGGGCACGAGACGTGGGTACGTCCAGCCTACGCCGTAGTGTCGGCGGTAGAACGCTGTCCTAGGTCAATCATCTAACAATATAAAGGTACATGTACAGTTTATACTCTCCGAATGGAGGTGACATAACAATATACAGTCTCAATCACATCTAAGGTAGAAGAATGAAAGACAGATAGATAGATAGTAACTCAAAGAGAACAGTAGCATAGATGAAATAAGTCTAAGTGTCTAGGATACATAACATCCAGAATGTCAACCCAAAATACAATAAGTCTAAGGGTCTATACATCTCAACATCTCAAAATACAACTCAGAATGTGAGACAAGATAATAAAGTAGAAAATGACTGTCTAGCTAAACTAGCCTAGACTACTGGGGTAACATCCTCAGCTGCAGGTGGATCCTGTTGAGGGTCCTCAACACAAGTGTCATCTAGTCCTGCTCCATAATATGTAGTCACCCATGCCTCATCCTCGTCCTCTGTAATATTTTCAACAGGTCCAGTCAGGACAGGAATGAGCACAATACATCTCACACAATTCATATCAGGTTAGGAAATACGATACAAGCAATAGAGTAAAATACAGGAAGTGCTGAAAGGAAATATACGCTGTAAAAGAGATAGCTTGTAAAGGAAATATCTACTGTATATAGAGAACTGTAAGTGGCTAGTGATGTAGAGTACAAGATAGGCATGTGAATGGCTAGAATTTATACATAATTACACTACTGAGTTTATACATGATTACACTACTTTGGAATTATTCACATGTCTACTTCTACTCCCCCGTTTCCCCAATCAATACACAAGGATCTAGACAAGTTACGTTATTATACATTACTTCACATGAGGCTCATAAATGAGTATACGTGAAGTTATACATGAGGGCTCAGTGAACATGAGAGTACATGATCACATGAGTGCACATGCATGATGGAAGCATAGGAGTACATGATGAAAGTGAAACACACGTAACATGAAGTACCCGATGCTCCCGAGGGGGATAACATCTCATGTAAAGATCCATATAGTACCAATCTGTGTTACCAACGTGACAGCATTAAGTAAGTAATCTAAAGCGAGAAAGTAAAGCCTGAACAAGTATGAAACGGTCAGAGAATGTACTCGTCTGATATATGAATGTCTGTAGAGAATATGCTGTCTGAGGAGAGGTATCTGGCTCCTGATCAGAGCAACACAAGTCACAATGTATTCTAAATAGTAAAAATGAAGTTTACTATACATACTACCTGATTCTAGGTCAATCTGGTCAAAAGTCAACTCTTGGTCAACTCTGGTCAACTCTAAAAGTTAAACTAGGTCAAACTAGTCAAAGTTAGGTCAACCAATGTCAAACTAGTTAGGGTTTAGTCAAACTAGTCATTCTAGGTTAATTCAAGTTCAATCTAGGTCAACTAGGTCAAGTTTGACCTAAGGTTGACTTTGGTCAACTCTAGTCAAACAAGGGTCAACTAGTTAGGTCATGGGTCATTAGGTCAATTAGGGTTAGCCCCTAATAGCCATAGGCTAGTAACTTAGGCCATAGGCTAATTTCTTATAGGTTTCCATATAAACCTATATCTAGAAAGTCACATATATATACATATCTATATGTATAGATATACACAAGTCTATCTACTACATATATATATATATCAATATATGTATACACTATATATAATACAAATCACACACACACATATATATATATATATAATGACATATATATATATATAATAACATATATAACATATATAGATAGTGAGAGAGGAAATAATGAGAGAGAGTGAATTAGAGAGAGAGAGAGAGATGGAGTGATACTGATACAATGGGGGGGTGTTTACAGTTTCCTGAACTAGAAACCAGACCACACACACACACAATAACACACACACACCTATATATATATACGTATATGTATATACATATGTACACACATGTATATACCCCTAAATTCCTCCTACACACACACATATATATACTACGTATACATATACTGAAAACATACAATTATATGTATAAAACATAACAAAAATCGTTTTGAAATTCGATTTTGAAAACTGGAAATTATCCCAAAAATCAGGAAAATGGGACTGTGCACAGTGAGATGGGGTAAACCCAAATACGCGACCCAAACCGAGCTAAGGCTCGAAACCCAAGGTTGGTAACACTAGCCCCTAGTCCCTTAGTGTCCTAGGTGCCTGACACGACACCACGACACAATTTGATGTGTCAACTCTCACAAAAACCCAATCGGGTAAACACTGACACACACACACGTACACTGCATCATGCACGCGTTCCTCGCTCTCGTGGACACACCACGAGACACGACACGTCTCGTGGTCATGTACACGTGTAGCCTACATATAGGGCTACACGATCGACACACTATTACGTGTCATCCCCGTGTCTACATGTGATACGACACGCGTATCAGTGTCGAAAATCGTGCGTTTCAGACTGCGTCGTGCACGCGTTCGAGCGTCTCGTGCTCGTGACACAGGACACGACACATCTCGTGCTCGTGTCCTAGTGTTCGCCCAGTGATGGGCTACACACGTGTCACCCTGACACGACACCACGACGTGTCCACGAGGGACACGAGGCTCGTATCAGAGCCGATTTCTCGGCTGAAACGTGCGCGTGTAGCGCAGTGCGTGTCCAGTACGAGTGAGTTTTCTCACTCGACACGACACGAGAAGTCATGAGACTTTGGAGGCATGTTCGAGACATTGCCCCCGTGTCCATGTCAAATTTCATGTATCCTAGTGCTCTGTGCAGTGAGCACGAACAGCGTGGTAGCAGGACACTGTTCGTGTGCATCGTGCAGTGAGTTCGTGTCCATTTTGGACACGGACACAGCACAGAAACGTGCTCAGTCATAGGGTTTCGTGATCAGCATGCCAAGGGCTACCCAAATATGTAATTCGTTTTGCAAAATAACAAAAACCATTTCTTTGAGGCATTTCACCAAACAAGGTTTTATAACCTAGGATACGTGTCCGATACGGACACCAAACCAACCCTAGATTTTACCAAACTTGACCCACATCTAGGGTAGACCTATATGCATGCATTTATGAAGAAAAAACACAATATTAGCTAGGTTTATGGGTATTTACCTATTGATACAAATTCCAAGGAAACTCAATAAAGAGGGGGTGTTTGTCCTTCCACTTGGTGATGCCCAAAGCTTGTGAAATCTGGATTGCTAGCCTCCCTTAGCACCCTTGATGTTGTAGGGTCCCAATGCAAAAGACTAGAGTGAATTTAGATCAAAAATGATCAAGTTATGGAGGTTTGAAGGAAAGGGAATTTTTCTAGGTTTTAATTCATGTAAAATGATCATGAATAAATATGATAGGGTTATATAGGAAGGGGGTAGTGTAGGGGTGTCCTTTGGCCGGCCAAAATGAGGGGAGGGGTGTCCTCTAGGTTGCTTCCAAGTGAAGGGAAAGACTTTCATGCCAAAGTATTGATCTTTTGAGGATTTTGTGGAAAATATCTAATAAAGTGCATTCTAAGATATTTTCAACCTTTAACTAAAAGTAAATATCTATCCCCTTAGCATTCTAGGTTAGTAACTAATCTCTAGATTAGGGTAAACTAGGTTAGGGGCTCTCATGACACTTAACAATAATTAAAATAATATTAAAATCACATAATTCCAAATAAAATCTAGTAAGTTACCAAAATACCCTTTTAGGCTAAAATCACTAATTTGATGTTCTAAGCCTATGGCTAAGCTCACATGGTCATGGTAAACTTCTAGGTTAAGGAATAACTAGGGTTTCCTTAGTTTAACTCCCAATTCACAAATCAACCAATTAAATGGTTTACACTAGCCAAAAATCATCTAAAATCATAACATGCATTAATTATCCTTAATAAAAGATTATAAATATAAAACTTCAAAATTATCCTAATTTCAGAAATGTGGGTGTTACACCAGGACTGGAGGGTTCGTCAGATATTCTTTGATGCTGTCGAATGCACGCTGGCATTCTTCATCCCATACGAAGGAGATGCCTTTCTTCATGAGGTGGGTGAATGGCTGACATCGCCCGGAGAGGCTAGAGATGAACCTCCTGATGTAGGCCAGCCTCCCTTGAAGGCCTCAAAGTTTACGGAGATTTTTCGGAGGACCCATCTCCATGATTGTCTTCGTTTTCTCAGGGTCTATGTGGATACCCTGGGAAGTAATGATGAAACCCAAGAACTTCCCGCTGGATACGCCCAAGAAGGATTTTGTGGGATTCATCTTCAAGTTGTGTGCTCGCATCAAGTCGAACACTGTCCTCAGATCATGCAGATGATCTTCCTTAGAGCGGCTCTTGACGGCGATGTCATCGACGTAGCATTCCACTGTCTTGTGCAGGTGGTCTTTAAAGATGATGCTCATAGATCTTTGATAGGTGGCACCAGCGTTCTTTAGACCGAAAGGCATGACTGTGTAGCAGTATGTGCCAATTGGTGTTCGGAATGATGTATGCTTTTCGTCATCAGGGAACATCTTGATTTGGTTGTACCCCGAGAAACCATCCATGAATGACATACGCTCGAAGCCGCAGGTGCTGTCGATCATGATGTCTGTGATAGGGAGGGGAACTCATCCTTAGGACATGCCTCATTCAGATTATGAAAGTCGATACAGATTCGAATCTTTCCATTCTTCTTGAGGACTGGTACTATATTGGCGACCCAGTCTGGATGTTGTTCCTCGCGGATGAAACCACTGGTTATCAGTTTATTGACCTCAGCTTCAATGGCATTCATGAAGTTGGGGCGGAACCGTCGTTGCTGTTGCTTGACCGGTTTTACGTTCGGACGGATGTTAAGTTTATGAAGTGCAACCTCGAGGTTCAGTCCTGGCATGTCTTCGTAGCTCCAGGCGAACACGTCGATGTATTCTCTGACGAGCGGTAGTAGCGATTCCTGCTCTTCGTCTGTCAGACTCTTGCTGACGAAGATGGGCTTTGGAGAGGACTCATTACCGAGAATAATTTGCACAACCTTATCCTCGGTGGGAGGCTCTTTGGGATAATACTTATGGAAGAACTGGGGTCAATGTGCATCCGATCCACCTTGATATCGCCAATGTATCCAGTATAATACAGAGGGCGATCATGCAGGTTGGTCTTGATAAGCATATCCTGCGGAGTGAAGACAATGTTGGGCATTGCACCCGTGCAAGCGCTGTCTTGAAGATCTGCAGGCGAATTCTCCCCAGTGAGATTGGACTGATCTAGATATGCGTCGGTATTCTGGAGTACCTCGCTCAATGCGACGCGAACGTCTTTGGAGTCTCAGGAGCTCGTATAGTGACAATTTGGCCGGAGTGTTGGCCAATTGTGCCAAGATGTCAAAGTTGTAAGGCCTCTCCAGCCCCTGAGGTACCTCTTTTCGGAGCGGCTTGTCAAAGCGAGTCTCCTTCGGCCTAGGCTTGTCGGTCGTCGAAGGCTGAGAAGGTCCTTGGGCATCAGCAGCTATCGGCTGATGATCTTCAGTCGAGTTACCCGGTGGAGGTTGGGTTTGTGCACCGGATCGGGTAACAACAGCAGTAGCTTCTTCGACCTCTGCCGAGATTGTGCAGCATAATTTGACTTTTCCACTCTTCATCTTGTTGGAAGCGGGTGGTGCGGACTGAATTACTTCCGGTACCAGGTCCGGGTGGACCCACATGACCTCCCCTCGTGATGTGGTAAGGGGCACTAGACCAGCAGCCTGGTCTCGGGCAGGTGGAAGGTTAGCAACTTCCATTCTTGCCCTGGGGACGGGCACTACTCCATCTTGAGTCATTGTCGGAGGAAAGCTGCCAAATTATACTGACACCATGTTAGCTGCTACGGTCACCTCTTCGAAATCAATGGCCAAGGCCTTAGAATCGATGAGATGTTGGATGTATCGCTTCAGTTGATAGCAGTCTTGTGTAGCATGGTGGACATAGCGATGATAGTGGCCGTACTTGGGGCCTTCCATCTCTGTAGGACGAGGTTTACGTCTTGGAGGAGGGAGCTGGATTCGACCTCCTTGTATGAGCATATCCAAGATGGGCTTAACATGGCCGTCTTCGAAGGAATAGGTCATCTGAGGCCACTGCTTCTCTGCCGGCTTCGGTTCAGGCTTCAGAGCTGTATCGGCCACCAAAGCCTGTTTCCTCTTGTTGTCTCGATTGTTAGAGGGGTTACCACCATTACTGCTGTTAGTGTTAGGGCATTTGCCCTTATCCTCTCCTTCCGAGACGTGTAATCCCAGTTGGCGGGCTTTCTTCAACTTGTCGTCTGTGCTAGTGGCGCTGATAATAAAAGTCTTCCAATCCTTAAACTGACTTTCGCCCATCCAGAGGCTGATTGTGGGAAGCAGCCTCTTTTAGAAAATTTCAATCAAGGAGAAATCGAGTTTACCGGAAGGCAACTTCATCGCGGTTTGACAAAACCGTTCGATATAGTTCCTTGTCAGCTCCTTTTCTCCCTGGACAACGTCCATAAGGGTGGACATCGTCACATCTTGTCCTACTTCGTAGAACCTTTCCAGAAACATGCGTTTGAAGCCGACGAAGGAATGGATGCAGTTGTCTGGCAAGTTGCGGTACCAGTGAAAGGCGACCCCTTCCAACGCTCTAATGAACAGCCGCGTGAGAATGGCGTCATCACGAGGCAGATGGTCGGTTGTGACTTCGAAGTAGGTGATGTACCTGCTTGCAGATGTCTTCCTATCATACGGATTAATGTTGAATGGTTTATATCTTGGTGGGAAGGGCACATCTCTCCATACAATAGGATACGGTTGTCGTATCCTGAGGTCCTGGCAGCTTTCTCGGGCGTGGAACATGGACCGAAGCTCCTGGACCTCTCTTTTTGCCTCCCTGGCCTCGTCTGCAGCAGTGGGAGCCGATGTTGTCGGAGGATTGTCGCCCGGGTTTGGTACAGCGGAGTTTGAGTCCGCATTGACCGCAGGACCCAAGCTTGTTTGGCCAGACGTCCTCCCTTGCAGAGTTGGAAGGGCCGCTTTGATCTCGTCCACAGACTTGACCAATGCGTGCAGTATGGCCTCTAGAGTGTCGATACGTTGGCGATCACTGGAACCATCTTGATTGCTGTCTGTCATGAATACCGTCCTCACATGAGGAGAGATAGGAGGGACGGTGGAGGACGCGCCCTCTGAGTCATACCCTTGTACAGAGAAGTCGTCAGGGTATGTGGGAATGTTCTCCCCTGGTTCAGACTCAGAAGGAGTGGTACCCCCATCTTCAGAGCTTGCCACGTCTTGAGAGTCACGGACGTTCTCGGGGACGTCGGAACCTGCTGCGTCTGTTAGGAAAACTGTTTCTCCTAGATTATCTTCTTGGAACACCGGGTTGTCGCGGATGTTTAGAGGAGTGCTACCCCCAGCTCCAGCGCCTCCCAGGGATGTGGACGACGATTCTCCAAGCGTGGCAGATTTTGCCTTTGAGCAAGTACCTTGGAAAACTCCTCATGTATCGGTCGTGGACGACCGCTTAGAAGAGAGTTTCTTGGTTGAGAGTTTCGGGCTAGTGACGTTTGTTTTCTTCCCTCTCCCTCTGCCAGGGACCTTGTGAGCAGAATTGCAGGAGGCAATAAGAAGCGCCTCGTCTTTCGAGCTTGGGTGTTGCAGTCGTTGGAAGATGGACCGCCGGTCTTCTTGTACTGCCGCATTATTGCAGCAGCAGTTGACAATGATTTGGGTGCAGTGATGTCCATGGAAGGACTCTCTGCACACCGAGGCTTCTTCTCTTTCCTTGCGCTTGTGAAGGATCATGTCACGCAAGTCAGGTGCGTCTCGAGCAACCTTTACACCCGATTTGTGGGCCCGGGAAACCCGAGCATTCGAGTGTATTGGCACCATGTTTGCTCCCTGATTGTTGGAAGACTTTTGGGAACCACTCTGTCCGTTTGCCGCCGGGGGCTGGACTCGAGTGGTTCGGTACAACTTTCTATCGGAGGCCCGCATAACAGTGAGCAGAGCGCTCGGATGGTCAGAGGTTGGGACAGCTGACTGAGCTCGCCGAGCCCGCGCTGTCCTAGACTTCCTCGCTCTAACACCCGAGGGTGCATAGTAAAAGAGTCCAAATGGTACCGCACAGAGTCTGGCGCATTCTCTTGGGAGCATCTCGAGTCAGAACCGCATGAGAGGCGATCAAAGACTGACCGTGAGCCGCATGGAGCAAATGGTATACGGCTGGGATTGGTGGCCGTGCAGGCTGTCTGTATGCGGCTAGCATGTGTGGCCGCATGACCCTTCTGTATGCGGCTAGGAGCGGTGGCCGTATAAGGAATCTGCATGCGGCTGGCAGTCGTGGCCGCATGAGCTTCCTTCATGCGGCTGAGAGTTTTGGCCGTATGAGCCTTCTGTATGCGGCTGACTTCTGTAGCCGCATGAGTCTTCATGCGGCTGGCATCCCTATACGGCTTCTTCTTAGACCGCACAGAGTTCCTCTTTGCCCCTGCAAGTCCAGCATTGTAGTATTTTCCTCTGTCGGACTTGGGGACAGCAGAGTCCTCTATGGTCTGAAGTGGGGCCGCAAGAGGATCTTTTTTGCCGTCTTGGGCAACAGAGAGTACTCCTTCGAGAGCTTGGGGAGGAGCGAATGATTTGGGTCTCCACTCTATGCGGGCCTTCTTCGTGCGGGCTCGCCGCTGGACCGGGCCAGTGCTCCCTTCGGAGAGCATTCTTCAAACGCCTGCTGGTTGAACCGGGCGACCAGCATTTGTTGAGTGGAGCCAAGTTTGGCTGCGTCCGATTGCGTCACCAACTCCTCAGCCGTGGAGAAGTTAGTCCCCAGCAGAGTCGCCATTGTGTTTGCCATTGATTGTAAAAGTACAGAACAATTATATAGGAGGACTGAACTTAGACTCACAATACAAACTCGTTCGTACAAAGAAAGCCTAGGAACAAAAACCTAGGTACAGCAACCTAAGTACGATTGTTTATTTTTTATTCTGGGGGGTGACGGTAGAGGCTCGGGAAAGCGACGGCAGCTCTACCTTACTCCTTGGACGATCGGACATAGCCTTGGCTCTGATGAAGAAATGCTCTCAGGATGCGTGGGAAGAATCCTCTGTGCGTGCCTTTGTCTCTCTGTGTGTCCAGCCGGGTGGAGAGAGTCTCCTTCTCTCTGGAATTTTCCTTCTTTTTTTCTTTCCAATTCTCCATTTCTCCAGGGTTTGTAAGGGAATGGCACCTTGCTATTTATAGAAGTGGAGGTGTGATCATTAGGGTTTGCGATGATTCCCCCCTTGAAAAGTCGGCGGCCAATTATCTGGACCATTAATCTTGATTGCATTACATCTGGACAGTTAATTCTTGATTGCGCCAAATCCGTATAGGCAATTAATGCTGATTGCAATAAATCTTCATCATTTGTCATGACAAGCTCGGATCTCCCGCCACGTGTTTAATTTGCTTAATTACAACAAATCTGATTTGATCCGTGTAATTATGGTGATTGCACTAAATCTGGTTGTTATGATTTACGAGCAGCCATAATTCCGAGGGGATAAGACAGCCACGTGTCTCAACTGTCATGAGGATAGCCACATGTCTCGTCTGACAGAGCCGCATGAGTGCGGCCTCTAAGTAAGCCGTATACAGGTGGCCCCTTCACAATCCTAGCCGTATGAAGGTAGCAGCCGCATAAAGGTGGTGGCCGCATGAGGGTGGGCAACCGCATAAAAATGGCAGCCGCATGAAGGAGGCGACCGCATGAAGATGGCAGCCGCATGAAGGTGGCAGCCGCATAGGAGTGGCAACCGCATAGGAGTGGCAGCCGCATGAAGATGGCAGCCGCATGAGAGAGGCAGCCGCATAAGCATGGCAGCCGCATGAACGTGGCAGCCGCATAGGGAGCTTCGGGGTCGGTGGATCGTGCCAGCTGTAACAAAGATTTTCTTCATTTTCCTAGGAACACGCCATCATGTCAGAGTCATTATTTCGACTTTATGTCAGAGCTGTCACTTGTCAGGGCTGTTATTGTCAGAGCTGCCGTCAGGTCATTTAATGCGGCAACTGCTTTATGGCCAGCTGTAGAGGAGAACTACTTAGGGCCACGTGGCTCTTTTCTGAGCCGCATGGAGCTATCCGAGCCGTATGAGGCTCTAAAGGACTTTGAGCCGCATGCGTTTTCTAATGGATTTCTGAGCCGCATAAGGCTCCTTCTGTCTGAGCCGCGTGGGCCTTTTCTTGTCATTTTCCATGCTTCTACATGCTCAGCCAAATAATCTTGTTCAGAACACTCTAGAAGTTCAATTTTGGATGTTTTCAAATGGATTCTTGGGTTATTTGGAAAAATAATACCATGTGGAGAGTAATTTGGGGAAAAATAATAATAATAACCTATTTTCCACCAATCCAATCTGAGAATTAATCATTTGCACGAAGACATTAATCTTCCTAATTTCTACATTCTAATCTAAAAATGTACGAAATCAGAAGTAAAATTGTAGGCAGGTGGAGAGAATTTGGGGCAAAATATTAGAACAATAGGCTTACTTGTTATCAACATTCCTGTTGCGGCTGCGGCGGCTCTGGTGCTCGTGATGTTGTTGGCTCCGGTCATTGATGAGGTTGTCGTTGGCGATGGCGGTCGCCATGTTGAAGAGCAGCTGTCTCGACGTGGACAGGCTTGGCGAGCAGGAGGCGGAGGACGAGGCGGAAGAGGAAGGTGACATAGAAGGCGAGGGAGCGTTGTGTGTCGACACCGGCACGGACGGAGGAGAGAGGAGCTGATCCATCACGTCGCTCCACTCGCTCGTGGTCGCCGTCGAGCAGGCGGTAACACTGACCGCGTCGTCCTCATGGTCTGGATGGGGAGGTAGATGGAGGTGAAGGAGGGGTGGCGGAGGAGGAGGCGGTGGTAGTCAGGCGAAGGAGGGAAAGGGGACCACGTGGAGGAGATGGGGTCGACCTCCATCATTGGGAGGTCGTCAGAGTCGTCTATGGGGAAAACTAGGGTTAGGGTTTCTCTCTTAGGGATGTTTAGAGGAGAGGAGCGGGAGGGCTCTGTTGGAGACTCTCTAAGAGGAGAGGAGTGGGGGGCTCTCTCTCTCTTAGTGAGAAGAAGGTTAGGGAGAGAGGAGGAAAGGAAGGGGACGATCGGGAAAACGTTTGCTGGGTTCATGGATTAAAAGGAACCACAACCGTCAACAAATATAAAAGGTTTGAAAAAATTACTACAATGACAACTGAAAAAATTCTGCCAAGTTTTTCGCACATACATTCGTTGACGGTTATCACAAAACCGTCAATAAATAAATTGATGTTTCTTGACGGATCATCTAAAACCACCAACTATTAGCTATAAAATTGCTAAATTAACATAAAATGTGTCATTTCTTGACGTAAGACTAATACCGTCAAGATAACCCAATTCCTTGACGGTTTTTCATGAGCGACGAGAAATAAACCGTCAAGAAAGGCAATTTTTCTTGTAGTGAGATCCAACGGTTGTTAACATAGAGATACAAAAAATGAGGGGATGCGGATCTCTCCTCTCTCTCTCTCTCTCTCTCTCTCTCTCTCTCTCTATATATATATATATATATATAGAGAGAGAGAGAGAGAGAGAAAAAAAATATATATATATAGAGAGAGAGAGAGAGGAGAGATCTACATCCCCTTATTTTTTGTTATATATATATATATATATATATATATATATATATATATATATATATAGAGAGAGAGAGAGAGAGAGAGATCCGCATCCCCTCACTTTTGTATTCCTCTTTCACATCCGTTGGATCTTGTTTAGGTCATCTAATCTTAACCGTTGATTTTCAATGGTTAAGATTAGATAACTTAAACAAGATCCAACGAGTATTATCATGGGGATGTATGGGAGATGCAAAAGTAAGGGGATGTGGATCCCTACTCATATATATATATATATATATATATATATATATATATATATATATATATATATATATATATATATATAAGGTAATTGTGGCGAACGCTCCCAACGGGAATCGAACTCCTGACCACACGGGCCGCATGTCTCACCACTACCACTAGGCTAGAGGGTATATATATATATGTCATGCCCCAGAACCGAAATACCGGAGAGCGGGGGCAGACATAGCCAGCTACGCAATCCCAAAGTACGTTAATACTCTGAAATCACGTATAAGCTGTCAAGACATGGGGGTTACTCTACAAGCCATCAGTCAATCCTATGGTTTAACAATCCTAGGTATCTCAATCACAGTCAATTATACAAGAGCAAAGAGTACGATCATCATACATACAATAGTAAGGCGTCCCGAACCATATATACATGACTGATCATAAAGCCAGTACCACAGAACTGAGGACTAGCTAGAGTATTAGTCGTACATGATAAGGACTAGCTATAGTCTTGAATACACATATCATGTTTATGCTCGTAGGCTACAATATCAAGAAAATACCAAAACACGAGCTAAACACGTGCTCGGGGCTAAACGTTACAAGAGAAGAATTTACATATCAGTGGGAGGATGAAGAAGAAACCCACTGAGGCACTCGGGTGCTTCGGCTGGTCACCGTCGAGTAGATGGTGCGGTAGAATCCTTCGGGCTCTTCTATCAGAACCTGGCCATGCAAAATCAGTAGGGTCAGACCCCAAATAGCAAGTACCACAAAGGAGACCGAACTATGAACTTAAAACCAGCAATCATAGGCAATCAACAGGGAGACAAAGCAATAAGTAAGGGAGGATCGAGATTCGTGCAGTACCAATGCACTCATCCCGATCATAGAAAGACAGTAAGTAAATCATCATTATTTGACATAAAGTAAACTGGAGAACGTATTAAATAAATAGAGCTAGGCAATATACGAAGAGAGGACGAAGATACTGTTCCGGAAGCCAGTTACAACCCTTAAACCAAACAAGGACCGGGATTGTAACCCTTCGCCTGAACAGAACTTGGTCTCTGATCATTTATTGCTAGAGGTGACAATCATTAAGTGACAGTGAGAGAGTGACAATACAGAGTACAATACATTAGAGTGACAATCATTGCAATCATTACCTTGGAACAATTAGGAACTGGATCTAGACAAGACTTAGACTGGAAAGGTGATATACGATAGGATAACCATGGGACTATTCAGATAACCAGGTTACAACCCGTAAACCAAACAAGGATCGGGGTTGTAACCCTTCGTCTGAACAGAACTTGGTTTCTTCCACCATTTATCGGCAAGATAAAATAAGAAATCAGGACATGTAACAATCATGTACAAGATCAAGACAAGACTAGACAGACTGAACTCCATCCAACAATCACGGCCAAGCAATAAGTACGGCTTGATACTTTAACTAACTAGGGTTATCACAGTCCTAGTTACTAACAAGATGCAAAGAGATTTCCAAGTCCAGTTACCCGCCTGCTGCTACCTGAGTGATCCCAGCAAAGAAAAGAAAAAGATAGCATGATATAGCAGACACACTGTAGTAAGATACATGTGTCCTAAGGTACCACACTCGACGGCGGGCTGGAAGTGCGCTCATCTCGACGGATAGCAACAAATTCCATGTATATATATAAGGCCGGGATCAAAGGGGCAACAGGTAACTGGAAAAGTCTCTTCATGAACTACTTTATTATTCTAGTTATTAGCCTTAGCCATTTACAGTAGGTAACCCTGACCGTGGTACTCAGGGGTCCCCATTCTAGACATGATGCAAGACAAGACGGGTTCATTTGTACAAGCACAATCGTCCACGGTGTCCAAGTTATTCAATCTTATCATGTCAAGCTAGCCGTCGCAACAGTAGTTCGAGAAATATCATGTCAGGTCATCATGTCAAGAGTGCGCCACGGCGGGCCACTATCAAGAATTATCATGTCAAGTTGTCATGTCAAGTTTACTGGTCAAAAGTGCGCCACGACGGGCCACTTTTATTATCATTATTACTTATCATGAGTGCGCCACGACGGGCCACTATCAAGCATGTCATGTTTACTTGTCAGGAGTGCACCCCTACGGGTCACTATCGTGTTCAGGGCACATGTGCATGACAGTATAGTGCAAGCATTCAATCAGGAGGCTCAAGTTACGCTGAGATTACAAGACACAAGTCATCAGTAAAGATCAAATAACAATAGAGAAATAATAATAATAACAATAATTAAATAGCTGGACAAGGCACAGGAAGGAGCCCTGCGGCTCAGGGTCACTATCAAGTCATGCTAGTTCTTTGTCACACCATGTCATGTACAATTGTCATTTCAATCATGTCAATCAAATCGTGATTATCAAGTTCGGGTTCATGCGGCTGGGGAAAGAAATCCATGCGGGTCGGGGGAATTAAGAGCCCATGCGGCTCGGAACAAGAGCAGCTCATGCGGCTGGCAGAGGCGGTAGAACATATGCGGCTAGCGGGGGAGCAATGCCTATGCGGCTCAGAAGACATGAAGCCCTATGCGGCCAGGAATGATACTCAGCCTATGCGGCCAAGAGAGAAGCGGGTCTATGCGGCTGAGGGCGAGTTGGACCCCATGCGGCTAAGGATGGACTCGGCCTCATGCGGCTGCATAGGCAAGGGGGCGCATGCGGCTGAGAGAACACTTGCTGCATGAACTAGTCATGCGGTCAAGTCAAGCACTGTTCTTCTTCTCCAAATTTTCGAGAAGAAGAACACCATGAAGCCAAGCTTCCAAGCTCCATAAAACCCTCATTATAAGTCCAAATCCGAACTTCCATAGGTCAAAATGGGGTAGAACGAAATTCTCTACAACATAGAACCATCAACTAGCAAAAATATACAAGTTAAACAGATCAAAACCCATGAAAACCGAAATCTCTTCAAAGCTAGATCTACAACAATTGAACCATCAAAATGGAAAACTCCAAGTTCTAAAGATGCTTAGAATGTAACAATAAGGAGAATGGAACAAACGAAATGGAAATCGTCCAACATTCGACAAGGTGTACTTGTCTCTCTCTAATGGCTAGGGTTTGGTGGAAAAGAAATGAATGATGGTGAATGAGGAGGGAGAGAGAAAAAGTGGCTTATATAACAAGCTCAAGTGATCTTCACCATTCATTCCTCTCCACTCAATCTAAGCCATACACCTCATCTCATAAAGAACCAAACTAAACCAAACCTAGTCAAAGTGAAACCGAACCAAATAAAAACCAAATCCAAGTTAAACCAAGTCATGAAACCTATACTTAGGAAATTTTAAAATATCACGCAAATCGATAAATACGAAATATGGCTCAAATAAACACGTATCCGTATAAAATATCGATACGGTGAGACGGGTCTCACAATCTCTTATAGAAAACACAAAGGTTTTTGAATCCTAGGGCTGACTGTGCCAAGATAAAGAGTGGTTGGGATTTAATCTTGGTGAATCAACGGTTGTGGGATTTTATGGGAAATCCAAAGAGTGGGATTTGCACTCATAATGGTTGTGGATGAGCATTATTGAGAGTGGGGTTTTATGGGGAATGAGCATTATTGAGAGTGGAGTTTTATGGAGAATCCAAAGAGTGGGGTTTGCACTCATAATGGTTGTGGATGAGCATTATTGAGAGTGGGATTTTATGGAGAATCCAAAGATAATTCACATCCAGCAGTGGTTGGGATTTAATATTTTGATGGGGGCCTCATAATTATTATTGTTCGTTTAAAATTGGGGGTCCAAGATTTTGATGGGGAATACCTTAAATGAACCATGCCCTATGGGCACGGGTTATGACTAGTATATATATATATATATATATATATATATATATATATATATATATATATATATATATATATATATGTTGAGAGGGTTGTCAAAGAAAAGCTCATACGGAAGATTTATGGTGCAACTCCACATAAAATCAAGAAAAAGTTCGTACTCTGCTCTTAAGGGTCACCATTTGAGATAGTTGGAAGAAGAGATCTGTTCAAAGGATCGTCTACTTCGTACAGGGAGTTGGGCGGGTGATTTCAGTTGTAATCTTGAGTTTGATGAGGAGTTGAACTTGGGGGGCAAATGGTTCAACATTTTTTTTTTTTTTGTTAGTCTTCTATTTTTCTGGAAGTTATAAAGTTTATGATTTGTTCAGGTAATATAGTCACCGAAAATATTGTTTTTAGTCTGTCTTGATGCATTTGTTAGACGTTAGTTCGTTATCTTCTAAAGGGTTGGCATCGCTTCCGTGCGCATGTTCTGCAGCCAACACAGCCTAGACCGATCCGATGTACACTAGTTCAAACCCGATCAAATTATCTGGGCCAGGTTAACATCATGAGGACGAGAAACTGTGATGCCATGGAAGTGAATTTTTAGAACCACAATCTGTTTCCTTGCAAAAGAAGTGCAGTGGGAAAGGGAACATAATGGAACCCCAATCGCCTGAATGCTGAGTAAACATGTCTTGTGCGAAACCATGATCGCATAATTGGATCGTTCATTATTCGTGTTGAGTTTTTACTGGAGGAAAAAACAAAAATCTAAGGAAGCTTCTTTATATATATGTTGGCAATTGGAGTTCTGAATGTAAGTTGGAAGTCGAAATTTAAGTACTTCAGTAATTTCGTACAACATTACTATTTGCTTGGTCCTAAATTAAGCTGGAAGTGTGTGGTTCACTACTTGCAACATTTCTATGCTTAAGACCAATCCATCAGTCGTGTTAAACGTCGCACGTAAGGCAACTAACAATCGTATTTTGACTTGATGCTGGGAATTGGTTGACATATTTGACTAATACAATTGGATTGGATATTGTCAAAGGCGGTTCGAGAATTCTCGAAAAAGTGAGAGTTTCAATTTTTCTAGACGAGTTTTATTAAATTTTTTTTTCTTTTGGATGCCATTTTTATCACTCAATTTAACAAATAAATATTCACAAAAATTTAATAAATAAAAATATGATATAAAAAATAACTTAGTTGAGTAACCTGACATTTTTTCTAATAGTCAAACTAAGGCCAACAAAATTAAGATCATTTGAAGACGAAAGAACAAAACTGTTAAAATTATAATAAATAATATTTGAAAAAATATTAAGTAAATTAGTTGGTCCGGTGGTAATGACTCTCTCAATGTATTTTTTCATTCGGTTTGAAACATCTTCTCGTCATTTTGTTTACTAAAGCTTACTGCGTATAAATGGGTGAAGGTTTGGATCGTCTTCTTACTAAAGTTATTACTATGAAGTACTAGTACTTAAGTGGGTCTAAAGCATGTTCTAACCTTTCCATCGGCTGGGCAGACTAGTAAGTATTCTTATCCTGTTCGGAGGTCTCGTCTATTCAGACGGTCGTCCAGTTTGTCCACCCTATGGTCCGACCTTGTATATTTCTAAATGTTACTATTGTTTAATTACTACAACTATAAGAAACTAAAAAGATCAATACACATATCCAAGTGCTTACAAATTGTTTGGATAGTTCGGATATAGAAGTACATATAGTACCCGTGTCCATTATCAATGGGAAGGAATAATGAAAACTTCTGTATATGTTAATTGAATTGGAAAAAGGGATGCAAATTAGGGTTACATTGAACTTGTACATAAAGTACGGGCGAGTTCCTTTTTACAAGTATTAATTAAATTGAAGTCCCTTGTCCTTAGTCCTTACTGCTATTGAAGCTACATATACATGCATGACAGCAAATTGATCTCTAAATGAATTAATTCGGACAAAACAAGAATCAAGAATATGCATGCTACACACTATAATCTATATATCGATCTGAAGTGTTCATTTTTGTTCGTCCACCAAAACTTCCGTAGATGTTAATGATTGCCACGTGGGAAACTAGTGGTCTAAACTTGTGTAGATGTTCATCATCCAATCTCCGTCTAGCGGGGATGAGGAGGCGCCGCGTAGCCGATCCCTTTCCTCGAAGTAGGGAGGATCATGAAGACGAGGCTGGACACGACCGCCGCCCCGAGCGGCAGATTGACCAGCAGCTCCTTCGCGTCCTTCCCGGCGCCCGGGAACAGGCAGGTCTGGATGTCGGAGTCGCTGAACGTCAGGGACAGGAGCACCAGGACGGAGAAGAGGGCGTGCACGCAGTCCAGCGGCCGCAGCCGCAGCCTCCTCAGGCCCCGCCCGAACGCCTTCGCCCTCTCCTCCTCGTCCCCCTCGTAGTTGAACAAGTAGAACCCCTTCACCGTGGCGATCCCGTAGTAGAGCTTCCCGTCCTCTCCGAGGAGGCTGTCGGTGAGGGAGAAGAAGACGCAGGAGAGGGAGCAGAGGAGGATGAGGACCGACGTCAGACACTTGTTGGAAGTGTAGCACTTCCCCTTGTTGGCGAAGGACGGGGAGAGGGTCTGGAAGGCGAGGACGGTGCCCGTCGGGAGGAGGTTCACTAGGTTCGACGCGCCGGACAGGGTCCTGTCCACGACCCCCGCCGTGGCGGCTCGGCTGGGCGTAGACGGTACCGGTACCGGAGTACCTATCGGGCTTCGAGTCGGCGGCGTTCGCGGAAGCTCCTTCAGTTCGGACTCCAAGGGACGTGGGATCGCGATGACGGTCGACTCTGCCATAGATTAATGTAAGTTGGAAGTGCTTTCGAGAGGTTTTTAAAGGTTTCAGGTTTGAAATTTCTGATTAGAATGAGTCTGTTCTCGATCAGTAGAGTCAGTCACGTACGCTAATGGTTCGGTTGCACAGTGTTTCTTGTAAGGAAACTGGTTAGGTCCTCGTGGCTTCCGACTACGTCTCTATGGCTCATTAATCCGGCTCGTGTCCTTTATGCATATGCGTATGGTTTTATTGGAACCAAACAAGTGGGTATATATATTCCTAAATTCCTCCAGCAATGTCCTGCTGGACACTAGAATCAGTGGCAGATTCAGAATTACAATCCACTGGGAGCACGACACAATCATAAGAAGGCTCGAAGACAAAATTTCTAAAAAAATATACATATATAATAATATAATGTTATACTAACTAGTACTATTTTTATACAATAGTACTATATCTTACAATTGTTTTCTGTAAGTTTTTATATTTTGAATGCGTTTAACTACAATATTATTGTAATACTACTAAGCAACTATGTTTTTCTTCTAAAAAGCATTAGACGTATACTTTATAAACTACTATTAAGCATAGCTGCATACTACTAAGCAACTACTCAAGCATATTTTCTATAAAAAATCCACTGGGGGCTAGTGAAGAACATGTGGATCCGCCCCTTACTGGAATCGTGCGAGGGATTGTTAGTTTCTGGAATTTTTATCAGGAAAGTTAAAAAACGGGAATACATTCAGGGGCGGGGCGGAACAACAAGTGAGCATTATTATTATTGGACTTTGGACCGAACCTAACTCAGTCGAATAAGAATAAGAGATTTGGGTTGGTTTCTAAAATAGTTTGTTTCAATTTCGGTTTTAAAAATGCTAAGATTTTTTATTCTTCGTTTTCAGTCCAAAACACAAAACTAAATAAGACTTATGCAATTATATAATACCCTCCATTTTGTACATATTTTGTGATTAAAGATTTATATATTTTGAAAAAACAACAATATATATATATATATATATATATATATATATATATATATATATGGTGGTCGGTTGATGCTTCGGGTTCCTTCTCGGTCAGATCGGCCAGGAGAGTGGTCCAAGGTGCTGCGGCGTCTTTTCCTAACATTGCATCCTTCTGGCAGACATACATCCCCAAGAAGTGGTCATTCATCACAAGATCCTCCCCACAGATGACACTCTCAACACTATCGGGTTCAGTCTTGCATCCGCGTGCACATGCTGCACGGATCGTCATTCGGAAACGGTGGACCACATCTTCTGCCAGGGAGACCTTCCGGTCAAGGTCTGGAGTGTTCTTTTCCAACGCTGCAGGATGGTTCCAGGGGACGGGTGCTTCGACGACCTCGTAGCGGCATAGGGTGCTGCATCCCATGACCACCAGATCGTAGCAGCAGCAGCCACGTGGATAATCTGGAAGAACCGCAACAAGGCCAGATATGAAGGCCACCAGTTCTCCGCAGACCAGCTTATTAGGGAGACCATTCGGCAATGTAGCAAGAGAAGGTCCCTCTGTCAACACGGCCAGACGATATTCTGGAACTCCCTACTATCCCGGGACTAGCTGTTCTGGTTTTCTTTTCTCCCCTTCTTTTGTTAGTATACGTGTATAGGTTTCGGCATTTTGTGCCTTCTGGTATACTTGTATAGCTCCGACTTTTCTAATTATGGAATAAAATGGGAAGTGTTTCCAAAAAAAAAGATATATATATATATATATATATATATATATATATATATATATATATATATATATATATATATATATATATATATATGGAAGCGGATCAAAGGCCCCGCCCGCGGAGCCCCGTCGAAGCCCCGCCCCCCCCTGAACCATCGGATCGCGCGGGGCCCGCGTGAGCCCGCGCGATCCAACGGTTAAGGGGGGCGGGGGCTTCGGCGGGGCTCCGCGGGCGGGGCTCCCGATCCGCCTCCTATATATATATATATATATATATATATATATATATATATATATATATATATATATATATATATATATATATATATATATTATATATATATATATTTGATGCAATGGGTACTTGTGGCAAACTCGCCTCCACTGAGGCTCGAACTCCCGACCACTTGGGCCGCATGCATCTCTCTCTCTCTCTCTCTATATATATATATATATATTTTTTTTTTCTCTCTCTCTCTCTATATATATATATATATATATATATATATATATATATATATATATATATATATATATATATATATATATATTTTGTCCATTTCTTGAGGCCGCCAGCTTGGGACCGTGGCCGTCCCGCGACCATCCAGCCATCCCATGCCCACGGGGGGCTCGAACTTGGGACCTTCCCCAAGTGAGCCTCCTCCCTAACCACTTGGGCTAGGAGCTTGGACTCCAATGTGGCTCGAACTCGCCTGCAATGGGGATCGAATTCCGACCACTTGGACCGCATGCATCTCTCTAAATCACTAGGTTAGAGGTCATTTGCTATATATATATATATATATATATATATATATATATATATATATATATATGATATTTTAGCAAATGCTCATATTCAAAATATATAAACTAATATATACTTGTACTTTTTTTTAAAAAAAAAACTAGCAACTGTCCCATTCCTTTGTTTGGAACAAATAAAATTTTAAGATATACTCTCACTATTTAACCAAATTTTGGCTGATTTACAAAGAAATGTGGGCCTATGCTAGTTTTTTAAAATAGTTAACTTTGGACACAATTTTGAAATATAAGAAAATATTTGTATAAAAATTATAAGTTAACCACGATCTCAACTTTGACCCGACCTATTAAATGATAGAAATATTTTAACCGAACAAATCGAATAAACTGAATTGATTATTCGGTTTGGTTCGGTTACGATTTTAGATTTTTATAATTTTGTTTTATTCGGTTTTGACTATTTCGATTCGGTTGAAACCGAATAAACTGAACTCTTACCCCTAGGCGGAACTAGGCATTCTTTCCTGGAAGCGAAAGTTCTACAACATAAACTTATATCTGTCCTTCTTTTTCTTGGATTGTGGGACAAATTTAATGAACAAATAGAACACTGCTAGCTAGAAATTTAAAAAAATGCTAGATATTTAAAAAATAAAATACTAAACAAATAAGAATAATTAAAAAAACAAAGCCTTAATAATAATAAAAAATCGTCGGGGCGATGGACCCCAATCTGACCTATGTAATCCCGTCCATGGATACAGTATTTTCAGTTTGAACTAGGACTAGCTATCTGTATTGGAAGAGTCGTCGTTTTTTTACCGACCATTATATTGTCGATGGTATAGGATTTCGTCAAGTATGATGGAAGGAAGGAGCAATGTATTTTGTATCGATGTCTAAGTTGGCAACTGTATGGAAGATGCACAAGGCGTCTTATGTCTTCTTTCCGATGGTCGTCCTATCGATTTGTGGTTAGCAGAAGAAGAAAGTAGATGACGGTTTTCTTTGGTTTCAGACAGGTACAGAAGTTCTTCTTAAGCATTATTTTGTGTTGTACTTTCTCAGGATAGTTGTAATGTAATATTCAAAGCAGCTGTATTCTTGGAGGGAGGATATTCCATTAGCTACTATCAACTTGAATGGGCACACCATTGACGTCCTCATTTTCAAATACTTTTTTTTTTTTTTTAATCTTTTCCGTCTTCTTCTTCCATGGTGATGTTGGAAGTTAATTATGACTAATTTAAGTTGGACTTTGAAATGTAACTCATTTAAATGTCAAGGTATGAAGTGGGCCGGATGGTCTAAAGTCTGTCCTGGACCCCGGTTCGATTAATGCATGGGATCAATCTAATCCACAACCAATCCTCCATAGACATTATTATGAAATTTGGGATGGTGAGGGAGCGAGGGAGGGGATGGTGGTGTATTTTGGTCAAATATTTACTTAACCGCTTATAAATTTCAATTAGAGATATTTTGATCATATTATTAAAAATGAACAAAATATTTCTATTAGATATTTGTGGTAATTTGGCAAAAAATAATTTGCAAGTAGAAATTAATTCATCTAAATTTATCAACAACAACAAAATCATTTTCTTTCCATGTAACCATCCACTTTTCTGAAATGAGGATAATTTTGAGCTTTTGTAGAAGTTTATTATTTAATAATAGGATTTATGATTTATGAAAATTTTTAATTAATTTAATACTATTTAAAATTGGTGAATTATAATTTTGACGTGTTAGCTAGTGAACCCTAGAGCTGTTGAACCTAGACTAACCATGATCATGGGGGACCTAACCATGTGATTAGAATGACTAATTACAACTCAATACCGAAGGCTTGTAGGACGACTCATATACCTCACCATTACGAACCATACCTTGTTTATGCTCTGCACATGTTGAGAGTCAATTTATGGACAAGCCTAGACAACCACATCTTGAGGCAGCACACAAAGTTTTGAAATATGTCAAACAAGCACCAGGTCAAGGAATTCTTTTGCCTTCCACAGGATCTTTGGAGTTGAGGGCCTTTTATGATGCTGACTGGGGTCGTTGCAAGGACACAAGGAGATCATTAACTGGATATTGTATTTTTCTTGGAAATTGTCACACCCCAGAACCAGAATACTGGAGAGCGGGAACAGACATAGCCAGCTACGTATATTGAAATGGAAAACCACCTCGATATACGGTCACGGCTGTCTAGATATATAAGGGTTTACTACAAGCCAACGGTCTCTTATGGTCATGAACAAGCCTAATGTCTCAATCACAAGCAAGTAAGTAAGGTCGCAAGATGTATGATCATTAAATATACAATTATAAGGCATCCCAAATATTACATATTCAGCTGATCATGAAGCTAGTCGTTACAAAATGTTAGGACTAGCATGAGTTTAGTCGTACATGATCAACCCTAGGATTTGTTAATCATGTCTACAGCCCGTAGGCAGACAGTAAGTAAAAGTGCATCGAGCTAACAGGTGCTCGTCGGCTAAACGCCTCAAAAGAATAGTTTTACAATAAAGTGGGTAAGACAAAAAGGAAAACCCACTCTTGGCCCGGGTTCCGTCTAGTTGTCACCATTGGGCTGGAAGCTTGGTAGATCCTCGGGAGCTGCTCCAAAATCTGGCCACACAAAACCAGCTGGGTCAACCCCAGAAAGAGCAAGTGCCACAAGGGGGCCACGAAATAAGAACAAAAGCCAGCAATTAGCACAAGAAATCTAATATTAATACTAGAATTTATGAAAACATGTCAGGATGATATACGACGAGATAACCATGGAACTATTCCGATAGCCAGGTTACAACCCATAAACCAAACAAGGACCGGGGTTGTAACCCTTCATCTGAACAGAACTTGGTTTTCCACCATTTATCGGCAAGATAATAATGTAAGAAATCAAGACAGGAAGCAATCTTGTACTGGATCAAGACATGACTAGACTGGTTATACCTCATTCAATCAATCACGGCCAAGCAGATACTACGGCTTACTACTTTAACTAACTAGGGTTATCACAGGCCTAATTACTAACAAGATGCAGTGAGATGATTCCACAGCCACAAGTCCTGCAGGCCATCCAGGTTACCCAGGTCGAAAAATCAGGGGTTGAATTCTGGTGGGTACATCGTCCGGGAGACAAATGTACCCTTAGGTGACTTAGAGGGTGCAACACGTGACGGTGTGCTGAAAATGTGCCCTACTCGACGGCAGGCTACAGATCCCAAGAGCGCCCAGGTAACAGGATTGCCTGTAGCTGTGTCATCTCTTCATGACTACTGTGTTATTCTAGTTATTAACCTTAATCCATTTTGGTAGGTACCCCTGACCGTGGTACTCAGGAGTCCCATCCTAGACATGATGCAAGACAGGACAAGTGGATTTAACAAGCAAGCAAGAAAGAACCACCCACGATGTCAAGGCAGGTCAAGTTAAGTTAGCCGTCGCAACAGCATTAAGTTATCCAGTCATGTTTCAAGTCAGGAGTGCGCCGCCACGGGCCACTATCAAGTTATCAAGTCACAAGGATTAATTACAAGTCACAAGTTAGGTGTGCACCCTACTGGGTCACTAGCAAGGAGATCAGGAAATACCAGGATCATAATTCACAGAAAACCCCGAAAACTGTACTAGTCATAAACAATTACTTGCAAATCGTGTTAGGCCGTGTCGGGTCGAGATAGTCGTGCTGTGTTGAACAGATCTCAGGAAAACCCAATCCACAAAAGAGAAACCAAGTCGAGAAATAAAACCAATACTCCAAGAACCAATGGATTTAAGCAAGGGGGCCAGGGGATTGGGCATACGTGCAAGAGCACGCACGCAGGGGGAGCAGCATACGCACAAAAGCACGCATGCAGGAGAGCTGCGTACGCACAAAAGCACGCACGCAGAAGAGTTGCGTACGCACAAAAGCACGCACGCAAGAGAGCTGCGTACGCACAAAAGCACGCACGCAGGAGAGCAGCGTACGCACAAAAAGCACGCACGCAGGGGAAAACGTACGCTCAGGTCATGCGTACGCTTAAGTCTGCGTACCAGGGCACGCTCAAGTCTGCGTACCAAGGCACGCTCAAGTCTGCGTACCAAGGCGCGCTCAAGTCTGCGTACCAAGGCACGATCAAGTTTGCGTACCAAGGCACGCTCAAGTCTGCGTACGCAAGAGACACGCTTCCAACAGGAAGCGTACCCAAGTCTGCGTACGCAAGAGACACGCTTCCAACAGGAAGCGTACTCAAGTCTGCGTACGCTACGCTAAAGAGCACGCGCAGCTCAGTAGCGTAAGCTAAGAAGCTCTGCATACTGCTCACTGTCTTCTCCAAACCAGCAAGAACTCCATGGTTGAACCCAAGCTTCAAAGTTCATAACTTGGCCATCCGAACTCCAAATTCGGATTTCCGAAGTTCTAACTTGGGCGAAATTGAATTCTCTTCCACATAGAAATATCAAAACCCATAAAAATCTAACTTAAATAGATCAAAACCATGCAAATCCGAAAATAGAGAAAACTTAGATCTAGAACAATGGAGACTCCAAATCACAAAATGCCAAGTTCTAATGTTGATCACCATGTCCTAATCTAGCAAATAGACAAATAAAATAGGATTTTCATGTGGTGGCAAGGTGCACTTGCCTATGGGTTGGGAGAGTTGTGTGGAGGAAGAAGAAGAAGAAATTAATGGAGGTTTATGAGGAGAGAGAAGAAGTTGGTGGAGTTTTAAAGAGGGTGGGATGTGGTGGAATGAAGGTGGAGCATAGGCTAAGGTGTTCCAATACACATTAATCCGAACCAAACCAACCCAAGCCGATTAAAACCGAGCCATGTCAAAACCCAAAATACGAGAAATACCGAAATTCCACAAGTTGAGAAAAATAAAAATACATGCCAAAATCCAGATACGAGTATAAATACGGGAAATACGGGAAATGAGGGTGACAGAAATGCACCAATTTTCTGGAAGACAAAGAAGCAAAGTACAGTATCTCGTTCAAGTGCGGAGGCGGAATATGCTCTATGGCTACTACATATTGTGAGGTATCTTGGCTACGAAATATATTGAAAGATTTGAACGTAAACCACACACAACCAGTCAGGTTATTTTGTGACAACCAAGCTGCCATTCATATAGCTTCAAATGCATTATCTCATGAGCGTACAAAGCACATAGAAATCGATTGCAATGTTGTACGTGAAAAGGTGCAAAGAGGAGTGGTTAAAACAGTTCAGATTCGAACCAAAGAACAACCAGCAGATATGTTTACCAAGTCACTGAGTTCAATTCAATTTGAAGCATTGCTCAGCAAGTTGAGCTTAATCAACATACACTCCAACTTGAGGGGGAGTATTAAAGGAAAGAATCCCACTGAATCAGGAAACTGATTCAGTCCATTACTATCAGTTGGTTGTATATATTTGATTATGCTTGATATTAGGCCAAATATCCCACCAAATCAGGAAACTGATTTGGTCAATTACTTTCACTTAGCTGTATATGGGATTATGCTTGATATTAGGCCAAACATGTGGATCTAAATTGTAATAGGCTGTGTATAAAGCTGTAGACATATCCTATGAAAGTTAAGTAATTATTTTCTTCATCATATTGTTTCTCTTTAGATCATTTTTCACTCAACGGAGTTGTGGGACAGTGATTATCATGTTAGACTTGCACAGTAGAAGTTCTTAGTTTGAATCCGGTTAGCATTTTTTTTTGTTATATTAATATTAATATTTTTTAATTTTAATTACTGTATTTTTCTTCACATATGGAGTACATTTTGAGAGTTCGTCTCGAACCCCTACATTGTATTCGAATTATCGAAAAGGTCTCCAACACCCTTCCAAGCAAACCATGAGTCAAATATCCATCATTCACTTAACAGAAAATTTACTGTACAATAAAATTTTTAATATAAATTACTAAAAACGATAAAAGTTATAAAAAATTAGGTAAACGATAAGATCCGACAGACGCACTGTCGGAATTTGGAGTGATGCCCAAATTCCGACAGACGGTCTGTCGGAATTTGGATATCACCCCAAATTTCGACAGTCCATCTGTCGGAAATCCACCCCCCCTCCCCCCGGTTCGAGCTTTAGCGGTTCAGTAGTTCAGGTTGTTTGAATTCAGTTCGTAAGGCTTATTCAAAGGGTTGGTTGGTTGGTAGGTGGGGAGTAAAGTGTTGGGTTGTTGGGGAGAGTAAAGTTGTTGCTGTGAAGGCGAAAAGGAGAAGGAGAAGGAGAAGAAGAAGTAAGAAGAACTAAAAGAAGAGAAGGAGGAAGAAGAAGAAGAAGAAATTCGGTGGTAATTTTTTTTCTTTTTCTGATATTGTATCCTAATGTTCATTCTTGTATCCTAATGTAATTCATCCTTGTATCCTAAACACTAATGTTGATATTTCTTATATTTTTCAAGGACACTGATGTTCATCCTAATATTTTTCTAGGACACTAATGTTCATCCTATTTCTCATATTTTTTTAGGACACTAATGTTGATATTACATAAACACTAATGTTCATCCTTGTATTCTAACACTTATTTTGAACCACTATCAAAATCCTACGAGTTTAATGTTCATTGATATGTATCATTTTCTATATAATTGTAGGTATTTTAATTATTTCTAAAAATAACAACCACTATCAATGAAACCTACATTTTTAAAAATACATTTGGGTGTAATTTTCTATAAAATTGTGTGTCATTTTATATATACCATTAATAACAGCCACTAATGTTCATTGATATATTAGTGTTCTATAGCTCTAATATTCATTGGTATCTACAATTAGTGTTCATAGTTGTGTAATATCAATGAAATTTAGTGTTAGGATACAAGGACGTAAACACTAATTGTGTGTCATAAACACTAATGTTATTTTTAGAAATAATCAATGATACCTACAATTTTATAGAAAATAACAACCACTAATGTTCATTGATTCAATTTTATAGAAAATAACAACCACTAAATATGCATTTTGACAACCATATTTTTACAGATGGCTACCCAAAACGATGGTCATATACCAGGGGGGCCAACTACAGAATTGATTAAGCAGCAACGCGAGTCGCACATATGTAGTCTGATATTTACTGGAGAGGTATATATACTTTTAATTCTGTTAGTCAATAAAATTTTTATTTTATATGTTTAGTAATAACATAGTTTGTATGTTTTATATATAGCTATGTGATTATAAAAGGGAAGTGCGGTGTCGAGAACACAATACATGGCGCTATGAGGGCCAACTTGGTTTCTGGAAATTGACTAGTGACCAAGAAGCTTTATTGCACGTATTTGGTTTTCATTACCTTGATCAAATACGTTTTCTACGTCACGATAGAGACTTGATTCTGAGTCTAGTGGAGCGCTGGTGGCCCGGACGAAATACGTTCCAGCTACCTTTTGGAAAAATGTCTATTGTGCTTAAAAATGTTGCAAATATTTTAGGTCTACCTATCACAGGTGAACCTATAATATTTGATGAGCAATTTTCTGCTGAGACAGCGATCACGACCTACCTAGGTGTGGAGGCACCAAAATTGAAAGGCAAAGGCCTAGTGTCGTATACATGGCCCCGTCAGAATTTTATGCACATAGATCGCATCGGTGACCAAGAAATATCAGTTGATGAGGAATGGATAAGTATTACATTTGTGGTTAATATTTGTGCACATAGATTATATATCAATTTAGTTTAGCTAATATAATATTTTTTATATTATGTTCAGGTCATTGCATGCACTAGAGCCTATTTACTAGTGCTATGTCAGACTTTGTGCAGTTCCATTCGAAGGACAAATTGATGAAAAATTTAAATGGATGTGCTACATTGATTCAGGTACGAAAATTGTTTGAATTTGGTATATATTTAAAATTTGTTATATATTTAAAATTTGTACACTTATATCATATATTTTTTAGGTTTGGTCCTACGAGCATTTTTCTATTCTATCGTTAGGCCACTTTTCCTTATCAGTAGCGACGCACATGTATTTTCGGTCGCTTTAACGGTGGACTACTGATGCGGTAGATCCCGCACACTGTGTTTACTCGGTTGCCCCGATATATCGGGACCAATTTGATTCACTACAGATTTCAGAGGTAAATAAAAGTCACAATTCTATATCTATTTAGTATATTATGTTTTATTTCCTTGTAATTATTTGTCAAAAAACAGGTTCAAATGGTGCATTATTCTATTAATCCTTATCCTTCTGAGATAGAACGAACAACATATGAATTAAGACTCCATAGGTTTTACATAATATACCATGGAGACATAATGTATCATCCAGCTGATCGGATTATGCAACAATTCGGTATGAAACAACATATACCCGAGGACCCGCCTCACTACAATCGTGGTAGAGGAAGTGCAACCGTAAGAGCTCGCAAATTAATTCATGCTTGGAATTCCAGACTAGAGATGCATAACATCTCACATTTGTCTCAGAACATAGCTACTATGGAGGACTGTAAGTTATTTTAAAGTTAATATTTTTGCCACATTTTTCTCATAACATCTCACATATTTCGTATATGCAACAGTATACGGGGATTTTGCATATAGATCTTGGTGGGGATCTCCTGTAGGCATTATTAGCCAACGTCAACCACTTCCCCGCGGGGTTAGGCACCATGTCACCCAACCGTTCCCCGATAGTCCGCCCCAGCAAGCTGACGAGATCCCGTCTCAGCAAGCTGACGAGGTCCCGCCTCAGCAAGCTGGCCAGGGGACTTCCCAGTGGGCTGGCCAGGGGACTTTCTAGTGGCCTGACCAGGGGACTTCGCAGTGGGCTGGCGACGGGACTTCCCAGTGGGCTGGCCAGGGTACTTTCCAGTGGCCTGACCAGGGGACTTCGCAGTGGGCTGGCGACGGGACTTCCCAGTAGGCTGGCCAGGGGACTTCGCAGTGGGATGGCCAGGGTTCATCGCAGTGGGCTGGCCAGGGGACTTCCCAGGGGACTGGCCAGGAGACTTCCCAGGGGACTTCGCAGTGGTCCGGAGTGACAGATTGGTTCCAAAGCTATGGTTTGGATGGAAGTTATTATACACAGATACTATCGACTCCATCAGCACCAGCACCAGCACCCACACAAGACGAAGGTGGTGATGCGTCCCAGGAGAGTACAATGCGAAGGAGAGCCCGACTCAATCTCAGGGAACTTGATCGTCTAGACTATTGGGAATTAGACAGACAAGGAAGATAGACGAATATTTTGTACTTGTATGATGTTCTGTTTTCATTTATATAAAAGGCACATTTCTTTGACAAACTATTACAGTTACTTCACATGATGTTTCGTATTCATTCTCGTGGTTGATTTGTACAACTCCTTCTATTGTGTCCTAAACCATTGCAATTACTGCATCGAAGATCTCTTGAAGATTGATCCTTCGCCATAGTACGGTTCTTTTTTGGTCTTCCGGTTTTGCGTCGTACATCTGGTACTCCAATGTCGCCTCTAACCAATGCACTTTGAATGTTGCAAGGAACTGGAATTGGCTCCAAGTGCGGCTCGTAGACACTTTTTAATGCTTCCTTTGAAAATATAGCTGGATAATAATGCTTAATCCTAATATTGCAACAATTACAAGCATAACATGCATGTACACATGGAAGAAAAGTATGATACCACTTTAAACATGAACAATAGTTTTCATTTCAGGAGTGCTAAGGCTATCAACAGAATAATCAAATTCATCATCTAAATTTTCAATTAGATAATCACTATTTTCATCATCGTTATTAACATCATCTACTACATGTTCTTCTTCAGTAAATGGAATAACTTGATGAGAAGAACTAGGACCAACGTTAAAAGTATTACAAGCAGGTATATTACTTACATTTATAGATGGGGGAGGAGTGACATAGATATTAATATACGGTGATTGTACATTCACTTGAAGAACAAATTTTCATGCTTCTTCACTATCTACATTTATACAATTAGATACGAAAATATGTCCTAATATAAATTCGTAGTCGATAGAATATTGATCAATAATTAGATTATGTAAACTAAGAAATAAAATATTTCGATCAACTAAAAGAACTTGGGTTAAACCCCCTTGATACGCTAACCCATTTAGTACACCTCCAAGCGAGCATAGTATTGTTAGATTTCCATCCATGTTGACAACAAGATGAACTTTCTGTAAGAAGAGAGGAGCTTCAGCTTTCAACGAAATAGACTTGACAAACTTTTTACTGAATGAGAGAGATGTTGTGAAGTGAATGAGAGAGACGTGGTGAAGTGAATGAGAGTTGTGATTTAATATAGCCGTTGGAATTAGAACATCACAATTGTAACGTTGAGAATTGTAACGTTAGAAACCCAACAAAAGATAACCCACCTCAACGCAAAAAAAAAAAAAAAACCAAACCCACCCAACCCAACTCCAACTCAAGTAAACCATAAATTGATTGGAATTAACCCACCCAACCCCCAACAAAAGATAACCAACCCAACCCCAAAAAAAAAAAAAAAAAAAAAACCAAACCCGAATTAACCCACCACCCAACTCCATCAGTAAACCGTAAACAAAATTTAAACCAAACCCACCAAAAAAAAGTAAATGCTTTATTTCAGCCAAACTGACTGTCGGAATTTGAGCTGATGCTCATTTTCCGACAGACAGGTTGTCGGATTTTTAACATACTCATTTTTCGACAGTCGGTCTGTCGGATTGTATTGTTTGATCAAATTTTCCAAACAACTATCGTTTAAACAAATATTATTTAAATTATTATCGCTACAGTAAATTTTCTGTTCACTTAAACCACACAGCAACGGACCTTTAGGTTGGAAGAAGGAACACAAGCGCTACAGGGTGAAAGCAAATTTATTGAATATTGCACTAAAGTCTTTGGGAAATTCATTTTTGGCGGTGCGGGGTGACCGCATGCGTGCCCGCGAGGTTGGAAGAAGGGACACAAGCGCTACAGGGTGAAAGCAAATTTATTGAATATTGCACTAAAGTCTTTGGGAAATTCATTTTTGGCCGCGCGGGGTGACCGCATGCGTGCCCGCGCCGACGTGTCAACCCTTCCACCCCCCCCCCGCCCCCCCCCCCCCCCCCCCCCCCCCCCCCTCACAAACAAGGTTGTCCCCGCATTATTGCAAAAATCATTTGTCTTCCTTCTTTTTGTGAGTATCTGTAACCTTCAAACTCGTACAATTGTATAATTTATGTCACATGAAATAAATACAACTCTGGCCCTGGAAAATTGGTATCCTATATATTCACCTCCTCCTGATCTTTCCTATCAGGTGTCGCTTTGAAGTCGAGGGCAAGCTGCATATGCCGGTTAAGATCGTTCAGGTACCTCGTAGCATTGTATTCCTCTGCGTCGAACAATTCTTCCGAGTACGTTCTTCTGCGCAACGGCACTTGGCGTACTTGTGTAGAATCCGTCATCGCTTCGCCTTTCATTAGACCTAAAACCTGCATTGGAAAATTGTGGCCTAAGATGGTCCTTGCTAAGAGTTTTAACTGGTATTAATTAGTTCGTATTGTTGTTCGGAAGCATGCCTGACTCATTCTAGGCCGGAGGATCGGTGATTGTTGGATGCATAACGATGCTGCCTCGACCAAGTGCTCCAATTGCTCACGGTCGTATGAATCTCCAAGGGAAGGATCGACCACCTCTTCGAGCTCATTCTTTTCAATCAATGGTCTTGCCTGAGTAGAAGTTATTGACAATCTCAAGGGTTCATACCAGAAACTAAGAATGTGTCCTAAATTGCTGAGAATCGCTTATAAGGAGGCAAATTTATGCACATACTATGAAATCAAATTGCTTACCCACATCAATAAACTTTGTTGTGAAGAGTCTATAGCTTTACGCCCACTGATGAGTTCTAGGAGTAGAACCCCATAAGCAAAGACGTCTGTCTTCTCGTCGACCACACCGTGCATTAGATACTCAGGAGCTAGGTAGCTGCACGAGATCGAACTTCGCTCAGGTAAAACTCGTTTGAAAGAACTAGATGATTGAAAGTTAATAGTGTACAAACCCGAATGTGCCTTCAAAACTTGAAACTGTGTGGTGAGTCAACTGATCCGGAAGCCACTTAGCAAGGCCAAAATCACAAATCTGGATAATCAAGACAATCTCAGAGAAGCAATTTCAGAAACTGTTCATTGTGCAATTCATAGGTATACATATGTAACACTAATATTGCTTGATGCTACAGATAAATCAAGATATTGGGTCACCCTAAGAATAAGGTTATATTTTCAGTATCTAGTATCTGAAAAACCTGCAGAACTTAAAATCGGTACATATTTACCTGCGGTTCAAAGTACTCGGTGAGCAATATATTCGTGGCCTTGATATCTCGATGAATGAAGCAATTTCAGAAACTATCATTGTGCAATTCATAGGTAGGTATATATGTAACACTAATATTGCTTGATGCTACTGATAAATCAAGATATTGGGTCACCCTAAGAACAAGGTTATATTTTCAGTATCTAGTATCTGATAAACCTGCAGAACTTAAAATCGGTACATATTTACCTGCGGTTCAAAGTCCTCGGTGAGCAATATATTCGCGGCCTTGATGTCTCGATGAATGATGCGACGTTGACCCCTCTCATGAAGATACTCCAGGCCGTTGGCTGTCCCTACAGCAATCTTGTACCTGACCCCCCAATCTAATTTTTCCCTCGAACCTTCTGAGAGAGCAAAAATATATAACAAGCAAATCCAGAGAAAAGGCAATTAGATGATAGATTGGTGAGGACATACCATGAAGGATATTTGACAGGCTCCCATGATGAGAGAGGCTAAGGATAAGGTGCATGCCCCCATCGAATCCAACTCCGATCAACTTCCCGATGTTTGGATGATTTATGTGAACCAATATCCCGAGTTCTGCCAGAAAATTGTTCGTGATCTCATCTGCCGTACCCCGGTTCAGCCTTTTAATTGCAATAAGCTGGCCGTCTTCTAAACACCCCTCGTAAACCTCCGCAAATCCACCCTTACCTATGACATTGTCTGCACAGCGAAGAACGACATACATAAGAATTACGAATTAGAGCTAATGACTCTTATTTGAATTCACTGCAGAGTAACAAAGCTATACATACCTTGGCTGAAGTTATTGGTGGCCTTTTGGAGCTCTGCGATGGTGAAGGTCTTCCACGAGGGCTTGAGGAAGCTCAACTCGCTATCGGGATTGCAGTTCGAAGGCTTGCTAGCTTCCCTATTGCTCTTCCACCTCGATAGCCTTCCGGCGCCAAGTGGGGGGAAACTGGACAGCCGCTTCATCGACTTCTGCCTCCAAAGACGGAAGAAACCCTTCCACAGAGACGAGCTGTGCTGGACCGACCGAGCTTGAGATGATTCGGTGCAGGAAGTGCTGTCCTTGGAGGAACATGTCTCTGAATCAGAAGACTGCAACCTGTCTTCAAGGACTCCTCTAGGAGAGGCTACATCAACCACTTCTGCTGTTTCTTTCTCAACATCATCTAGAGACCTCAAATCTGTACAATGGAAGGTAGAATTTGGATACAAATTTGATACTTGTCCAGTTTCAACAAGGTGTCAAAAAGAGCCCAAGAAAACTTAAAAAAACTTCAAGTTTTGTTCTTGATTCATGAATGTAACTTTTGTTCTAGCAGTGACCAAGAAAAGTGATAAGTATAAGAATGAGAAGAAGAAAAAAAATGAGAAGTTACCTAGCGCAGACGCAGATACTATTGATTCCTTGTCATAAACCTGTAAAGCACCAGATTTTGATCTTGGGGAGCTCCTCATGATAGGAATATCAATTTTTTCTCTGAGAAGGAGAAGACGAATGCAAGATTAAAGAGGAGGCTGGCAGAGCCATTGAAAATCGAAGAATGCAAAGGCAAAACATGCTAATTAAAGAATTAAAACTTAGAACAAGTAATATGTTTAAATTTTCGAAAGAAAAAGGCTAATAAAATATGAAACATAAAGATCAATTCAAACAGTTTGAAGTAGAGTTGGCTCATGTTCCTTATGGTTCCATATGTTGGGGCCGGCAACGCCTACGAATCGCTCTGATTCATGAGTCTGAAACTGCTCTGATTCATGTGTCTGAAACTGACCGCAGCGG
Source organism: Iris pallida (assembly GCA_029216955.1). NCBI lineage: Eukaryota > Viridiplantae > Streptophyta > Magnoliopsida > Asparagales > Iridaceae > Iris > Iris pallida. Next base: position 11,091,237 of record JANAVB010000197.1, read on the forward strand.
AAACTAGGCCAACCAACCAAAAGATAACGAACCACTGTCTAACAAGAACGTCAAGTCAGATCAAACACAGTATTTTCAGTGACCGTGTCACCTGGACAAATCTCAATCTTTATACCTTTGTAGAAGATACAAGACTGAATACAAATTTGTTGAACCCTTTGCCCAAATGTTCAATCCCATCACCGAACTCAAGAATAAAGAAATAGATTACAACTGAAATCACTCGCCCAATCACGTAGCGTTCTCCTTGAACGAGGTAGACGATTCCCCGAACAGATCTCCTCTTCATGTTGTCTCGAACAGTGAGCCCTAAGCAAAGTACCGACTTTCTCTTAGCTTTCCTGTGGACGAACACCCTTAATCTTCCGTATTGTGTTCCTATCATTTGTACCTCCACGCTCAACACATATATATATAGGTTGAAAAACCATATTTTAGATCATATAAAATCCTAAATAGCCCAGGATCAATCTTGGACGTCCAAATCTAATCACAATAAATATTTGATGCAGATTTGGGACCCACAACAGTGTTGTCCGTCGACAGACCAACCCAAACCGAATTTGGTTGGGCTAGGCCCAATTATGCTATGAGAATTTGCCAGGGTTTAGACAGAATTCGGCTAGACCGAATTTGGACCGAACTCGATCACTTCCCAGCAGAACTCCTACTATGTCCCGACAATGTCCAGACTGTCCTCCAGCACCTCAAATCGAGGCTGGACCCCAACAATCTCTCACTCTAGTCTGATAAGGGTTGTTAGCCCCCATGACTCCTCAATTGGACTTCATACATGTCGCCACACAATGGAGTTCCTGCTCCACCTCGTCATTGATCTGCGATCCCCCGGACTGTTGTGCATCTTTCTTCGTCTCCAGCTCCTCGACCACCATGTCGACGCTAGCTGTCATGCATAGCACCTCCTTTGAGACTAGGATCCTATTGACATCAATAACTCGGCCAAGACCGAAGTCCCTGGCGATCAACGTCACCATAAGTCTTGGTTGCATGTCCCCGACTTCTGACTTCCATCGGAACTTCTTCACCCTTGGCTGGCCCAACCAAACGGACAATGCGGTTCTCCGAAAATTCAAGCTTCTGAATTCGTCCACCTTCGTGTCCGTCACTGAATATCTTCCGTACACATGCATCCATGAGCAGAACATCATGTACGGTGCACGTCGTCGATGATCCACAGCTGCTCCTGAACTGTGTGAATGGAGATGTACCGATCTCAGATTGAGTTTGCTACACACCTTGATCTCCTCCCTAGATTCGAAATACCGAAACCAATGTCGTTCTGTAAAGTTTAGGCAAACCACCCATCACAAAAACCAGATCCATGAAACAATCCCTCCAATAGACTGACTAACTGTTATGGGACCGACAGACTGACCCTCAATCTTTGATTTATCTTGATTCGTTGCTTTGTCTCAACGAACCGAATCCTCTATATCTCTCAAAACATCTCGAAACGGTACTCTACGGCTACGAAACCTCTTCGATCTAGGGGGAACAAGGATGGTGCTGACGTACTAGCATCAAAATTTTAGGACCTTCAGTGAGGCTAGCTACATGCGCTGTTAGAAACGTTGTAATTCCACTAATAGTTGAGACGACTCACGGCCGGTGACCTTGATATAGATAAGCATCATAGCTGATGTTATACAAACATAGTAAGTTATTACTCATTTACAAGGTAAGACAAACGACAGTTGGTAAGAAGCGTCGAGGTAGTAAAATTTGTGATGTTTCCTTTATGTTCCTATCATATATGAATTGTTAATTGACCCTAAGGCAACATAGCAAGATCACTATCAGAAATGTTACTCTCACATAATTTACAATATTGATTTTAGGTGAGTTGGGTTAGCCGCTCACTTGCATACGATAATGTACTGATACCCCCTCGATCCCCCCTGCAGGTGCGGAGAATAGCTTGAACAATTTTGAGGCATCGAAGAATTTGTTTGGCGAGCAGAAGCTCTTCTTGTAAAGATGTGGTATTATGTTATAAAGGGCATAATGTATGGAACATTGTAAATATTTTGTACCAATGAGTTGTAAGCCTATTCGACAAGTTTCAATGTAAGCCAAGTTTGGGAAGTTTTAGTTGGCTATTAAGATCCATTTTTATTCCGCTACAAATATCAATAAAAGAGATACGTTTCTATCTAACTTGTTGTGACTTCAATTTGTCCACTTATTTTCGTTCCAATGTCGTTTGTATTTGAGAAATATCATTAACTGCATTCGTTTTTGTCTTAATTTAAACTTGTACGTCATCATGCCCAGTGGAAACTTTTCTTTTTTGCGGAATCGATGCATGACATAATGTATTATAGCACGGCTTTACTTCCTTGGATTTTTAATAAGATTCATTTCAAGTAAGTCGCTTTCATGATTGAAAGTCCCTTGACCCTCCTTGATACTTCAATGGATGTTCCATACAATAAGTCTAAATATGTTGTGATGTCCTTGGTGTATTTATCAAATAGTAATGATACCAAGAAATACCAACAATGATTCAATCCAATAATATAACCAGATAATCTGTGAATGATGTTTTGTATGTGGGATTCCAGAAAGGCCGATATATGAGCTGCAATCAACAGTGAGTAGTAACATAGTATGTCAGGAAGGAAGTGTGCATAAACTTCAGTAGTTTGGATCAAAAGAAATTTTAAGCGTATTTATTAGCTTGCTTTGAGAAAATTTGATATTGTGTTTGTGGTTTAAAGTGCCATCAAGTAAAGGATTATCCAGAATGGACATTGAATCGATACTAAGAAAGTATGGTGCCAGGGATGGGTTAGTTTGATAGGTTAGTTCCTGAGTGGTATATGCCTCCACCCTCTTAGTAATGATATATGCTTTGACCCTTCTTGGAAATGATATGAGCTTCGAATCTAAGTAATCTGTGAGAGATGGGGCAGTGTCAAGATTTGTGTTGGAAATTATGCTCAACGGTATTTCAATTTCAAGTGTCCCTTGGTAAATTGAATTTGAATTAACAAGAGCAAGCTCTTGTCAATTGTTATGTTGGATAACAAAAATTTGAAAAGTATAAATGGATGGCTTGGCTAGGAAAAACAAAATGAAGTATACATTTAGATAATGACTTGAATTAGTTGGATAAAAAGTTTTTTTATTTGGTACCGATGGTTGGGTGTTACTGTCGAGGACTTATTAGAAAAAACAACAACATGAACAATATATTGAATGATGATTGGAGTTGGTTGGATGTAAGTCATATGTTGGACATCAATTCTTTGGTTATGCAATTAGAAGTTACTTGGAATGTTTATAGATGATTCAAAGGATATGGAGAGTTGTGCCTTGACCTAAGATAATCAAAAGCTAAATTAACCTTAGGTGGAATATAGATGGTAACGTGCCTAGTTCAAAGTAGTATCAGTGAAGTGGAAATTATGCTTAATGAGATGGATAGTTTTGTATATATACATGCATGCTTGAAAGATTGAGATGTGACACGAACTGACAGATATTGACCCTTGGATATTTTAGTTGTATGGTTAATGGCTAATCAGCTAATGAACTCATTGGATTGTAATGAACTACTTGGCATTTGTTGCATAAATTTATATGAAATGGCTATTGATGATGGAAAATTCTTGTAAGCTTGTTTTTTGAGATCATGGGTATAGTATGTGTGGATTTTTATTGTACCCAATTAGAAAATATGGAAGTTCTTTATAAGATTTCGATGGATGGATACAGATGGAGTTGATGGTTCGCGAGAATTGCTAAGTTGGCCCAAATTATATCTTGATGGATTTTGCAAAGAAGACTCAATCGAATAAATTATGAAATTATGATTACCTTATAATTGGTTAATAAGTTGATTGGAACATATGGATGTATTTAATTAATAGAAATTGAGTATATGTTGGAGAAGATTGATAGGAAAGCTTGTAATGATGGATTATTGAAGGTAATTAAGTCAGATTTGCGATTTTGAAATAGTTGATCTGGTTACATGAACAAATTTGATAAACAGAAACTTGAGTATGTTATAAGGATTAAATTGGAGCAAACAAATGATTTCAAGATATGAAATTGACAAACTAAGAATTTTGAATGTGGATTGGTAAAATTTACATGATGGATTGAAGATTTGGATAATGAAGTTACTGGATTAATTTCATCGATTTTGGAATAAGTTAAAAAAAAACTTTGTTGGATGTAGACCCTTGAGAAGGGTGGTAGATATATAGACTTTGACCCTAGGCTGTTGGTTGTTTATTTGTTATTGGATTGGTCGGCAATGGTGTGTCAGTTGTTTAGACTGGGATTTTGTTAATAGATTGTGGTAAAGTCTATTAGATTGGTCGGATTATGGTTTGGTCCTAAGATAAGAAATAAGTATGGTCCCTAGCAGTCGTCCATCATAGTTACCTAAATAATTAGGTTTAGCTGATGGGATAGCTAACCTTAGCGAATTGGCTGAAGAGGTAAGGTGACCGTTGGAGACCCATAGGATGACCCTATTGATGTTGCATAAGAAATTCTAGCATCGATTGAGATTTGAATAATATATATCACGAGTTAGCATATGAGTGGATGGTTGGTTTCAAAATTGTGATGAGGATTGAGACTTGAATTATTTATAATGGGTTGACTTCGGTTGAAAATAACATATTGGTATTGGATTCGATTGGTTGAATAATCACCTTTGAAGATTGTAGTTGATTGATAATCAAGTTTGAATTGACGGATAAATTATTATAATAAATATGGAATATTGCTTAAAATTATACTCTTGGTAAGAGTGACTGATAGTGGGATAAACTTCAGAATAAAATGTTGTTTGATTTTGATTGACCCTCGACGAGAGAGACATCATTTTGTTGAAAAAGTTGGAAAATTTCAGTAACTGCATATAACAGTTGCACTTTTTTGTTGAGTGGATTGTTACTATTGAGCTTCACTGATTTTCATAGTATGGACCATAACATGGTTGAAAAGTGAACTTAGTCGTAATTGGATTCGTTAAAAATTTGATATCACTAAGCCTGGAAAGTTGACAGAGAATTTTGGTTACTTAAGAGATTTTTTAGTATTGGATGACGGTATGACTTGGAAAATAAATCATGGTTGGAATTTAATTGGGTTGCAAATAGACTCATGTGGAATCTCGAACGGTATTTGAATTTGGTAATAATGATAAAGCTATTTGGATCTTGTCTGTTAGTGACTTCAAATTGGGAAATTTAAAATAATTTAGAAATTGTTGGATCAATCGTGGCTTTAAACTTGAATTAGAATCAATTAACAGTTGGTTTTATCTTTAATTTGATCGATGATAGCTGAATGGATTGAAACAATGTGATAATACCTTGGATTACTCATAATGAATGTAAAGGATGGAATTTGCCTTTCAGATTATTGAGAACTTCATTTTTTTGGTTTTTAGATATTCCCTTTGGTTCGAAAGGATTCAAGTTCAGTGCCTGGATTAAAAGTTACATTTGTTTTTATCACATTGTTTCGATAGTATTGAATGGTTGGTATTTTGAATAGAAGTTACATTTGTACCTCATTTGATTTTACTGCCATCGGTATTGGATGAAGTGCACTATATTTTGGGTCTTCAAAAATATGTGTACAATCCAAGCTAAGTGGTGAGCTGAATTCAAATAGAGTTGCATGGAGGATTATTGTGTGCTAAATAAATTACACGAGTGTTAGACAAAGAAGATATGGTAGATTGAAATCATTTGCATCAATTAACATGCTTTAACGAGATAATGATTTGTCAAAGTGTTAATGTGGGATGTTGAACTGGAGCTGAATGAGAAGTTTCTTGATAAATTTAGTTGATGAAGTGGAATGAGTTTATTTTTAAGTTTCGAGAACGACATGGTATATTATGTAATGTCCTTCTCCACACGATTCATTATGCTGGCTGGATGGCTCAAAGAAGTCCTGTTGGACTTGGATTTATGCGAAGGGGTCATTCAGAAAGCTATGTGATCGAGATGGAAGATAAATGTGGGTGACGTTAGTCCTTCGCTCATTTATCTTCACGCTTAACAAAATGATTATATGTTTATGTTTGCATGTTGTGTTGCAAAATAATACCTAGCAAGAATCAAAAAAGATAATGAAAGATAAGTAAATCATATTATTTTTAATCTGTTGTAAAAGAATGTTGATTATTTTGTATTGTTGCAACAAAAGTTTGGGACTGTTGCGTCGCCACTTATGGTAAGTCCCTAGATTTGGGCAGTAAGTATGTCGAGCTACAACTTGAGAAAATATGTTAAGGCAGATGAGAAGTCCCTGAATTAGGCACGAAGTCCCTGGATTGGGCAACAATGTCCCTGTTTTGGGCACTAATTAAGTATTACGAGCTACGTATCGAGAGAATATGACATGACAGATAAAAAAATGTTGGCATATTTAATTAAGTTTTTTGTATCATGCATGTTATATTTTATAACTAAGTTGCATATACATGCATGGTCATTGACAACTTATGCACAAGGTTTATTTTTTCAAAACGGTACTTTGGGGCCACATAACTGCTTTGACCTAGGAGAATAAGGATGGTGCTGACATACTAACATCAAAATTTTGGGACCTTCAGTGAGGCTAGATATTTGCACTGTAAGGGACGCTATAATTCCATAGAGACGGCTCGTGGCCAGTGACCTTCATGTATATAGAAAACATAGCTAATAATGTCTTACGTAAACAAAGTAAGTTATTACTCATTTACAGAGAATGACAAATGACAGTTGGTAAGAATCCCCAAAGTGGTGAAATTTATGATGTATATGTTCCTATCATATATGAATTGTTAATTGACCCTAAGCCAAAATAGCAAGATCACTATTAAAAATGTTACTCTCACATAATTTATAGCGTTGATTTTAGGTGAGTCGGGTTAGCACCGCTCACCAGTACGTGAAATGTACTGATACCACCCAATTTTGCAGGTACAAAGAATAGCTTGAATAGTTCTGAGACATCGAACAATTTGTTGGACGAGCAGAAGCTCTTCTTGTAAAGATGTGGTCTTCTGTTATAAAGGACATAATGTATCGAATATTGTAAATCTTTTGTACCAGTGAGTTGTAAGCCTATTCGGCAAGTTCCAATGTAAGCCAAGTTTGGCAAGTTTTAGTTGACTATTAAGAGTCTTTGTATTCCCCTGCCAAAAAAGATATATTTCTATATAACTTGTTGTGAGATTTATGTGTTTATTTTCATTGCAATATCGTTGTATTTGAGAAATATCACTAAATGTGTTTGCTCGTTTTGTCTTGTCCAAATGCAATTTAGACTTGTACGACATCACGCCCCAATGGCAACATTTCAATTATACGAAATCAAAGTGTGACAGTCCGAGGCTGATCCCATCTCTGAGTCCACTCCCCTTACCCTCCTTCTCAGTGTGGTTGCTAGTGTAGTTGAGAGTATGTCGCCTGCGATAGATGAGGCCACCTTTGTGGCCTTGCCCGACCATGGAGCATGTCAACCTCTTACTGGAGACGATGTCAGAATAGGGAAGGAGATTCACTGAAGGGTTAAGGTGCAACCCACCCCCAAAGTTTGAAACTGGGTGGAAAGTTGGCTACCAAAGTACTCATGAGCTGCTAGGAATGAGAAGGGATCAATTTTGTTATTTTGAGTTCTGGGTAGTAAGAGTCCCAACACTTCCTATATACTTTGTTTATTATTTAATAAATTACCATTTCAAATTTAGAAAACAAATGGTTTTTGTTTTACCATTATAGTTAACATAGTTCTCACTTACAGTCAACAAGCATTGGTCCAAGTGGTCAGGACCTGAAAACATTATGACTCGGAAAACCAAGTCAGAGGTTTGAATCCTCATGGGTACGCTATGCCCTTAAACATTAAAGAAATGAATCGAGATACCCACGTAAGAGAATCATGGTACCGATGGTCAACCTGAGAACGTGCAATGGAAATTGACTCAAAAGCGATGGATTAAGAAAACACAATATCGAGGATCAATGTGCAAGACATAGCCCGGAGAGATTGATGTAATAAAAACCTGAGCTTAAGCCAGGTTAAATGGGGTTGATTCGAGGAATTGCAAAATGGGACGTGCATCCATCCTATCATTTCTTTTGATCCTTTTTTATTCGAAACCACGCCTAGCTACTCCTCACCTCCTTTACCAAGCAAAACTTTTTTTTTTCCCGAACCGGTTCAAACCCACACCCACTCCTCCCCTCCCTTACTGGTTCAAAATTTTCTTCCAGCTGGAATTCGAACCCACCCCCACCCCTCCCCCTCCCATCCATTACCAATGCTACTACTCAAACACTCTATTGTGTTGTGTTATATGTGTTGTTGAAAATATGTTGTACATCCTTCTAAAATCATCCCTACCTAATATAGTCATCCTCACTTACATGAATGAATAGTTTGTAATTAAATACATCAATTTCATTCCTTATTACATGGTAAGAGAATCAATATGTACACAGAATGATTATATTCCTCTGATAAGGATCTTCCTGAACAGGGAATGATATCTTTAATATTCTAACCTAGTTATCCTTATTACATTGTTATATTGCCTTGTCAATAAACATTAAACACCCTTAAAAGTCAATGCAATTGCATTCTTTCATACAAACCTCAATTATGAAAGCCAATCTATTAATTGAGGTATTTTCTGCCAAAACATAAACGAATAAAGAATGATCATAATTAAAAGATAGGAGGTATATCAAATGGCTACGAATATAAAATAAATATATGTCAGTAAAAAAAAGCTTAATTAATAAAAATATTATTACATAATATAAATGAGAAACAATTTCAAAAACTGAATAAAAAAAACTAGTAACGAAAATAAGAAGGCAATAGAACACAAAAAAACTAACGAAGCTCACACCCAAAAGAACTATAAACGAGCTATATCTCTTAGGGCGACCTATGATCTTGTTTCGTGCACCAAGCAAGCACATCAAATTTCGTAATGTACAACTACATACATGGACCTCATCTGGATACGTCACGATGGAAGATGGTAAACTAGAACCCGGAAAAGTGTAATATGTATCAAGAGAAAACAGATTAACTAGGAGGGATTGAAATGAGCAAAGTACATACCTATTATTGGCCTCTTCCATTGGATCCTCACAGAGGGGAAAACTTAGAACAAGCAGAAGACCAGAAGGAGGAACAGGATAAACCTATCTATTATCCTATCCCTCCTCCAACCCCGTCAAATCTTTGTTTCATTAAGGACGAGCTCTCTCCCTCTTTCTCTCTCTCTATATATATATCTAAATATAGGAAGACAAGGTGCAGGAAAATAGCAGATATGAAGCTATTTCCATGCTCCTCCTTTTAAGAACACAAGCGGACGTTGGTGTCCAATGTGGGTCCATTCTCAATGTACGGCCAGGAAAATTTTCTTTTGAGATGCCCACCCTGCGATACGCATGGGACTTTGTGCATGCTGCATCGCATGCATGTTGGGTCCATGGGACTTTGTGCATGCTGCATCGCAAAGGCAATGCACAATTGCCATCATCTCCTTCTCCTGGACCGTGTAACGCCGCTCGGTGTCATTGAGCTTACGACTAGGCTATGGGATGCCCATCTTGCATGAGGACTCCCCCAATGGCAAAGTCTGAGGCATCCGTATGCACCGATCATGGCTGGGTGTGGTTTGGCAACCAACACTCCCTTCCTCACTGGCGTTCGCCTCACTTCGCTCACCTCGTCTGCGTCTTCAAAAGCTTCTTGACACCGATCCGTCCATTTCCACGTTCGTTCCTTCTTAAGGAGATCCGTCAATGGAGCCTGATCTCCTTAAGGAGATCCGTCAATGGGCCCACTGCCTCCAACTTTTACCAAATAAATGGGAAGAATAATACGCTCCCGTGGTTCGATCCACTGATCTTCACAGCCATCCAGCCGGAATCTTATATCTCTCCTCGGTAACCACAAAAGTCACTCGAGTTCGGTTGTACCAATGCCATTCGTGCGTGCACTGTCAGGAATTGATGGGTTTCCTGCTGATGCTCACAGTTCACCGTTAGTTTGTGTTGTTATGTGGGAATTGTGTGAAGTGGAAGGCTCTACCAACGCCATTCTTTCCTTTTTCACGTTTTTCTTTTTTCTTTTCTTCTTTTCTTGTTCAGCTAAAACATAACATTGGGAGTTAAGGGTTAGAAATCAGCTGTCAAGATTTTTACAACCTACCAGTCTGGGTTAGAGTATTCATTATAAAGTATTGATCGACTGATCGTAACTTCTCTTCTTCTGATTGGCATATGCAGATCCTCTTCGTTCTCGGCATCTCCAGATACGGTAGTTGGTAACCAAACACTACGATTTCGGATACCGGTACCGGTCCTTTTGGATCCTATGCAACAGAGGTTTAGGGTACTTATTCTCCGAGCAGGTTGGTTGGACCACAGCACGGACTTTTCTTTTTCCGAGAAACAACTTTTGAAAGCAGTCTCCTCTGCAAAATAGAATACAAGACAACTGGACCATTTTTTAAGGCAAATGTTAAAGGCCACCCATTTTTTACTAAGGGCCACCAACTTAAAATTTTAAAAAATTACAAGTTTGCTATTTTCAAAATACTAAGGGCCACCATCTTCTTCCTTTGTCTTCTTCCTCTTTTCTTAATCCCCAAACCACTTCTCTCAATCCCCACCTCCATTGTTGTCCCCACCTCCACCATAGTTGTCCCCACCTCCACCATTGGTGTCCCCTCCTCCATTGTTGTTGTCCTCAGAAACAAATGTTAAGAAATTTAGTGAATTAGTGAATGAAAGTGTGAGCACAAATAGGCGATATAATTGCATACCAGGAAACTGAACTTGATGCGCCCTAGATGTTTAGGATTTTAAAAGAAATCGGTTACAACCACAACATAGCTAGAAATGATAGGTTGCACAATAAACAAACGTGATAAAACAAAAAAAAAAGTAAGAAATTAATACCAAAATAACTAAGGCAGCCACTTACCAGGAAGGAAGAACATGAGAACCCTCAAGCAAACTTCAGTATCCATATAAGCATAGACATCGAAAGTAAGATAAAAATGTATGCAGAGATGGAGACTACCATCACACACTACTAGAAATCAACCAAAGGAGCAGAAGAGACATAAATTCATATAATAAGGATCAATTAGCAAAACAAACAGCATGACAATAGATCAACAGCCTCCACGTGTACAATTGCAGCCAACTGATTGCTTCGATTTGCATGTTCTTGCTATCCAAAATTATTTGAGGAACAGTGACTACAGGCTTGGCCTGCAGTCCTAATTTCGTTGAGGACTGCAGCCTAGGCTGCAGTCCTATGTTGACAGAAGCTAAATGAGGACTCAATTAGCAAAACAAAGGAGGCTACAGCTTGGCCTCATTCCTAATTTCGTTGAGGACTGCAGCCTAGGCTGCAGTCATATGTTGACAGAAGCTAAATGGGTATCATTCTACCAAAAAAAAGGAGGCTACAGTGACTGCAGACTTGGCCTGCAGTCCTAATTTCGTTGAGGACTGCAGCCTAGGCTACAGTCCTATGTTGACAGAAGTCCTATGTTGGCAGAAGCCTCTATGTTGGCAGAAGCACATGATAATTTGCAAATAAGAAGGTAAATGTCACAGATGGAAGTATGACATTTGTTGGCAGAAGCCTCTAAGATGTATGACATTTGTTGTAACGACCCGCTCCGCCTTAGCGGAACGCCGATCCAAATGGCAAGTGCAACGACTCAAACGAACCGTCGACCCGAAGAGTTGGCATCGACCTGATGAAGAATCGATGCAAGGCTTACATTGGCCCGTCAAGATGAATCCAGACTTAGACTTTCAAAGGCGCGCTCGGAGTATCGCTCGGCCGATGCGAACATCGGTAAGGTGGGTAGCTCCGATGAACCCGTCTTTGCTTAGCCTAGACACATAACAATGCGGCACACTTGCTAGAATCGCTAGGCGATAACACTGCGCATGCTAATAAATGACTCAACGCACCTAGCTAAGGGAATAATCCCATCTTGCATGCTTGTTTAGAACATGGAAAAGAACTCGGCAAATATAGAAACTCTCGTACCGCGCTCTACGCTCGTGCTACGGCACAAGCCTACGTTCAAGTCCCTTACGTGTTCAACAATGAAACAATGAATGGTTTACAACAATAAAGTGGGAAGACTATCAACATAGTCGTTCCGAGTAGAGTATAGCAACATTGAAAGACTATGGGACCGATGGGTCGCCAAGGCGACTCCCGCACTGGGAGTTGCGTAACGAATGAATGAATGAATGAATACGTGAATAAACGAATGAATGAACGAACAAGTGAAAGAAAGAAATAAAAGAGTGAATAAAAGATAAGACATGAAAGATGTTAGCGACGGATGTGACGGGCACGTACAACGGGGCTCGCTACCCGCGCTGCACGGACGCCAACCTGGTCGATAACACATTATGGCTAAGGGTTAGCCTACGGCTCGGAGATAGCCATTAAGTTAAAATGACAAGATAATACGAAATGGTCGTGGACAAACGGCACGGGCGATGGGGGGATACCGTGGCCGTCATGAGGAAGGATTCTGCGGCACGGGCGATGGAGGGGAAAACCGTGGCCGGCCTAGGCGGAATCAAAACGGGGTTTACGGTCTGCCTGGGTGCGGGCTTGGGCACCAGGAGACGTAAGTGCAGGGTATATTCAAGAGACTTAACGTGGTGTACCAGCCATCACCCTACGCTAAGTTGAGAATTACCAAGGGGATATGTCCAAATGGCTTGTGATGCCAGCGACCAGTGCATATAGATTAAGTGGACTTTGCTGGTGGCTATCCACGTGCAAGACCTTGCATTGAAATCAAAGTAGTCTAAGTAAAATGAACAAGTGTCTCCTGAACATGCTCGAACTGTAACACTCCTGAACATGCTCGAATTGTAACACTACTGAACATGCTTGAAATGTAACGTCCTAAACATGCTGGTAATGTGACATCTTGAACATGCCTACGATGCGCTAGAACGTGCCTACGATACGCTAGAAACTGAGGCAGGGACACGCCCTTGATATTGAATGTTTCCAAGAATTACGTTATATTATTACACATGAATTGTTGACTAACTTGGTTTACTTTAGACAGGGAAGGCCGGACGGTAAGTATGGGTAAGTCGTGCATGTATTTCCATGCGACACTTGAATTTGGAAACACGAGATAGGTTACGACATATGCCATGAAATTGACCCTAAGGCAAGATTAGAAAGACAATGAATGAATTAGTCGGTGCACAAAAGTAAATGAAACGTGTTTGGTAATGATAGCATTGTGGACGAGCTAGCCTCCCCACCATTGCATAACAATGTACTGATAACCCCACAGTCTGCTTGCAGGAAGCAGGAAACGTCGGCGGGTGCGGAGCTTTCCTCGAACGTGCTAAGGCGCGGAGCTATCTCTGGGGCCTTGGAACGTTGCAGAAGCTGAAGCACCCTATACAGGACATAATGTATCGGAACATCGCCATGTATCATTCCATCTTGTAAGCCACTTGACACGTCTTTTATGTTTCAGAGAAAGAGAAAGCTCGAGCGATTTGTAATATCGGCCTAACGCCGCTTGTAACCTTCTTGAATATCAATAAAGAGTTCGAATTCGCTTCTACTTGTGTTTATTTACTTCCGCTGCAATGGGGACACTCTGTGCGACTCTGTGGCCTAGCTCGAATCGGTCGTTTCTGGACTTGGCCTTGCACGGGCGCAACCTAGGCCCGTACGACATCACGCCTTAGCGAGGACGATCGCTCCTACGGGAGCGGGGCGTGACATTTGTTCAAGAAAGGGGGAGGGGATTTCGTGGAGGAGGGGGGCCTGTCAGAGGGGGAGGGATTTTCGTGGAGGAGGGGGGAAGGGAGGGCTGTCGGAGGGGGAGGGATTTTCGTGGAGGAGGGGGAAAGGAACAGACAGGGGAGGGGGGTTGGGTTTTGGGGTTTTTTTTTTGTAGCCCTTAGTAAAATGATTTATTTAATGTTGCCCTTAGTAAAAAGATAAGTGTAGGATGGTTGTCCTTAGTAGGTTGGTGGCCCTTAGTAAAAAGAGGGTGGCCTTTAACATTTGTCTTTTTTAATCAGCACTGCTATTTGGAGCGTCGCGGTCTGGCCTGGTCCTTTTCGGGGTGGGAGCCTCCACGTGAGTGCGGACCAGCCCCGCGGGCACAAAATAGACTTTTCGTATTTTAATTCAACCAGGAACAACTGAACTAGAACGTCAGAATAAAAAGGATATATGTTCCATATACCGTATGTGGACTCTTTACGCTCTGCCGACGGCCTCTAGATAGGTTACGTGACTAACATCCAATTCCTTGGCATCCTAACCCATCTCTATTTAACATAGATACTGGACGATATTTCGAAGCTACCAGTAGAGTTTATAAGTTCGACTGGCTGTGAAGAAAAAACATGAATGTGAGTTGTCGACGAGTTAAGGATGAATAGGACTTTTTGAAGGCCCAATTAAGACGTGAGTGGGAAGAACATGCCATCATATCTTGAAACTTTTTTATGTAGACCAATATTGTAAAAATTGGACCGGATCAATTTTGGTTTTTTTAAGGAAAAAAAAGATGAAAAATGATTATGAAAATTTTGGACCATTTGATTCTTAGTTTGGTTTTGATCGACCTTATAGTTGTAAGAGTAAACCAAACCAACATATCTATGACCAAACAAAACTAAACAAAGAAGTAAATATGGATATCTTACATATTTAAACCAAACTAAACCAAGTCTATTTGAACCCCGATTGAACTCCGGTTGAACCCGATTGAACCCGGTTGGACCCCGGTCCGACCTACACCAAAAAATTTCGGTTCGATCATCGGTCCGATTTTTAAAACATTGATGTAGACAAAAAGCCATACTACAAGATCAAGTCCTACATCAACTCTACCGCGTCCGACGCCAAGGGGCCGATCACGTTCAAAGGCACGGTGACCGGAAGCTCGGTGCTGGCTCCCATCGGGGCCTACTTCTTCTCGGGGGGGCCTAGCCAGGCCGACCGTAACATCCTCAAGCCGGACATTACCGGGGCTGGCGTCAACATACTCGCTGCGTGGCCGTTCGACGTCGGCATGCCAGCGGGCAAGTTCAACCTGATCTCCGAGACCTCCATGTCCACCCCTTACCTCACGGGGGTCGCGGCAGTGCTGAAAGCCGCGTACCCCGACTGGTAGCCCGCCGCGATCAAGTCGACCATCATGACCACCGCGAGCCGCACCACCAACCACGGGAGCCTGATCTTCGACCAGAACATGAACACGACGGACTTCTTCGCCATAGGCGCGGGCCACGTACGGGGTCGTCTACAACCTCTCGCCGGCCGGCTACGTCATGTATCTCTGCGGTGTGAACTATACCGACAGCCAGATGACTACCATAGTCCACAGAGCGATAAAGTGCGCAGACTATGGCCCCGCCGACCTGAACTAGGTGTTCGTGTGCCCCGGCAGCTCCGTCATCATCCCGTGCACCTTGACCAACGTGGACGCAGCCGGCTCATCGTATTCCGTGCGGATCACAGAACCCATCGGCGTGTCGGTCGCGGTGCAGCCGGACACGCTGTCCTTCTCCCAAGCTAACAAGAAGGTGCAGTTCACTATCACGTTCACTGGTGACGGAAATGGAAGCTCCGGCACGGGCTATTCGGAAGGTCATCTGACATAGGTCTCGGCCGACGGCGACGGCATCAGCGTAAAGAGTCTGATCATGGCCGGTATCAGCGACGGCAGCCGACAGTTAATATGTAGTCGGTAGTAACTTGAAGGCATTCAAAATTGAAATGTTATTTGTCCCTCCAAATTGTACCTCAAAACCGTTCCTTCTTACGTGACAACTAACGTGGCATGTTGATTTGGCAGCTGACGCAGCAAATTTTAAAATTAAAATTAAAATTAACATTAACATAAAATTAACATTAAAATTAATGTTAATATTTGTTATTTAAACTTTGTGCTAAATAATGTGTGGCTGCTGACCATTTCTCAAGGAGGCAGCAGACCATGTCTCAAGGAGACATATGGTGATCCATTCTTTTAGGAGAGTTTGTAGTGAGAAGGTTATGATTTACTTTTCTTATATAAGCCACTCAATAGTCAGTAGAAAAAACTACCGAAGTTACACTACCATCTTCCTCTTCTGTGTGTGTGTGCTCATCTTAAAGTAGTTTTTTGCATATCAAATATCATTTTTGGCATCAGAGCCATGTCGTTTGCTGCGGACGGGAATCCAAGCTCACCTCCACCAGTGTCGGCGTCGAGCCCGGCGAGCGGCTCGAGCGTGGCAGGCACCCTGGTGTTCCCGCAAGTGTTCAAGGAGTCCGGCGGGACGCAGTATCCGCAACTCACGTGTACAAACTACGACGAATGGGCCCAAGTGATACAGTGCATGCTGGAGGCGAGAGGTCTCTGGGCGGCGATGCACACCGGGACGACGGAGTGGGAGCTGGATATGAGAGCAATGGAGGCTCTCCTCCGCGCTGTCCCGCCGATGACGATCCCTGGTGATCAAGGAGACGGCACGGGAGGCATGGCAGTCTTTGAAGACGGTGCACGTCGACAGCAATTACGTCAAGAAGGCGAAGGCGCAGTCGCTGCAAAAAGAGTACAATCAACTGGCGTTCTGGGACGGTGAGGGCATGGACTCTTTCTCCACGCGTCTCACTACTCTGGCGAGCAAACTCCCCGCACTCGGCAACACGATCTCCAAAGACAAGCTCGTCCTCAAGCTGTTGGCGGCAGTTTCCAAGAAGTACAGCCAGACCGCCCTGGCTATCGAGACACTCTTGGATCTCGATGTGCTCACCATCGAGGATCTAACGGGAAGGCTCAAGGTAGCGGAGGTCAAGGACGAGCTCGAGAATGGCAACGCCTCGGGTGGAAAGCTACTGCTTACCGAGGAGGAGTGGGCTGTTCGCAAGAATCAGCAGAGAGGCGGCTCGTCTAGTAGCGGCGCCGAAAACGGCAGCTAGAAGAAGAAGTGGTGCGTCCCGGAGAGGGACTCGGGAGCACGCGATTCCAAGCCAAGCGGTGAAAGGAGAGGCTCCGGAGCAACTCGTGACAAATGCCGTTATTACGGCAAACTGGGCCACTGGGCTCGTGAATGCCGCAAGAAGAAGAAGGACGAGGACGAGGCTCTTTTGGCAAAGGTGGAGAAGGATGAACCGGCACTCCTGAAGGCACAAGTGTGCACGATCGTCGAGACGCCCGACCCCCACGTTGAGGCGATCGAGGAGTGATACTCAATGAGGAGCGCGCCATGGTAAAGCTTGGGGAGCGGGAGGATACCAAAAAAGTGACCTGGTACCTCGACACGGGAGCGTCTAACCACATGACGGGTGCGCATGCAGTCTTCTTCGAGTTTGACACCGGTGTGCGGGGCAGCGTCAAATTTGGTGACGGCTTCGTCGTTGACATCCAAGGCCGGGGCACGGTAGTGTTCACGGGCCAAGGCAGAGAACATCGAGCTCTCACCAACATCTACTATATTCCCCGGTTGCATGGCAATATCGTCAGCATCAGGCAATTGGACGAGACCGGCTGCTCTACGCTAATCGAGGATGGAAAGCTCCGGATCCACGACAAATATGGTCGCATCCTCGCTAAGGTATCACGCACTTCAAATCGTCTATATATCCTTCCATTACGAATCGCACAGCCATTGTGCCTCACGGCACAATGCTCGAACATGGCGTGGTGCTGGCATGTGCGCTATGGCCATCTACACTTCGACGCCCTTCATCGCCTGAGCAGCGATAACGTGGTGGTCGGCCTTCCGCACATTGATCACGTCGATCAGTTATACGACAGCTGTCTGGCTGGGAAGCAGCGACGCACATCATTTCCCCGGCACGCAAACTACCGTGCCACCAACCCCCTCGATCTGGTGCATGCAGATTTATGCAGTCCGATCTCACCGACGACACCTGGCGGGAAGTGCTACTTCCTTCTCCCCGTCGATGACTACAGCAAATTCATGTGGATCAAACTACTGAGGTCCAAGGACGAGGCAAGTGAGGCAATAAAACGTATTCAGGTTGCGGCGGAGGTCGAGTCTAAATGCAAGCTCCGTGTACTGTGCACAGACCGTGGCGGCGAGTTCACGTCGAACGACTTCAACGACTACTGCGAGCGCTACCTCACCTTGCCTTACTCTCTCCAGCAAAACGGTGTCGTCGAACGACGGAACTAGACTGTGGCGGCTATGGCTCGAAGCTTGCTCAAGGCGAAGAGCATGCCGACGATATTCTAGGGCAAGGCGGTGACCACGGCAGTGTACCTACTGAACTTGGCACCATCAGCTACGGTGAAGGGAAAGACGCCATATGAGGCGTAGCTCAATAAATGTCTCGATGTAAGTTTCTTATGTACTTTCGGTTGCATTGCTCACGTGAAGATGGTGCAGCCAAATTTGAAGAAGCTTGACGATCGGAGCAAGCCAATGGTGTTTGTTGGCTATGAGGTGGGGTCCAAGGCTTACAGGGCTTACGATCCATTCGGTCGTCGCTTGTATGTCACCCGTGACATCATCTTCGATGAGGCAGGGCAGTGGGACTGGACACACACCGACATCGACACCAGCCTCGTCGGGATCGGCGAGCTATTTACTGTTGATTTTCCCCATGAGCATATTTCTGGCACGTTCGATTCGGCCGAGAACAGAGGTCCATCGCCAGAGGCTGTGGGAGCGGTCATACCCGCATCGAAGTGGATACTACCTCCACCCGAGCAGGCGGGAACCGATCACGTGTCTCTGCCACCGGCCGTGACGCCCGCTCGCACAACCCCGACATCAGTTGGGACGACGCCAACGACTTCGACATCTAAGACGACGAATGCGACTCCAATCCGATTCGTCTCTCCGCAGTCAGGAGTGACGCCCAATTCGCTGAACGAACCGTAACACCGATACCGCTTTCTACAAGACATCTACGAAGCTGAGTCGGTGCACGACCACGACTCTGAGGACCTCCTTCTCGCCATGGACGACGAACCCTCTGTTTTTTCCGAAGTGGAGCAACACAAGTGCTGGCGCCGAGCGATGCTGGATGAACCCGTATCCATTGAGAAGAACAATACCTGGCGGCTCGTTGACTTGCCCGCGGGTCACCGCTCCATTGGACTCAAATGGGTCTACAAGATGAAGAAGGATGAGCACGGCATCGTCGTCAAGCACAAGGCCCGGCTCGTCGCAAAGGGGTACGTGCAGAGGCACGGGATTAGCTACGATGAGGTTTTTGCGCCAGTAGCCAGACTCGAGTCCGTCATGCTGCTACTGGCGTTAGTCGGTCATGCCGGTTGGGCTGTCCATCACATGGATGAGAAAACATCATTCTTGAATGACGAGCTCGACGATGAGGTCTACGTCGTGTAGCCACCCGATTTTGCAGCCGTCGGCGAGGAGCAGAAAGTTTTTCGCCTTCACAAGGCGCTCTACGGCCTGAAGCAGGCACCGAGGGCCTGGAATGCGAAGCTGGACAAGTGCATGTCCACACTTGGTTTTAGCCGGAGCCCCTCGGAGCACGCCATCTACATGCGCGGTCATGGCGAGGCAAGGCTGCTCGTGGGTGTCTACGTCGACGACCTCATCATCACGGGAAATAATACGGACGAGATCGACAAGTTCAAGCGCGAGATGAGTAGCTCATTTAAGATGAGCAATCTCAGTTTACTTTTGTTCTACCTTGGCATCAAGGTACAGCAGAACGCAGACGTTATCACAGTGAACCAGTCTGCGTACGCAACCAAGATTCTGGAGAAGAGTGGCATGGCCAACTACAATCCTTGCTATGTACCTATGGAGTCACGTCTGAAGCTCAGCAAAGATAGTGCTGCACCGTCGGCAGATGCCACGGAGTACCGGAGCATAGTGGGAAGCTTGAGGTACCTCGTGCACACCCGCCCGGACTTATCATTCGCAGTCGGGTATGTGAGCCGCTTCTTGGAGAAGCCAACGACTGAGCACCTAGCAGCAGTAAAACACATCCTCCGGTACGTTGCTGGTACGCGGGATTACGACTGCCGCTACGGACGAAGAGCAGAGGAGCTCCAGCTGGTCGGCTACTGCAACAACGACATGGCCAGAGATGTTGACGACCGCAAGAGCACGACAGGCGTACTATTCTTTCTCGAAAATAGTGCCCTTAGTTGGCAATCACAGAAGTAGAAGGTGGTGGCACTGTCATCCTGTAAAGCCGAGTATGTTGCAGCAACCACCGTCGCCTGCCAAGGCATATGGCTTGCACAGTTGCTGGCGGACATGAAGGGCGCCGACATCGGATGTGCAAAGCTGTGCATCGACAACAAATCAGTAATCTCCGTCAACAAAAATTCGGTGTTCCATGATCGCAGTAAACATATTCAGACGAGGTATCATTTCATTCTTGACTGCATCAAGGATGGGACAGCTGAGGTAGATTATGTCCGAACGGAGGAGCAGCTCGCCGACATACTGACTAAGGCCCTGGGCCGGGTCAGGTTCCAGGAGCTTCGCTCCAAGATCGGGATGATCGTCATCAAGTAAACGCAAATGTTTAGGGAGCGATTGTTATTTAAACTTTGTGCTAAATAATGTGTAGCTGCTGACTAAACATTAAAATTAATATTAACATTAACATTAACAATAATATTAATATTAATATTAAAATCAACATTAATATTAATATTAACATTAATTAATACTAATATTAGTTAATATTAATATTAACATTAAATTAATATTAATTAATATTAACATTAAATTAACATGGACAAAATTGTGTAATTAACTTTTTGGGTTAAAATTTGTCATGTCATCGGCCATGTCAGATCACACATAATATTAATTAACATGCCACGTCAGCTGCCACATAAGAAGGGATGTATTGAAGGAACAATTTGGAGGTACGAATAGCATTACTCATATCTAAATGCACATGTAATTAAGGTACTACTAAACCCATTGTCAAGATTTCTCAATAACTTATCAGATCATAATACTATATATAATGCTTCTGATGAAAGAACAAGAACAACATCACCTACTACATCTCGGAAGGATATATTAAGGTTTTTTCTAAGGGCACCACCCTTTTTGCTAGGGCTAGCCCAAAAATGTTTCAAAATATTACAAGTTTTCCATCAATTATTTTTACTTGGGGCTAGTCCAAGCAAAGGTATAAATACCAACTTTTGATTTCTTTTCTCTCTCCCTCTACTCTTTTCTTTTCTCCCTCAACTCTTTTCTTCTCTCCCTCAACTCTAGGTGAAAGAATTTAACTCCAAGTTTTTTTCCAACCTACATTTTTTTCCAAATTTTTCTCTCCCTCAACTCTAGGTAATTGACTTCTCCCATTTATTGGTAAGTCATCGAATTAATACATGTTTAATGTTTTAAACATGAATTTTACATATAAAAGTTGAATTATGTGTTTAATGTAGAAAAATATTGAACATGGAACAATCGGGATCATCAAATGTTGTATACTCTCTTCCCGCCACGTCCGAAGAACACTTTGATGCATCGGAAGCCCTCTTGGTAACTAAATTATAACTTTTCATCTGGTAAAAAAATCGGGTTGTGACACAGAGGACTGTCACCTCTCTGGCAGTCCCGATCATAGATTAGGACTGCCAGAGTGGTGGTAGTCCTTTACATATGTAGGACTGTCAGGGGCCTGGCAGTCCTACATATGTGAAGGACTGCCACCTCTTTGACAGTCCTAATCTATGAAACCTATTTGCTTTATGATGTTGTCTAATTGTATTAACTTTTAAGTTCTATTGTAGGACTTGAGATCTTTCGATCTTTCGATTTTGTGGTACCTGCTACAATTGCAGTCAATCTAGCCCATTTATTTTGGACTGATCTTTGTTTTGAATCAAGCAAGGGTGCGGTACATTGGTGTCAAGAAGTTGGACGGGAAAACAACATAGTTCTAGTGATATCCAGATCGGCCCGAAATCACCCGGGACGATAAACTGTGGTGGTTGGCTGTGAAAGAGGTGGTGTGTTCAGAACACACAAGAAAAACACAGTTATCCAAAATAAAGTTCCAAAAAAAATATTGGAACGAGAAAATGTGGTTGTCCATTCACGATACATATTAGAAACGAAGAAGAAGGGAAATTGACAGTAGAAATGAAGAATGGAACCCGCAACCATGAGATTGTCGAGACACTATTGGGTCTTCCGTATGTCGGACGGTTGAACAATACGGAGAAGAAGATAGTCGAAGACTTGTCCACCTTCGGAGTTGCACCGAGACAAATATATTCCGTCATACGACATGAAGATGAGAAGAACAAGTCTACAATGAATTCAATATACAATGCCCTATCTTCTTCGAATGTTATCCGAACGAAATCAAGAATGACGATGCAATAAGTGCTCAAGTTTCTTGCCGATAATCATTACGTTGAGTTCCATAGAAGACATCCCCAGAGTAATGAAGTAATTTTAATCTTTTGGGCTCATCCCGATTGCACAATTTTGGCCAGGTCTTTTGCCGACGTGTTAGTCCTTGATTGCACATACAAGACCAATAAGTTCAAGATGCCTCTCTTTCATCATGTTGTCGGGTTCACCTCTACATGAAAAATATTTCCAGTGGTATTTTGCTTCATGAAGAGTGAGAAACTTGAAGACTACGTTTACATGGGCGTTGGAGAAACTGAAAAAATAATTTACACCGGTCATACAGAGCCGTCAGTTTTTGTTACCGACAGTGAGTATGTCCTAATTAATGCTATTCGTATTGTTTTTCCTTAAGCGGATACATTACTATGCACTTGGCAAGTCAATCGTAATATTCAAGCCCAATGTAAGTTGAAGTTTTGGAAGGAGGATGGTAAAATTGACATACAAATTTTTGACAAATTCTACAATAATTGGAATTGTGTGTGGCGAGCCTCTACGATTGCCAGTTACGATGCCGTATGGTACTTGTTCAAGCAAAAGTGGGAGACGAGGGAGCCGGCATGTATTTCTTACATCAAAGATACATGACTTGAGCCGTACAAAGAACAATTCGTCTTAGCATAGTCGAATGTGGTGAATCATTACGATACGACGGGTGATGCAGGATTTCTTGGTTACGATGACAAAGACGGATGGAGACGGGTGAGACAGGAGCTGTACGAGGAGTTAGAGACTCGTCTTCCATTCTACTCCCATATCCTAAGCGAAGAAACGGTTACAAGTTTATTGTTAAGGATCCCTTGCACCGACAGTGTTACCGGGAAAGACCACTACATGTCAGTCCCGTCTGCCGGCTATTTATTTGCTAATAGGTACATGATACCTGTTGTACTTATATCGTCGGATATTAGCAATACATTTTTTTCGATGTGCGCTCCTCCGACGGACCACGAACATTCTAACCTATGTACTATAGGTCTAATCGAGGATTACTTCGTTATACTAAAGATGATCGCTCATTCTCTGATTCCTCCACCTTCAATAGTTTGGTACAAAAGAGCACCGGTCGAAGCCATCGCTTGGACCACACCTTTCGTTGATCAGATCAACCATTGTAAGAAGTTGTTGAAGTTTGCGGAGCTAAGAGACTTACCTGCTGACCACTGCGACGTCAAAATTGACTAAGTATAGATATATTTACAGTTTGGCATTTTGTATATGGAGGACCGCTTTTGTATACAGTGAAATATAAAACTTACTATATGGAGTAAATTTTGTATATAGTAAATTTTGCGTATTGGACTTACCTATATGGAGTACGACTTTTGTATATAGTGAAATATGAAGTTCAATATGTTATATGTGTTTACCTGTGTGCTATCTGTGTTATATGTGTCTACCTGTGTGCTATCTGTGTTATACGTGTTTACATGTGTGTTATCTGTGTTATATGTGTTTACCTGTGTGTTATCTGTGTTATCTGTGTTTACATGTGTGCAAGTATGTGTGGCAAAATATACCAATTTATTAAAGTATCTGATCCAGTATCAGGACTGCCACCACCCTGGCAGTCCTACACTAAAGTAGGACTGTCAGGGTGCTGGCAGTCCTAATTAAAACTTGTTGTTACAGTAAATTTGAAATATGACTGCCAGCACCCTGGCAGTCCTACTTGAGTGTAGGACTGCCAGGGGGGTGGCAGGCCTACTTATAAAACTCTGTGACAAAGTTTCAGTTTGCAAGTTTGTCACAGAGTTTTAGTATCAGGACTGCCACCCCAATGGCAGTCCTACATTCAATTAGGACTGCCAGGGTGCTGGCAGTCCTAATTGATACTTGTTGTACAGCAAGTTTCAATTAGGAATGCCAGCACCCTGGCAGTCCTACTTGAGTGTAGGACTGTCAGGGGGGTGGCAGTCCTACTTATAAAAATATGTGATAGAGTTTTAGTTTGCAAGTTTATCATAGAGTTTTAGTATCAGGACTGCCACCCCCTGACAGTCCTACATTCAATTAGGACTGCCAGGGTGCTGGCAGTCCTAATTGATACTTGCTATAACAGCAAGTTTCAATTAGGACTACCAGCACCCTGCCTGTCCTATTTGAATATAGGACTGCCAGGGGTATGGCAGTCCTACTTATAAAACTGTATGACAGAGTTTCAGTTTGAGGAGCTCATCACAGAGTTTTAGTATCAGGACTGCCACCCCGCTGGCAGTCCTACATTTAATTAGGACTGCCAGGGTGCTGGCAGTCCTAATGATACTTGATGTAACAGCAAGTTTCAATTTGGACTGCCATCATCTTGGCAGTCCTACTTGAGTGTAGGACTTCCAGGGTCCTGGCAGTCCAAATTGAAACTCTCTATGACAGAGAGTTTCATTTTGAAACTCTCATCACAGAGGGTTTCAATTATGACTGCCATGACCCTGGCAGTCCTAATTAAGTGTAGGACTGCCATGGTACTGGCAGTCCTGATACTAAATCACAAGTACATAAATAACAACATAAATCATAAGTACATAAATATCCAACAAGTACATAAATATCCAACTTCAAAACAACAACATAAGTGTCAACTTGTCTAGTACTTCAAAATATCCAACTACATATCGTTCTACATCCAACTTAAGTTTCAAACAAGAAAAATATCCAGATCCAATTACATATCATGCCGGGCCTTTGAACGAGACTCCCGATTATTCATGAATGAGAACTCGACCACGTCGTCGATGCGATCAAGCTCGTTGGCGACCACGACACTAGTTTCACTTTGGCAACCTCTCCGGAGTGTCTGGGCCAATTACTTTACCTTTTGAGACTGAAAATGAAAGTATAAATGACTTAAGTCTACAAACATGGAAATCTCAGTCTTATTACAAATACAGAACTCACCATCCTCACCAACCCAGCATACAAGACGTTTTTGGAAGAAAAAGCTCCAATTGCTCCGAGGGCCACGGGACCCGAATTTGTAGGGTTCGACAACTTAGGATGTCCGACCCCCAGGAAGTACGGCTTGTAGTCCTCGTTGCAGTCGGCCATCAGGGTAACCGATCGTCTTTCAGATTCCCGAAGTACATGTCGTTGGCACTTGGAGTAAAAGTCGGTCACCCAGTCGAAATCTGTCGGTTTGTAATTTAAAGGTTGGGTTCCGCGCGGAGGCTCCAACAGTCATAGTGTGCGCTTTGGCACAGTTTGCACAAAGCCAAACTGATGAAGTACTCTATCGGGCATGTACGACTCCGTGATATCATAGCATGTGAACATGCCATGAAATAAAAAAAATTGGTTGGATCTCACGATTATGCTCACGTAAATCTCGGTATGGATTCCAAAAAAATTATAGGAAAATAATTAACAATAAAACAAAATTAACATGAAAAAGTAAGTCAAAATTTAGTACCTCTTCTAGCACCAAATTGTCTAGTACTTCACGAATGGAAGCCAGTGTTTGCCAATTTTTGGTTTCCAGCTGGGATGGCCTCCATCGAGACACTCTAGGAAGGTTTTCAACATACTCTAGGTTTAGGTCAGACCGTCTGAGCATCGAAAAGTGCTCGTATATCCATGCCTATTCAATTTATAAATGAATAGTCAAAAATAAACAATAAAATAAAGTGATTAAATTGTTAGAAGTTTTCTTACATGTTGTAGTGCCCCGTGCCGCTCAGTCAAACGGAGGAATCGAAACGCACAACGTTCAGACTTAGCCTTGCAACGGCTTGATCAGAGACATTTCTCGGTCGAGGCGACCGCTTGCTCAGGTGGGGTAGTTTCGATTAACTTGCCTCATCTTAGCCTTCACATAATAAATTACATGTTTTCAAATGCACAAGTAGGCTTAATAATAAAAGAGATGAATCAACATAGCTAAAGGGAATAATCCCGACGGGTCGAATTGAGTTAGAATATGGAAAGGTCCAGTGGTCGGCTTAGAATCGATGCACGACGTGCTTTGAAAATGACACTCAGTCCTTCGTCCCGTGGCTTGGGAGATGAAAAAGTTGGTCTTCGACAAAAAACTATGAGTTGGCCTAAGTCATAGGCGTCGCCCGCATGAATGCTTGATAAAGCATGCACAATCCTTGGTCCAAGGCTTGGCATAGCCTTTGTCCGCCCTATTAGTTAAAGCTGCATTGCACCATTTGTGGCATAAGTCTAGGCGACCAAATAACTTGTTCGTTCAAAGCCGGACACGTGCACAGCACGTTCTATCAAGACAAAGCTTGACGCAGCCCTTGCTCGTCAAGTTGTTGCAAAGTTAAGTTAAGCAAATTATGTTAGGCTATCAGAGTAGTAGCAATCACGGTCCTACGAGTTCCACGGGTGGGTGTATCTATATAGTCTTACAGTCTCAAGGCCCTTCATATAGATTATGACTTGGGCGGAGGTGTCGCGTAGAGTTCAGTTGGCTTAAGGCATGATGCACGGACTTAGTGTTTAAGGCACGGGCCACGGTTGATTTAAAGTGAGTTTGGAAAAAAGGGGGCTTTCGATAGGCATTCATGAGTTGAGTAACAAGGATAGAGCAACAAGGGAGAAGGCTCGCGACCGTGGGTCGTCGAGGGATCTCAAATGTTAGAAGTCTTGAACTTGGTTTTGAAAGAGATGGTGGGAGAAGGCTCCCGACAGTGGGTCATCGAGGGATCTCAGATGTAAGAAGTATTGAACTTGGTTCTGAAAGAGATGGTAATACTAGAGGTAGAATGACGATGTGAGACATCAGTTTGAGTCGAGTCTTGCATGGTCATTGGACAACTTGTCGACAAGGGCGATTTGTTTCCTCGAACGACAACCTGGGGCCACGGGACTGTTTCGGCCTAGAAGGAAATTGAGGGTGAATGTGAGCGGGATAGCTGAGCCGAAAGGCAAGTATTCGGTGGACGCTCATTGGGGCTAGCTACTTGCGATGACCGGTCCATCCTATACCAGCTATGTGTCTAAGATATCTTGTCATGCTAGTGACCTCATATAGATGAGTCGGCATGGGCAGCAATCCGCGAGTGTGCCTTTGGATTGAGTCGAGTATTGAGTGCACTATATCAAGGAGTCGAGTTGAATGTGTGTGTGCAGTTGGAATACAGAATGTTGGGCCTAAGATTTGGCTGCAACGTAGGCGACGTATTTCGGCACGAGATGTGGCGTCGAGTCTTATGTTGTCAGCATATAAGTTGTATAATTATGATTGAGTTGTCTTGAGTTTAAGTCAGGAAACCGCCGCAAGGCAAAATTGATTGAGTGACACTAAGTTCACAAGTCTTGATTGGGTCAGTTGGTGATTAAAGTAGCAAGGGACATGAGGCATGGCACGATATGGTTAAGTCTCGCAGAGTCACAAGGCACGGCACGATGGGACTGTAGCACGGTCACATAGAAATGGAGTCTCATCGAGTAGTTGCGTCTTCGGTTATGTGCCGAAAGGAAAGCACGACTCGATAGGTTAACGATGATGATGCAAGCACGGGATGGTCTAGAGACACAAAATAGGCCAAGGCGTCGGTCCTAAAACTGATCCTAAGGAAAGAGTAGAAAGACAATCATAAAGGGACTATGTTGCACAAGTAAATCAAACGTGTTGGTTTTGTATGGGTGGGCGAGGAGCTCATTCCACCAGTACAGTTGAGTACTGACACCCACATAGTTTTCATGTGCATGCACAGATAGAAGCTCGTGGCGCGGAGCTCGCTTGGATGCGTCGAGGCACGGAGTTCCTTGGTGTAGAAGCATAGAATTTCAGAACCTGAAGACCTATGAGCCAGACACTACATGCGCCAGAGCTCGGACAAAGTACTTCACGCAGCAAAAACAACTAATATGGACATTGAAAGAGGACTTTTTATTACATATAAAAGTCTATTATATGTCTAGAAAAGATTGTACAAAGGAGAATTTCTACAAAAGAAAAGATCCTAAGTCTACAGCAAGCAGCCACCATGCGCCCTCAAATAGGCGGAGCAATCACTATGTGTCCTCAGTCAGGCGCATCCCACCATGCGCCCTCGGCAGGGCGCATCCTTTCAGCAGCTCAGTTATGTGCATCCTCAGTTATGTGCATCCCTTCGGCAGCTCAGTTATGTGCATCCCTTCGGCAGTTCAGTTATGTGTATCCCTTCAGCAGTCCAGTTATGTGCCGCTCTTCTAGCCAGGCTCACCGCCGTCTAAATGCTACGACTAATGAAACATTTATTGAACAGAATGAGGGTGGCAATCAACCCTCTAGCTGGAGGAAGAGCTCCCCAAACCGAGGAAGAGAAGAGCACCGCAATCCGACCTGTGGCCAGGAGAGGCTTCGAAAGAGCCTCCAAAGGTGAAGGAAGACCGTAATCGAAACCGCAACTAAAGGAGCAGCTTTCAACACAACCAGAGTGGGCGACACCCACTTTGAAGGAAGAAAGAGCCCCCAAAGCCGCAACACCGCCATTTCGATCTGCGACTCTTCCAGAATAACGGAGACGAGACTCGAGCATCCCTATCTTTGGATGCAACAGGCACCTTCCGCCTGCCTCGGAACCCTCGACTCCGACTTTTGGATGTAACAGTCACCTTCAAGTGCATCAATGAATACATTGCGTCATATCTTCACCCTCGGGAGCATCTCATCAACAAAATGCATCCGAGGAAAACAAGTTCATGTCGGAAGAACGTGAGAGAACGAGAAGCAAACTCTCTCCATGCAACTATTTATAGGCCGGGCAAATCAAACCCATGCGTCAAGTGGATGGATCTCCGAATTCTGTACAATGAATTTGTATTAAATGGATGAATCGGAAGCTTCGAATTCAGCCAAGTCAAAATGGCTATTTAAAACACTCGAAGATCGTAACAATCGTACCATTAAAGACGTGTCACGAAACGGATACGCCAGCCAGACAGCACATCACACAGACACGCCCTTCAGCACCAAGCACATCACAGGGGATGCTCCCCTATACGCCTAGTGGAACGCCGATCGATGCGCCCACTCAACTGTCCATCGAATGTCAAAAATTTTAAATGCCGAACTAACAGAGTTGGCAGCACGCCTCCCGAAGTCTGAATAGTTGACAGCTTTTTTCAGAAGACGAAGCGTCACCAACGTCAGCACCATCATTACTTTTCTCCGACGGCTACTGCCACGTGGCCACCCAACCACTCGCATGCGCCTCTGCAGCCATGCGCCCAAATATGCATGCACCTCAAAAGCCATGCGCCTCAGACTTTTCACTGATCCCTAAAGATAGAAGGAAAGTCACCATTAAAGCTCTGCATGCGCCTCAAAAGTCATGCACCCCAGACTTCTCTCTGATCCCGAAAGACAGGAGTTAAGTCACTACTGAAGCCTCGCATGCGCCTCAAAAGCCATGCGCCCCGAACGGTTCGTGACTCCTAAAGGTTACGAGCCAAAGCCTCCTCATGCGCCAAATCCTAGGCGCATCCTACCAAATTATTCTCTATCAAATCTGAGATCTCTGAGCCATGGGTCGATGACATATGTCCTTTGACTCAACTTACCTAAGATCTCAGCAACAGAAAGATCTTTCCCTCTGCTACGTGCGAGCCCACAACAGCAGCATGAAGAATTCAACCCCTCGATCAGGGTGCATCGTTCATACGCCTCCATCAGCAATCACCACGTGGCATCCCCGCATCTAGGCGCATCCTACATATGCGTGCATGAGCAGCCAACCTGCAGACTATATAAATAGAGGGATCATTTCCTTCTTCGATACCTACACACACAGACAGCAACGAAAAAACGAACAAACACACCAACAGAGAGGCAGATACAGACACTCAACGTCTCCCTTCTCTCAGCAAGCTCCAGCACCCTAAGCAATTCAGACCTTCAGAGAACCGATAACCGTCGTCAGATCGTCAACGGAGTCAACGCATTACCACTCACTCCATCGGCACAAGGGACCTAGATAAACAAAAGTGTACTCCTAGGACTACATCTAAGTCCTATATTGTAACACTGTTCTATTTGTATTAAGATTTGCAATAAAAGAATTTTAATGGCAAATAAGCTGGCGACTCTGCTGGGGACCTCTTTTTCCTCCACCGAGAAAGCTGTGTCGTAATCCAACGATGTGAAGGTGGGCTCCTCCCACAAGACGCTGGTCGTACGCCTTAATCAACAGGCGTATGAGGAGTTCATCTCTGAAGGCAGTGCGAGTCCTTCGAAGCGGCTGCCGAAGCCGAAGAAGACCCGTCGAGTCTGGGTGCGCAAGGTCGACGCCTTGGGCACCACCACCGAAGGGGATGCGCCGATCCGGCCTTCCCTTCCTGCTAACGTTCTCAGCAACCAAGATCCGCCCACTGGTGCAGCACATCTCTCGGAGAAACGTGCGGCTGTCACGCCCCACTTCCGTAGGAGCGATCGTCCTCGCTAAGGCGTAATGCCGTACGGGCCTAGGTTGCGCCCGTGCAAGGCCAAGTCCAGAAACGGCCGATTCGAGCTAGGCCACAGAGTCGTACAGAGTGTCCCCATTGCAGCAGAAAGTAAATAAACACAAGTAGAAGCGAATCCGAACTCTTTATTGATATTCAAGAAGGTTACAAGCGGTGCCAGGTCGATATTACAAATCGCTCGAGCTCTCTCTCTGAAACATAAAAGGCGTGCCATGTGGCTTACAAGATGGAATGATACATGGCGATGTTCCGATACATTATGTCCTGTATAGGGTGCTTCAGCTTCTGCAACGTCCCAAGGCCCCGGAGTTGGCTCCGCGCCTTAACACGTTCGATGGAAGCTCCGCACCAGCCGGCATCTCCTGCTTCCTACAAGCAGACTGTGGGGTTATCAGTACATTGTTATGCACTGGTGGGGAGGCTAGCTCGCCCACAATGCTATTATTACCAAACACGTTGCATTTACTTTTGTGCACCGTCTATCATTCATTGTCTTTCTAATCTTGCCTTAGGATCAGTTTCATGGCATATATCGTAACCCATATCGTGTTGCCTAATTCAAGTGTCTGCATTAAAATACATGCACGACTTATCCATATTACCGTCTGGCCTTCCCTGTCCAATTAAACCAAGTTAGTCGACAATTAACATGAAGTAACTTGACGTGATTCATGTAAACATTCAATGTTACGGGCGGGTCTATGTCTCGGGTTCTAGCACGTCGTGGGCATGTTCTAGTGTTACGTTTCGAGCATAATCAGGAGGCACATTTCAAGCATGTTCGGGGTGGTATATTTCAAGCATGTTCAGGCATGTTACATTTCGAGCATGTTCAGGATGTTACGTTGCAAGCGTGTTCAAGAGTGTTATATTTCGGGCATGTTCATGGACAGGATGTTATATTTCAAGCACGTTCAGGAGGCACTTGTTCATTTAACTTAGACTACTTTGATTTCAATGCAAGGACTTGCACGTGGATTGCCACCAGCATAGTCCACTTAATCTACATGCATGGGTCGCTGGCTGTACAAGCCATTTTGGACATTCCCCTTGGTAATTCTCAACTTAGCATAGGGTGATGGCTGGTACACCCCGTTAAGTCTCTTGAATATACCCTGCACTTACGTCCCCTGGTGCCCAAGCCCGCACCCAGGCAGACCGTAAGCCCCGTATTGATTCCGCCTAGGCCGGCCACGATTACCCTCCATCGATCGTGCCGCGGAATCCTTCCTCATGACGGCCACGGTATTCCCCCTATCGTCCGTGCCATTTGTCCACGACCATTTCATATTTTACTTTATCATTTAACATAACGGCTGTCTCCGAGCCGTAGGCTAACCCTTAGCCATAATGCGTTATCGACCAGGTTGGCGTCCGTACAGCGCGGGTAGCGAGCCCCGTTGCACGTGCCCGTCACACCTGTCGCTAACGTCTTTCATGTCTTATCTTTCATATATTCTTTCTTTCATTTCTTTCTTTCACTTGTTCGTTCGTTCATTCATTTTCACGTATTTATTCATTCGTTCATTCATTCGTTGATTCATTCATTCACGCATTACGCAACTCCCAGTGCGGGAGTCGCCTTGGCGACCCATCGGTCCTATAGCCTTTCAATGTTGCTATACTCTACTCGGAACGACTATGTTGATAGTCTTCCCATTTCATTGTTGTAATCCATTCATTGTTTTATTGTTGAACGCGTACGGGACTTGAACGTTAGCTTGTGCCATAGCACGAGCGTAGAGCGCGGTGCGAGAGTTTCTATATTTGTCGAGTTCTTTTCCATGTTCTAAACAAGCATGCAAGATGGGATTATTCCCTTAGCTAGGTGCGTTGAGTCATTTATTAGTATGTGCGGGTTATCGCCTAGCGATTCTCGTGATAGTGTCCGCATTGTTATGTGTCTAGGCTAAGCAAAGACGGGTTCATCGGAGCCACCCACCTTAGCGATGTTCGTATCGGCCGAGCGATACTCCGAGCGCGCCTTTGATAGACTAAGTCTGGATTCATCTTTGACGAGCCATTGTAAGTCTTGCATCGATTCGCATCGATACTTCATCGGGTCGACGCAACTCTTCGAGTCGACGGCTCGTTTGAGTCGTTACACTTGCCGTTTGAATCGGCGTTCCGCTAGGGCAGAACGGGTCATTACAGCGGCTGACCACATTCCCCAGCCATCTCCCTCTCAGGCGAAAAAGATGCGTCGACGGAGCAGGGGTGCAGCCAATGCCCCGCGTATCACCTCTGATGCGCCACAGAAGGTCTCTGTCTTTGACAGACTTACTCGCTGTAATGGCAAAAAGAATTTGGATTCTGAGTACTATGCGCCCCAGCGGCCTGGTACGAAGAAGTCCAAGGCAGCACGGGCCATACGCCCCAAACGTGCTATGCCAGCAGCAAGCCAGAAGTATACGCTCACAATCATGCGCGCTGTTGATGGTAAGCTGTACAAGGTCGACTCAGGTGCTTCTGTGCCAGAAACGAGCCGACCTTCAAAGTCCTTGTCTCACTTGGGTGCATCTATTGCGTGCATAACCAAGTCGAGTAAGGCAAATCCAGTGGTCTTGAACTCCCGCGCCTCCTCTGGTTGTGCGTCTGAGGTCCGTTCAAGTCACTTCAAATGTTGTTTCCACACTACTGATCGGGAAGCCTGTTTGGTGTAGATCAGGGGACGCAGCATTCACCTGAACACCCCGGCGCTTGGCCTTGCCATGCGCCTGAAGGGGGTGTGAAGGTGGCACTCTCCTCCAACGATTTGCGCAACGTGATCACTCACAAGCGCCGATCAGGAGAGCCGACCGACAAGTACAATGTGCCCCTCATAGGGCACACTTGTGTTGTGGTCACTATCAACTGCTGTTGCAAGACGGCAGTCCCACCAAGGCAGTCAGTGTTCCAGCGGCTGCAATCATCGACACCCCTCCGACGTCGCCTCGGAAAGAAGGTGTCAACAAAAGAAGAGCCAAGGGTTGCTTCATATAACATGATCTCTAACTCCTCGTCAGTCCGAAAGACGACTGGCAACTCCTCGTCCTCGTCCAAGAGCCAGCCGAGGAAAACCAAGGCGAGTGTCTCGTCCTCCGGAGTGTTTCAAGGCACTCGAGGGAGAAAGAAGATCTTGGAGGAAACTGGAGGTAGTCAGACCCTTGTCGAGCCTCCTTCCGAAGACGAAGCTGTCTTTCAAAGCACAGCTGAGGCTGATCTTCTCGAAGTCAGCCTGCCGGACATGGCCGAGGGTCATCTAGCCCCTATCCTTCAAGACGAGGGTGTCCCCAAAACACAGTCAGGGGTAGTGTAGCCCCCACGGATCTGAGTCTCGGCGACGAAGAAGTCCTTCAAGACGGAACCAAGGGTAATCAGGCCCTTGCAGATGCTTCCGACGAGAGTGTTCTCTAGAACATAGCCGGGGGTGGCCAGAACGAAGCCCAAGAGAGGCAACTCCCCTACAAGAGAGTGAAGCCGAGAGCAAAGCATCAACCGATCCATCCACTTCCAGCCGTGTCATGACAGTATACATGGCTGGGGGTGATTCCGAGTCTGATGCACCGCCACCGGACCTCGTACAGTGCATGGACACATTAGAGGGAGGACTCAAAACCCTCTCTGCCTCCATGCAAACACTGACTCAAGCAGTATTTGAGATACGGTCAGCTTTGGCCAAGACACCTTCTACCGGTCCCGACCCAGGGGCCAATGGAGAATCAAGTGTACCCCTTCAACGGGTATCCTTGGATACGAATCGCCGAGAAGCACCTCGGACATCGGAGCCTTCAAATGCTCAACTTCAAGTAGTACCACCTTCTCCGACTCCCAGCTCCACGGAAGATGTGGTCGAGATGATCAAGGACTTGCGCGAGCGCTTCGAGTCCAAGACGAGACAAGAGGAGCACCAAAAGATGGGAATTCCCCAACCTTATCCCCTCGAGTGGAACAAAGTGGTTTATCCACCTAACTATAAACCACAAACACTGACGCCATATGACGAAAAGGACTCTCCTCGTCGCTATCTGACGTACTTCCAGTCTCAGACAGGACAATCTTCCGAAGGAGGACGCGCTACACACCAGCATATTTGTCGGGGCACTGAAGGGAGTGGCATACGACTGGTACTACAGCCTCCCCGACAATTCCATATCCTCCTTCGACGACCTGACGTGCCTTTTTCTCGACCGTTTCTACGACGGCAGAAAGGACATGACAATGGCGTCCCTTATAGAGATACACCAGAAGGAGAAGGAAACGGTTCGGGTATTCATCGTACGTTTCCGACAGGCCTGCTTCAAACTGCCCCCGGGCATGCCAGAACATGCGCTCCTCTCCTCCTACAGCATGAACATGCTGCCTGCAGTCAAACTCTGGCTCAACTCTACTCCTCCTCCCGACTGGAGCTCCTTGATCATTGAAGCAGAAGCCGCAAAAAAGAAGGCGACCAATGCTCGTCTTCTGGGAGTCAGTTTCCCTGCCTTTGAGGACAAGGGGAAACGGCCTGCAACCAATAACCCCGGGTGAGACACGAAGGAGAAACAGGCGTTGACTGTCAACGCCTCAAAAGGTGTGTCAACACCTACTCAGAAGCCTCCACCTGCACCAAGGCCAAAGGAGGTTTATTCGTTCAACGACAAAGACACCCTGCAACTCTTTGAGATACTGATGCAGGGTGACAAGATCAAGCTGCCGGACCCGAAGCATCCCGACGAGGTTGGGAAAGTGGACAACCCGAGGTACTGTCACAACCATCGGTTTGTCGGACACCCAACCAAGGACTGCTATGTCCTCAAGAATTACATCCAGTGCATGATCAATGCGGATGTAATCTCCATCGACTACGAGGAGAAGACGGTGTCGGCCAATGTGGTTTCACTCCAGTTTGGCACCCTGTCGCCGACTACAACACAAGATGGCGTCGTCCCCATCCTTAAGGCGACAATGGAGGTGGTTAACTTACCACCTACTTGTGACAACGTGAGTGGACTCATCCCACTCACCACATCTCGAGGAGAGATCCTCTGGGTTTACCCTGATCTCGTCTCCGAGGTGACTCAACCGGAGGTACGCCCTACCTCCAAATCCAAAGGCAGGAAGATCAAGTCTTGCCGCATGGTCTCTTCTTCAGCAGAAAAGGCACTTCCTGTACAGACGCGTTCACAACAGAACGCCCAACCTGACGAAGCTGCCGTCGAGGTGATGCCTCCATGCACCGTCCCTGCTGTCCAGGAGGAGGGCCCGTCTAAGCCCCCAGCAGCCAATAAATAGAAGCAGATAGAGGCCCGCTTCGATAGGCCTCTACGAAAGGAGAATGCTTCGGGGTTAGCCAAGCCCCACAACTTCGACATACTGGCACAACTGGCCAGTACTCCCGCCCGCCTGTCTCTGTTTGAGCTCCTTCGTCTTTCCAAAGACTCCCGAGAAGCTCTTTGTGAAGCTCTGAAGGATGCTGAATCCTTTCTCAGTCAGGTCAAGCAGCCTGAAGATCTCCCGACTGTATGCACGCACTGCCACTATACGGATGAGGTTATTCCCAATATAACCTTCACCCAACAGGACATGCTGCTCAAGCACAACTAACACAACATGCCGCTGTATTATACAGGGTATATCGGTTCAGTCAAGGTGAAGCGGATTCAGATCGATCCGGGGTCTTCCTCAGCATCACCCCGAAGACGCTGCTCTCAACACTGGAGATCACAATGTACCGATTGGCGCCTTCCAATACAACTATCAGTGGCTTCAACGCCAGCAAAAGTGAGCCGCTAGGCAAAATACGACTAAAGTGCTATATCGGTAACCTCAAAACCGAGGTCACTTGTTATGTCGTGGACGCCGAAGTCAACTACAACCTGCTGTTGGTTTGTCCATGGCTGCATGAGTACATGGTGGTGCCATCCACGCTCCACCAATGTATGAAGTACGTATCCACCTACAACGTCATCCAGACGGAGTTCGCGGACATCGATCCTTTCAAAGGGATCGAATCCTACTTCACGGATTCTGACTTGTACAAGTCACCTGATGAGGAAGAAGCCAATGATGCTGATGACGAAGCAGAAACGGCAGCTGAGCCGGACATGGAGCCTGAGGTCACTCCCGACGCTCCTTTGAAGATCCGACTCAAAGGCAAACTGCCTCAGAAGTTGCCTCCCATGAGCATTAGGCTGCTCAGGAAGGCACCAGCTGCTCCTGAAGCTCCTCTGAAGATACGGCTCAAGGGAAAGCCGCCTCAAATATCGGCACCCCTTGTGGCTAAACTACAGGGGAAGGCACCAATCACCGGAGGCACAATGGAGGCACCTCTGAAGGTGCATCTTAAAGGCAAGCCGCCGCCATCCAAGCTGGCAGAAAAGGCCCGCATAGTCCTCTCGGACTCCAAGACCAACGCTGTGGTGGATTCTCCCAATCCTACTCCAGTACTCACAGATGAAGAGCTAGAAGAATATATCTCTGCTGATGTAGATGCCCCCTCTCTGGACAATGTAATCCTGCGGGATAAAATCTCGTATTTCATCAATAATAGAGTGTCTTTTAATTATTCTAGTCTTCTACATTGGAATGCCATGTATACATTAGATAACGCTCTACGGTCGTTGCAAACACAAATAACGATCGCCCATCATGTAAATCGAGTAGTCCCGTCCCAAGGGGTCTGTTACATAGTCCCGCCACGGAATCGAGATAAAGAACCCATCATCTTCGGCAAAGTTGAGCGTCATCAAGACCTCCCGCCACTCAAACCAGAACCAGATACCGGCAGAATGCAAGTCTATCGGTACACGGACAAGGCAAAGTACCTCATCCAAAAGATGGGTTACGACCTAAAAAGCGACAAAGGCCTGAACTACGGCAAGGGTCGTCGTCTCCCCCTCCGGCTTCCGACACCTAAAAAAAAGCCGCAGGACTACTACAATAAAACTCGACGGAGGGTAGGCTATGTCACGCCACCGTCAACTCCAGAGAGTTCAGACGCAGAAAAGGTAAAGCATTCTCACTCGTCCGAAGCATCGACTTGGGATTCCGATACCAGCATCGGATCAGTCTTCAAGAAAGTACTGTCAGCCAACATGATATCAGCACAACCTCAAGAAGATGAAGGCCAAACACCAGAATTCTTTGAAGAAAAACCCTGGGCTCAACGCCTGGAAGAACAGTGGGAGTCTCGTTTTGAACTACGTGAACCTCCCACCGAGGACAAGGTCGAGCAGATCGACCTTGGGGATGGATCTTCTTCCAAATCCATCTTCGTCAGCAAAAGCCTAAAAGGAGAAGACCGAGAATCTTTAATCCAGCTGGCTAAAGAGTATATCGACGTCTTCGCCTGGAGTTACGAAGATATGCCGGGACTTGACCCTCAGATCGCGATGCATAGCTGAACATCTTACCTGATGACAAGCCTATCAAACAACAACAGCGACGCTTTCGTCCGGACATCATGAACGCCATCGATCAGGAGGTGGATAAGCTCTTGACCAGCAGCTTCATCCGTGAAGAACAATACCCAGATTGGGTAGCCAACGTCGTCTCCGTCACCAAGAAGAATGGGAAGATACGAGTTTGTATCGACTTCAGGGACCTCAACTCTGCTTGCCCGAAGGACGAATTCCCGC
This sequence comes from Iris pallida, assembly GCA_029216955.1. Classification (NCBI taxonomy): domain Eukaryota; kingdom Viridiplantae; phylum Streptophyta; class Magnoliopsida; order Asparagales; family Iridaceae; genus Iris; species Iris pallida. The sequence goes on from JANAVB010000197.1 coordinate 11,129,671, forward strand.
TTCCAATCACCGACGTGATGATCGACAACACATGTGGCTTCGAGCGCATGTCTTTCATGGACGGGTATTCGGGCTACAACTAGATCAAGATATTCCCCGCTGACGCAAAACACACGTCATTCAGGACTCCAAAGGGCATTTTCTGCTACACAGTGATGCCCTTCGGCTTGAAGAACGCTGGTGCGACATACCAACGAGCTATGAGCACCATTTTCTGTCAGCATCTTCGCTAGACAGTCGAATGCTATGTTGACGACATCGCAGTCAAGAGCCGTCTTAAAGGAGATCACCTACAAGACCTCAAGACAGTCTTCGATCTCATGCGGGCGCACCAGCTCAAGATGAACCCCACTAAATCCTTTCTAGGGGTTTCTAGCAAAAAGTTTTCGGGCTTCATAATCACGGTGAAAGGTATTCATGTCGATCCCGAGAAGAACAGAGCCATCCTCGATATGGACCCTCCGAAGAACCTTCGAGAACTTCGAGGCCTACAGGGGCGTCTGGCATATATCCGGAGGTTTATAGCAAACCTTTCTGGCAAATGCCAACCCTTCACTCAGCTCATGAAGAAGGGAGTCTCTTACGTCTGGACAGAAGAGTGCCAAAAGGCTTTAGACGACATCAAGGCTTATTTGACAAGCCCGCCAGTCCTGGTGGCACCCGTCGCCGGCAAACCATTTATCCTCTACGTCCGTGCCATAGATCATTCCCTCGGTGCTCTGCTAGCTCAGAACAGCGATACAGGCTATGAGCAAGCAATCTACTACCTCAGTCGAACTCTGATCGGGGCCGAAGACCGGTACAACCCCATTGAAAAGGAGTGCTTGGCTCTGGTATTTGCCATCCAAAAGACTCGTCATTACGTCTCGGGCCAGACAATTCATGTCATTTTTCGAGTCAATCTGCTCAGAGTCCTCATGACAAAGCCATGATCATTAAACTCCCGGCTTGCCACATGGGCGATCTTGCTAATGCCATACAACATGGTGTTTGTTCCACAAAAAGCTGTTAAGGGTCAAGCTCTAGCTGACTTCTTAGCTGTACACCCCATCCCAGAGTCCTCAAGACTCTATGAAGACATCCCGGATGAGGTCCAAGAATCAAACGTCACCGAAGAAGGCTCCGTCTGGTGGATGTTTTTCGATGGCGCTTCAAGAACAGGCCCCAAAGGCCAAATCATCGCTGGAGTGGGGGTGGTATTAGTCTTCCCCGATCAGCTGGTCATCCAGCGTGCTTACTCCCTTTCAAAGTCGTGCTCTAATAATCTTGCTGAGTACAACGCGCTCATTATGGGACTCCAGCTGGCGCAACAGCTGGGGGTGAATCATTTGGAAGCCTATGGCGACTCAAAACTCGTCGTAAACCAGATCAGAGGGCAATACGAAGTTCGCCATGAAGATATGATCCCTTACCATAAAGTTGCATTGAACATCATTTCAATCTTTACCGAGTTCTTCATCGAACACGTACCTCATCTATAAAATCTGGAGGTTGATACCCTGGTTGGCCTTGCAGCCTCATTGGTTGTACCCCTCGGGACTTAACATTACGTCACAGTGGTGGGTCGAGACTTGGTCTGTCCTAAAAACAACCTGTGCTCACGAGTGGCCCATGCCATGTCAACCAGTGCCGGTATTAATGTCCGAGACTGGAGATTCCTATTCATCGACTTCGCTGTCTACGAAATTCTCCCAGAGGATCCGAAAGAAGCCGTCTCAGTCAGGAGACGCTCTCTTCGATTCTACTATGATACGGCTACTAAAATGCTGTACCGACGCTCCTACGATGGACTTCTCCTTCGATTTTTGTCCAACGAAGAAGCAGCCGAAGCCCTTCGAGAAGCTCACTATGGAACCTGCAGGGCCCATCAACCTGGACCTAAGTTGCAGGACCGACTGCGACGTATGGGCTACTACTGGCCAACCATGGCCGCTGACGCTGTTGAATATGCTAAGAAGTGCCATGCGTGCCAGCTTCACGCAGACTTCATTCATACACCGTCAGAACCACTACATCCTACAGTCGCCTCCTAGCCCTTCGAAGCTTGGGGCATGGACATTGTGGGACCAATCACCCCTCCTTCATCGAGAGGACACCGCTTCATCCTAGCCATCACTGACTACTTCTCCAAATGGGCAGAAGCAGTTCCGATGGCAGAAGTGAAAAGCTCCAGGGTGATCAGCTTCATCAAACACCACGTCATCTACCGTTTCGGAGTACCCCGGAGGATCATCCATGATAATGGTTCTCAGTTCAGCAGCCATGTTTTCAACAGATTCTGTGACAAGAATCGCATTCAAAACGTGGCAACAACCGCTTACAATCCGACAGCAAACGGATTGGCCGAGGCGTTCAACAAGACTATCGTCAGGCTACTCAAAAAGGTCGTGTCATCCAACAAACGCGACTGGGACAAAAAGCTCGACGAATGCCTTTGGGCCTACCGTACGACGGTACGGACACCGACAGGCAACACACCATTCTCCTTGGTCTACGGGAGTGAAGCGGTACTGCCTCTCGAGATCCAGATACCCTCTCTCCGTGTAGCGATCACAAACCAACTCACAGAAGAGGACAAATAACGTCGTCGTCTGCAGGAACTGGAGGCACTTGACGAAAAGCGTCTCCTAGCTCAACAACGCATCGAACTTTACCAAGCCCGTATATCACAGGCTTTCAACAAAAAGGTCAAGCAGAGGACTTTTCAAGTAGACGACCTGGTTCTGGCAGTCAGGAGGCCGATGGTGTTGACTCACAAAATACCAGGAAAGTTCGAGCCTAAGTGGGAAGGACCTTTCATCATAGAGACGGTATACTCAAACGGTGCTTACCACCTCGCCAAACCCAATGGGGACTTGTTCATGATGCCCATCAATGGCAAGTTCCTAAAGAAGTACTACTCTTGACATCTTTCAGACATGTGCTTCCACCAGGGGATCTGTGAACCCAATCATCAGGGCTCACAGACAATTCCCGTCCATAAAATCATACGCTTCCGGAACCCAGCTGTTCCGTACCATCCTCCAGTAGAAGGACAACCACGTCCACATCACCTCTGAGTTGTCCCCTACACCCTACAAAGCGGAATCTTACATCCCATAAGACTACGCTACCCATCATGTTTACCACGTCCACATTACCTCTGAGTAAACATCTCGTACAGTCAACCCCTGCGTTGCCGTACATTAATCGCAGAACTTCCACGTCCACATTACCTTTGAGTAGTTCCGCGTATCCTCTAGAATCATTCCTACCACGTCCATAACACCTCTGAGTGGGAAGATTCTATCATTTTGAATTCCATATTTGCCATGTCCACATTACCTCTGAGCAAACATGTGGGTTCTTTTAAACTTATTATCTGTACCTAAAAACCAAGGTGCGCAAGAGATAATAGGTCCACATAAATCATCAAGTTCAAGACAGCAAAAAATGAACACATCACAGAAAATTGTGTACTTCTTTATTTTCTAAAAAAAAGGGAGAGTAAAGGATTACACTATCCCCAGCAAGAGTTGCAAATACACAAAGAGAAGATACTACAAGCCCTAAACATCCCCAGGATTGGCTGAAAGCTCTTCAATCCGACGCCTCAAGTCTGCCGCCCGAGTCTCCACAGTCGCCAAGACTCGACGTTCAGCTTCTTGACGCATCGCTTCAATAGCCTCAGGAGAAGTATCATTTTCATGCTTCTCATCCAGCTGCTGCCGCTGCTGAGCCAAAGTAAGAGCCCAATGCCCCGACACTCACGGTGGCCTGGTAAGAAGACTCAATCTCGGCGATCAGCTTCTCCTTCTCCGCATCTATCAGGACGGAGAGGTCATTTTGCTGGATGCGCTGCAGTTCGAAAAGCCGCTGGTCCAACTCAACCACTGAGGCTTCCAGAATGTCGGCCATATGATCATGGCCCTGATGAAAACGGATCTGGTTGACATGAGGCATTGCCAGAGTTCTTGCCGTCGTAAAACTCCTATTGGCGTCCATCACGGCCGATACACCCCTCTGCAGCATTTTATACACTGCCTCGATGATGAATTTCACGTATTCATCTGCATCCGTCAGTACCTGCGACGTCATAGCAGGAGTCGGAGGAGCTACTTTAGCAGACGGACCGCAAGAAGGCCCGCCTACCTCAATCCGCGAGGCTGGGCCCTCGGTATCAACAGGCTCTTCATCAAAAGGGGCTTGACTACTAGCCCGAGGAGGCAAAGGAATCGAAGAAGTCGAGGTAGGCATCGAGATAGTACCCCAAGTGGAAGAAGCAACAGAGGGTTCCATCAAACCCTTACCTTTCCCAAACTCGGAAGAACCCCCGACGTCAGTAGCCACCTCATCAGCCCCCAACGTGCTATCAGCAGCCAGTACTTCCCCTGACAAAATGGGGAGATCAACACTTGTCTCCTGACTCGCCCCTGAAGTCAGGCCCGCCAGACGAGTCTCTTCATCAAATCCTTCTACAGGGACAGGATCTGTTGCTACCTCCTGATCGGTAGCCACCTCAGCTTCCGCTGCTGAGTCTGGGGTAGGGCTCGGTAATGATGCAACCGACCTCCCCTCATCATGACAAGGAGGGGAATCAACCCTCTCCTCTGTTCCAACCATATCTGTTGCCCCCGTAACAGACTCTTGCAACTCTGGAGCGACGTCATCTGAAGACGACGAACTCCACTCCACTTCATCATCACGAAGCCCCGTGTCCGCTGGACCCTCAGCATCCAAGGCCTCCATGGCAGCTGGCACCATCCTGGAAGTTGCTGTAACCTTCGCATCTCTTTTAACAAAGTCTGGAGAAACTAAAACCTCCGCAGGAACAACATCTTCAGAATTCTCCTCCATTGGAGATATTACCATCGGAGAAATGCGCTCGTCAGAAGAGCTTGCCACCTCCTTCGATTCACTGACACCCGGATTCAAAACACGGGTCTTCTTCTTCGGTGATCCCTACAAGAAGAAAAGCACAAGTCACCAAAATGACAAGATGAGCCAAAATTACGGAAGACTCTTTACCTCAGCAAGAGCTGATTCCACTGGCGTTACAGACGGTATTCCCATAGCCTTTGGAGACGTGGCTTTTCTCGGCCTTTTTGGTACAGACGAACTGGCTTCTGCGTCGGCCCTTCTCTTCCCAACAGAGGGATCTCTCACTGATGCTGCAGCAGCAGCCCGATATCTCGCCAATTCTGGTGGACGATATGACCGAGCAGCTATCAACATATTCACCGTGGCCTCCAGCTGAGTTCCAATGATGAAACTAGTCTCCCTATCATAACCTGGAGATGCAGTATTCATTGTGCAATACAGTTTAACGGTCGAATACAGGATCTGTGGTCGAAGGTTGCGAACTGGCGCAGTAAAATGAACATCAGTGCACCCGACGTTGTAATATTGCCAGCCCTGGGCTCCATCCAGCAAACTCCTGATGAACCCCAGACTGTTACTGGGATTCCGTAACATTAGCTGGGTATAGCCAAACTGGCGAGCGAACCGGCTGGACAGATATGGCTCCAGATAACACCTATTTTGGTTACGGTAAACCAAGTGAGAAGGCCGAATACTTTACAACCAACGAAAACCCCATTTCGGCAGAGTAATCGCATCTTCACCTGAGTCGTCTAAATCTTGGTCAGCCTCGAAACCTTTAAAGATGGGGCCGACCTTGACAATCTTCCACCCCTGAAGGTAGGCAAAACTCTCCTGTAAACGGGGACGCAGTGTGTAACCACTTCCTCTTGTAGAAGCGGCGGATAAAGGAATCACCTTCAAAGTGATCCTCCTCCGGACCTGGACTCATCACGTTCGGATGATGCAGAATCAACCATCCCATAAGATAATGGAATGGTAGTTCGGCCCGCAGAAAATTATCGTTTCTACCTCTCCCATGGATCACATCATCGACAAAGGTCCTCAAACCCCACAACAGGTTACACACCATCGCGGGAAGGAGAGCTAGAGGATGACCAAAGACCAATTTTACGGCGGGCAAAATGAGGTTCCGGTGTACCCTCTCCACAGTACCAGATCCGCCCGCAAACACACAATCCCGGAGCCATATCATCAAGTATGCCGTTAACACCGCCTTAGATGACATCCGGTGCGCACAGTGCCAGAAGCAGCTATACGTATTCTCGCCACTCTCATTTGAACGGGGGCCCCTCTCATCTAGCCAGCTCATTTCGGAAGTTACTTCCGCGGGTTTTAGCCCTTGCGGAGTCATAAATCGGATCTTCGAAGAATCTGCCAGATCCTGCTTGAAGACGTAATCCCTCCAAGCAGTCATATGAGGCTGAGTCCTGTCTTTGTCCCTCTGTTGCATCAGATAATGATGGCTCGCCACCTCTTTGAAAACAGCCATCATCTCTGGGTCCTTATTTTCCAGAATAAGGATCTCTTCATTCGATGGGAAATATTTCTCGTACGGTTTTGAGCCCCAAGGAAGCTTGGACACTTCGTACATCTCATGGAGAGCCAACCCCAACTCCCCCACCGAAGTAAAGAAGGTGCCAGTCTGGGCATTGAACAATTCCAAGAGTGCAAGGAACATAGGCTTATTGAGATCTACGCCATCCTGCGTGGCACGGATAGCGGCCGTCAGCCCAATCTCCTTAAGCTCAGCCTTGAACTTCGAAAGCACCCAAATGGTCAACTCGTCCCACTTCGGCATGTGGTGACACCAACCTTCAACCCTAAAGCCACCTTTCGAATACGTGACCCTCGATGTCAGCATCCGATTTGCAAAGATTGAGGCACTGAAGGCAAAAGTGTCATTAGGGACTTCACTGTAGAGGCTCCCCGGACGCAAAGTTCGGCAACTAAACGAGGGACCGCCTCGCGAAGCGGCCAAGGTATCCCTCTGATTTGAGGTAGCATCAATTGAAAGAGTACCTCCCAACGCCCCGCCTTGAGAAGGAGTAAGTTCCCAGGGCATCCTTCTCTTGGAGGCTAAACGGTAGAAGGCCGTCAGCGGCAACTGGCGGTCAAGTTGTCGCATGTACAAAACCATGCCTTTTGCAGAGAAAAACCAGTCTTCTTTGATCTTCAGTAACTTCGATCAGGCGATCATCGAACAAAAAGGCAGGTTTTAAGAAGGTCATATCCTCGGATTCAGCAGATTTTAGTTTTCCGCTCTCCATCATACTCTGAAGGAAAATCGGCAACTGATTCTGGATCTATAGCATTCTTTCAGGAGGTTGATTCTCTAAGATAGCATCCTTCGCAGGGTTGATAACCGCCTCGTCAAAATCAACTCCCATTTGACAAAGAGAAGTATCCAGAAGGACTTCATTCAGCAAAAGGATTGTCATCAACACTGACACAACAAAAACAAAAGTCAGTCAAAAAGCTGTAAGGAGACAAAGTGTGTCAAGCAACCTGGCGTATCATCAGGGTAAAAACCCATGCACATCAGCTTCGGTGCATTCAGGGTAAAAACCCATGTGCGTCAGCAGAAGCTTCAGCGCATCATCAGGGTGTAAACCCATGTGCATCAGCAGTGAGGCTTCGGCGCATCATCAGGGAGTAAACCCATGCGCGTCAGCAGCTAAACCTCGGTGCATAAAAAAGGGCCTAAACCCATGCACGTCGGCGGAATAAAACCTCGGCGCATCATCAGGACAGAAGTCCATGCACGTTGGCAGCAGAAGAGTTAGGGCATGCCGTATAACCCAAAGCTCGCCTGAACAAAAAAGCAATGGAAGAGACGACACCCACCCGTCACCGTGGGTTGAACGTCGGCCGGAGTCACAATGGTGACAGGAGCATCCTCTTCGGCAAACTCCACGGCAGCCTCTACAGGCTCTTTCCCTTTACCTCGTCCCTTGCCAGCACCGCCGCGAGGAGTCTTGGGAGCCATTCCTTGAGAGAAGAAAGTTAGGGTTTTTGTGAATAAGAACTCTAAAAGGCAAAAGAAAAGAGAAGAGGCACTCTTTCTCTCTCCATCTCACGCCTATTTATAGGCTTGGTCACACGCGTGAACCGATGAAGTGTGACCTCAGCCGTCGCCTCGGGTTCTGTAAAGAGATAACCGCAAATAAAACTAAAAAGATCATCATTTATCTTTCTTGGTTATCGAGGCGTTATCATTTGTATTAACTGAACGGAGCATGCGCCCGGATAGTCATACGCCCCAACCGCCATGCTTCTTATTCAAAGTAATCCAAAACTTGTCCAAAAGTTTTAAAAACTTTGAAGGGGGTCTTATAGAAGCATGAAATTTTAGAACCTGAAGACCTATGAGCCAGACACTACATACGCCAGAGCTCGGATAAAGTACTTCACACAGCAAAAATAATAAATATGGACATTGAAAGAGGACTTTTTATTACATGTAAAAGTCTATTACATGTCTAGAAAAGATTGTACAAAGGAGAATTTCTATAAAAGAAAAGATCCTAAGTCTACAGCCAGCAGCCACCATGCGCCCTCAAATAGGCACAGCAATCACTATGTGCCCTCAATCAGGCGCATCCCACCATGCGCCCTCGGCAGGGCGTATCCTTTCAGCAGCTCAGTTATATGCATCCCTTCGGCAGCTCAGTTATGTACATCCCTTCAGCAGCCCAGTTATGTGCCGCTCTTCTATCCAGGCTCACCGCCGTCTAAATGATTTGACAAATGAAGCATTTATTGAGCAGAACGAGGGTGGCAATCAACCCTCTAGCTGGAGGAAGTGCTCCCCAAACCGAGGAAGAGAACAGCACCGCAAGCCGACCTGTGGCCAGGGGAGGCTTCGAAAGAGCCTCCAAAGGCGAAGGAAGACCGTAATCGAAACCGCAACTAAAGGAGCATCTTTCAACACAACCAGAGTGGGCGACACCCACTTTGAAGGAAGAAAGAGCCCCCAAAGCCGCAGCACCGCCATTCCGATCTGCGGCTCTTCCAGAATAACGGAGACGAGGCTCGAGCATCCCTATCTCTGGATGCAACAGGCACCTTCTGCCTGCCTCGGAAGCCTTCGACTCCGACTTTTGGTTGTAACAGTCACCTTCAAGTGTATCAATGAAGATATTGCGTCGCATCTTCACCCTCGGGAGCATCTCATCAATAGAATGCATCCGAGTAAACAAGTTCACGTCGGAAGAATGTGAGAGAACGAAAAGCAAACTCTCTCCATGCCACTATTTATAGGCCGAGCAAATCAAACCCATGCGCCAAGTGGATGGCTCTCCGAATTCTGTACAATGAATTTGTATTAAATGGATGAACCGGACGCTTCGAATTCATCCAACTCAAAACGGCTATTTAAAATACTCGAAGATCGTACCAGTCGCACCATTAAAGACGTGTCACGAAACGGATGCGCCGGCCAGACAGCGCATCACACAGACGTGTCCTTCAGTACCAAGCACATCACAGGGGATGCGCCTCCATGCATCCCCATACACCTAGTGGAACGCCGATCGATGCGCCCACTCAGCTGTCCATCGAATGTCGAAAATATTAAATATCGAACTGACAGAGTTGGCAGCATGCCTCCCGAAGTCTGAACAGTTGACAGCTTTTTTCAGAAGACAAAGCGTCGCCAACGTCAGCACCATCATTACTTTCCTCCAACGGTTACTGCCACGTGGCCAACCAACCACTCGCATGCGCCTCTGCAGCCATGCGCCCAAATCTGCATGCGCCTCAAAAGCCATGCGCCTCAGACTTTTCATTGATCCCTAAAGACAGAAGAAAAGTCACCATTAAAGCTCTGTATGCGCCTTAAAAGCCATGCGCCCCAGACTTCTCTCTGATCTCGAAAGACAGGAGTTAAGTCACTACTGAAGCCTCGCATGTGCCTCAAAAGCCATGTGCCCCGAACGGTTCGTGACTCCTAAAGGTTACGAGCCAAAGCTTCCTCATCCGCCAAATCCTAGGCGCATCCTACCAAATCATTCCCCATCAAATCCGAGATCTCTGAGCCATGGGTCGATGACATGTGTCCTTTGACTCAACTTACCCAAGATCTCAGCAACAGAAAGATCTTTTCCTCTGCTACGTGCCAGCCCACAACAGCAGCATAAAGAATTCAACCCCTCGATCAGGGTGCATCGTTCATACGCCTCCATCAGCAATCACCACGTGGCGTTCCCGCGTCCAGGCGTATCCTCCATATGCGTGCATGAGCAGCCAGCCTGCAGACTATATAAATAGAGGGATCATTTTCTTCTTCGATACCTACACACACAGACAGCAACGAAAAAAATGAACAAACACACCACCAGAGAGGCAGATACAGACACTCAACGTCTCCCTCCTCTCAGCAAGCTCTAGCACCCAGAGTAATTCAGACCTTTAGAGAACCGATAACTGTCGTCAGATCGTCAACAGAGTCAACGCATTACCACTCACTCCATCGGCACAAGAGACCCAGATAAACAAAAGTGCACTCCTAGGACTAAATCTAAGTCCTATATTTTAACATTGTTCTGTTTGTATTGAAATTTGCAATAAAAGAATTTTAATGGCAAACACTTGGCGATTCGAAGCGTGCGGCCGCATGGAGTCGAGACTTATACGGGACATAATGTATGGACGTCGTCTTCTGAAGCATCCGCTGGCTCAAGACAAGTATTGAGAGATGAGATAGAGCTGAGTGACTTATAATGTGAGATGAATGAGCTTGAGAGACTTGTAATCTTGGTCCTGCGCCCCATTATAACCTTGTTTTAATATCAATAAAGAGCTTCTTTTTAATAACTCGTATTTTGTTCTAATTTTGGCTGCTATCATTCAATGTCTCTGCATGGGACTTCTGTGCGACGACCCCATCGCAGCCGCTGAAATCGACCGTTTTGGAACCCACCTTGCACGTGCGCAATCTAGACTCATGCAGCATCACGTCTTAGCGAGGACGATCGCTCATACAGGAGCGGGACATGACATAAATGGTATCAGAGCACGACTTTACGTCCTTAGACTATCGATTGAATTCTTTAACTCCGTTGTTCCGCAAACTCTGAAATATTGCTTCCGTAAAGTTGATATCGTTGGTGCGCTCTCTCTCAAATGTCCCACGGGATGTCCATATAATAAGTCTATCTATTTTGCAAAACGTAGGAAAATAGTTTTTTGATAAAATAAAAAGATGGTTTGCATAAGCACGGTTGGCTAAGTCGGGCTGGGCATATACACCAAAGATTGTGTCGACCTTAGCAAAGTTGAGTGCGGGATTCGTAATATTTCAAGCACGAAATGTGGTGGACTCGATTGAGTAAGTGAGATGATTATCGATAGGGGTGCTATCGAGCGAGGATAACGTCGATGCGATATAGAGGAGCATGCTTGGAATTAGAGGAATTGTTCGAACGGTATTCGAATAAGTCAATTTTGATTCGAATGATAGTTTTGAGAATTTGTTGAATGACTTCATTCCTGAGTGGTGTATGCGATAGCCTCAGGAG